>ML685868.1:3646524-3791033 GCA_007922175.1 Pelusios castaneus
ACACACACACACACACACACACACACACACACACACACACACACACATTTATTTGCATGCGCACGCACACACACTTTATTTATATATATAAATACTCCCCACATGTAAACATATACATTTACACGCATACGCACATGCACACACACACACTTTATATATATAAATACTCCCCACATGTACACATATACATTTATTTACACACACACACATACACGTACGTACGTTGGAGGCTCCTATTAATGATTATTATTATTTATTATTATTATTTTCTTCTTCAAGTTGAACACTGTTATGCCACTAGCTCAAGGATAAGAGAGTTGAGACAAAATGACTCCACACACATCTTAAAACCTTACGAACTCTCCCTCTTTCTCTGCAATCAGCCTAATTGCACTCATGTAGAAGTCTAATTACACTTCTGCCTTAGCTACCAGTGGAGTATTTCTTGGCTTATTCCTGAGCAGCCTACAATTAAACGAGCCTCATCCATTAAGTGACACTTAGTGTGTGTAGTCTTCGTGCTCCAATTATGCACCTCAAATCAGTCCCTGAAAATCCTCCTTGCTGCCAAAGATATCCCTGTGAAAAATTAAGGATACTGAATGTGGCTTTGGTTGAAAAACAGCACCAGTGTTTCAAATTATTGCTCTTATGCAAGGCCTTGAATTTCATTTAAATTTGTGCTGCCTGAGATGTAAACAAGACTGATTTTTACTACATCAGTGTGTGACTCATTTATTAACCACTCTGCATGGAACCCATTTCTAAATGATTTCTAAATGATTTCACTGACGTTCATAAACCATTCTTAAATTCAGAAACTGAGGAAAGGAGAAATGATCCAGTAGTTACGAACTTTGAACTAAAAGCCTGGTGGAAACGATTTTATTTGTCTATTTAAACAGTGTACAACATTGGATTCAATCCTAAAATCGTTGCATGTTCTTTTTTAATTAGAACTTCTGCAGAAAGTGTTGTTGCTATAAACAAAGAATATGTTTTCTAAGTTGACCACTGTAGTAACTTTTAACTAACATTTGGTAACAACAGTAAATAAGGCAGATGGACAAAATGTGCAAGTCCTTTTCTGGACTGATGAGCTACTATTCAGCAGCTGAAATTAACAAGTGCTCGGAGTCCCAGCTGCTGCTAATGGCCAGTGTCCTCCATCATTTCCAAGGTGTCAGATCAAAGTAAATACAAGTTCTTTTATATAGTGCCCACCACAACAGGTCCTGGTCTCTGGCCTGGCTCACAGGCACTATAGTAACACAAAAGTAGAATTACAATAAAGGTGACCTTTTAAAACATTCCTCTTCATTTCAGGATGAGATTGGGAGTTGAACTGTGCAGAGGCACACAGGCGTGCTGGGGAATAGGAACCCCTGTGAGTATGTCTACACAGCAGCTAGACACCCACAGCTGGCCTGTGCCAGCTGACTCAGGCTCACAGGACTTGGGCTGTTTTGCTGGTGGGTAGATGTCCAGGCTCACATGGAGGCCGGGCTCTAGGACCTTGTGAGAGGAGAGGGTCCCTGTGACAGGCTGCTCCCCAAATCCAGTCTGGTGTGCTGCTATGACCACTCGACCCCGCTCCTGAACCCCAATTCACCCCGCTCTGCTGGGTGACCACTCACTCCTGAGTCAGTCCACGCCAGCCACCAGCGTGTGATTGGTCCCAGGTAGTGGGTGTAAATCCACTAGCCACACAGGTGTTGGTCCCCAAGCGAGCACCTCCAGCCCCAGACATTATACTGGGAACCACTGCTCTACAGGGATTGGGACCCGCTCCCAATCACCTTAGACTCAAGTCCGTCCTCTTAACAAAGAAGTGGATCGCACCCAGCCTCCCACATCGACACTCTCTAAAGACCACACAGCTTTAGATAAAACAAATACTAGTTTATTGATCAGAGCAAGATTTCAAGTGAGAACATGGGCAATCAAGGCAGGAACACACTATAAATGAGTCATGGGTGACCACAATCAAACAAAAGGTATAAACCGCATGCTACTCTAACATCTCTACCTAAACTGACCTCAAAGTCCAAGATTATGCGCATGGTGTTCAGCTGATTGGTGTTTTACAGCCATTCTCTGCCTGTTTTCAGGCAGGGCCCCGATCGTGCTTGAAGATGGTTGCAAGATGGTGTCTTCACAGGCCCTCAAACCTGCAGCTTCTCCTTCTCCCAATCTCTGTCTCTTTGTTTTAACAAACTGCTGACAGCCCCTCCCCTCACTGTCCTGGAGTGAGATTCTCTTCACTTCTCCCTGAGCCGGGGAGGGCATTAGCATCCCTTTGACATGTAAATCTCCAGCCACTGTGCTAGAGAGAGTCCTGAGAGTCTGAACCCTGTAACATGCTTCACATCTATACATACATGTCGCAGCAGGGAACATGGCACCATGGTAATCATGTGGCACATGTTCTGAGCATTCACAGAGGAATCCAGCATAGTGCATTTGGCATCAAATCACACAATTACCTTGCAAAACAGAACAGAAAAGTTACCCAGATCATGTCCTAGGAGTGCATGGATGTGCATCCCGTCACAGTCCCAGAGCCCAGAGACTCAGTCTGATCCTGAATCTCTACACAGCAATGAAACAGCCCAAACCCTGTGAGCCGGAGTCAGCTGGCACGAGCCGGCTGTGGGTGTCTGGATCCCTTATGGGAACTAGCATGAACTAGCCAGACTCAGACTGGACATACAGGAGAGCAGAGCTTTTTCTGTGTGATGGTACTCAGGGGTGCTGAGTACTGGCACCTTTTTTCCTCAGCAATGAGGTCCCAGCTCCTGGTGCATGGGGCTCCCTGGCCGTAATGGCAACTTTTTTTCTTTTCTTTTCTTTTTAAACAAAAAAAAAGCACTGCAGGAAAGTAATCTCCTTCCCCACATTAGCTGCTCCTTCCACCCTTTTCCAGAGCAGGTGTGTAAGGAACTGTAAGGAAGAAGATGAAGCCTTAACTCGTTCTCAGCAGCAAAGCTGGGCAGTTTTTGAAGCTCCCAAAACAGAACAAACAATCCTGTTTATATTAGAACAACTGTGTCCCCGGCTGGGTGTTTTGCAGTATTAACTACACTGAAATAACTGAATGACATTTTACACACACAACCCTTTGGCCGTGAATGTAGCCCTTTCACACACATACAGGCGCACACGGAGCGGGGAATCATCCAAGTGCAAATAAGGGTGGAATATGTCCTACCCAATGAAGCTGAAATGAAGGCTGTGTTTTCCAAGTGATACACACAGCTGCAGCTGAGAACACGGTTTTACTTGTATAATTTACTTAAACTACATCTAAATATCAAAGGTTGCTATAAAAAGCCCACCACAGCCCTAAACAGCACTTCTCACATATTACATACATTTTTTTTTTGGTGAGAACGAAAATCATCACAGGATTTTGTGAGCATATCAAAGCTATGGCAAAACAAAGCAAGTGTGGAAAACAACTTTTCAGGCAGCAAAAATATGCATTTTGAAACCATGATGAGCGACTACAGCAACCACATAATGTCTCTTCCCACCGTCATTTTTGCCTAGTGGGCACCATATAATACAACAATTGCCCACAACGCTATTACTGAATAAGCATATTCTGATTGGTCTATTTTAATCTTATTTTCCTGAGCCAGTAAAAGAGCTGTTTAATAAAATCATGCTGTGCTTTCCGAAACGAAACAGGCCCTGCATTTCTTTGAGTTATCTATGAGACATCTATCTGACAGTCAACCACCAACCAGACTTCCTCCAATTATGTTTTGTAAATATCTAATTTTTAATTGATGGGGTACACGGGAGTATGTGCTCAACTTTACACACCAGGAACAGACCCATTCAAACCATGGCATATAATTTTATAACGTGTGATTAATTTTTTCCAGAATCAGGGCCTCAGGCAGCACTACGCTCATTATGAGTCTCAGTGCAATTTCAAAACCTCATCAGGGATGGGATTTTCCTCACCTACACTCACAGTCTTGGAAGCTGACTGAACACCCAAAAAAAATCTTAACAAGAAGTCTAACGGCACTTTTAAAGACTAACAGATTTATTTATCGCATGAGCTTCCGTGGGAGAAAATCCCACTTTGTCGGATGCTTGAAGATGGAGAACTTTTCTCCCACGAAAGTTTGAGAGATAAATAAATCTGTTAGTCTTTAAGTGCCACTAGACTCCTGGTTTATTTTGCTGAACTAGACTGATACAGCTACCCCTTCGGAACAAAAGAATCTTATTGACTTCACTTGGTGTTGGATTATGCCCTCAGACACCAAAATTATTCATTTTCCTCCTCCTGTATACTCAATGACAGCATTTGAGACTTTCAGAAGACTGTCATGGATCTATCAGATCACAGAAGTGATGTAAATTCACTGAGGAAAATGGCGTGTGTGATAGAATAATCTGTGAAATATAATTGTCTGATAAAAGCCTGGGAATTGCTGAGTGCATAATATAAAAGAGTATTAGTTTGTAAACTGCAGCACTGGATTTGAGGCTTCCTACTCTTGAATACCTGGTGCAACAACACCCTCTCTGCTTTGTGGCTTGCATCTGATTTGCTTTTTCACCTTGCTTATGCTGCATCATTCTGTTTATCTTTGTAAAATGTCCTGTGCAGTGTTATCCAGAATGCGCTGTTATCACATTAGTGGAGTGATTTTTGTGCCTGAGAAGGGAGGATCACCACTTTAGAAGTCTCTTTAATGCTGCATACAGCCATTTAAAACAAAGAACAAAAATTTACATTTCTATCTCACAGCAGCAGTCTTAGCACTGAGTGGACAGAGACTAAACAGCCAGAAAAACAGAGTCCTGTGGCACTTTTAAAGATGAACAGATTTATTTATCACATGAGCTTCGTGGGAGAAAATCCCACTTTGTCAGACGATTTGAAGAATGAAGTGGGATTTTCTCCCACGAAAGCTCATGTGATAAATAAATCTGTTCGTCTTTAAAAGTGTCACAGGACTCTGTTTTTCTGCAACAGACTAACACGGCTACCCTTTTAGAACTTGACGAAACAGCCAGAGGCTTTTCCCTCCTGGTTTGGACAGATACCATAAATCATCTCTTTAACAACTTTGGGAGATCACTGGTCACCGGGTGACATCTCTGTAAAACTCACCTGGTTTCAAACATCAACCAGAAGTCTCAAGCACCATTACCTCTGCTTGCCCTCACACTAAACAACTGGCCATCCATTTAGCAGCTAGTCGGTCTGCTGAAGTCTCATGGAGAAGTGCTACTAACAAGATTACATGAACCTTAAGTCACCTGGGGCAACTTCCCAATGAAGAGAAGCCACATGATGCCACAGAGCTGAGTTTGAAATGAGGTTATTCTAACAATAGACAAAAGTACTTCAAAGAGATTTTTCTGATGCTCAATAGTACTGATTTTAAATACGTTATTTGCATCAAGATTAAGTGAGAACAAAGTCCCTTAGCATATCAATAGCTTTCTTGAGCTCCAGCCTTTTTTCCAAAACAAAACAACCGCCCCCAAAACCCCCTAAAACAAACAAACAAACCCAGAAGCCATGGAAAGGTTTAAGTGACTTGTTTTAAAACGACCCATAAGTAGTCTTGACAGGGAGAACCCCGCCTGTGAAGATGTGCTTGAACACTTCACTAACATGCTGCAGGTCTGCGGGAAAGAGCCTTACTCACTGAAGCCCGCAAACCTGAATGCCGTTAATCCTTGAACATTAACAAATGTGAGCTCAACTCGCTGGAGATCAAATGGCTGATTGCGGTGGTTGTTACTAGAGTTGCAGAATCGAAAGCTAACTGAGGACATCACATTAGGCGAGTTCACCAAGGACACGTGTGTAAAATATCTGTATTACAAAGCAGCCATTGTTGCTGGCGATGGTGCTGTAACTGTGCTGATACCAGATGTTAGAGAGAGAAGGTGAGAGAGGTAATATCTTTTATTACACCAACGTGTGTTAACTCCTTATCTGTTACACCTTGTTTTTAGACATGACGCTGTGAGAACCTTTCCCAGATATGAAGAAAAGTTCCATGTAAGCTCCAAAGCTTGTCTCTTTCACCAGCAGAAGTTAGTCCCTCACCTCGCCTCTCTAAAAAGCATCCATGGTGACTTCAAAGTTATAATCACAATTGCAGCCGAGGCAGCTCTATTGTGTCACACTTCCTATTGTTCCAATTCGGTGCCCTCATTGGGCCCAGTGTTTCAGGGGAACAGCAGAGTTTTCCACGTGATTTGTGCGTGTGAAATACACGCATCGCCTTTTGAAAGAGAGAGAGAGAGACTGTTGCACTACCTTTTTGTGAAATATTGGCTGTCTTCACATTTCTTTGGGTGTTGTCACTAAACCACCACAACTCCCACGAACTCCAAACTTCACACATGCACACACTCTGACAGCATCACGGATGCAGAGCATTTTAGAATTTTTTTTTTTTTAATTAAGCACGCAAACCCTTATTCCTCTAGTCTAGTTGGTCCTTAATCTGTGTGGTTTCATCCAGATCGGTCTTCTACTTCTGATTTCACTTATAACGTTTTTCATTCTCCTGATGAGCTCCGTCTCTGCTAAGGAGCAGGGGCGTGTGTGGGGGCTCTGGGGGCTCCTGTTGCTTAGCAAGGATGGGGAGGGCACGAAAGACGGGACATACAGGAGGAGAAAGAACAGGCTTGTGTGCAAAGGGTGGGAGAATGATGGCTGTGCAGGGGTCCTGTGGTAAAAGGTGTATTGCGCCTCAGTGCTGAGTCTGGGCTCTTCAAAGGCTCTCCAGAGCCACCTTCGTTCTCCATCCCCCTTGGCCTCAACACTGTGAGACACACGAGGCCCGTGCAGGGAGATACCCCATTCGCCGGCACCACTGAGCCAGCTCTCTGCTGTACTCAAGACATCTGCTGATCACGGGCTCCCTATGGCAACATTGCAGTAGGGCGCAGAGGAGCCCTGCAAGTACAGATGCCTTTGTACAGAGGCACCAAGGGCTCCTACACCTGCCTGCCCATACAACCCGGGCTCCCTCCCACATTATCCCTCTTTCCCCCACAGAACCCTCTTCCCATCTCTCCTGCTCCCTATAAATCACTCATAGCTGGTTCCACAAACAACCCTGCTCACTCCTTTCCCTCCCTTTTGCTCACCGTGAGGTCCTGCTTGATGGGACCATTACTAACCCCGGCCTCCTTTCACATGTGCTGGAGTGTGCGCTAGTGTGCGCTAAGCTATGGGTGACAACTGCGGAGAGTCAGACTCCACTTGGCCAAAAGCAGGGCCATTCCAGTAGAGTGCTCTGATTGTGTGTCCTGGCTGGTTGACTGCTCCAAGCTCCCTCAACCTCAGCTTCTTCCAAATCTGCCCCTCCCCTTCAGACCGTCCCTCCGCCTTCACAACCCTTCCCAAATCAACTGCTATGATGTTCATTGCCTTCACACACACTGTCCACTCTGCTTGTGCACTCTAGATCTTCTCCTTTCCCATGTCTGTCCTATTTCAGCAAGATTGGATCATTGTTCCTTGAGTTTCCCTATCTGCCTCCAGCACCCAGTCTCTTGACTTAGACTTGGCTCCTAAGCTCTTTGACGCAATGACTGTCTTTCTGTTCTCAATTTGCCTAGCATAACAGGGGCCCGTTCCTCACACTTCAGTAAAACAAACAACTACAGGATTCAAGATACGTTGCATGATGGAATCTCTCGTACTATCAATGAACCTTCCCTCAACATCCTCTAAGAGAGCCAGGATGCCTTCCCTGATAAGCAATAGTTAATCTCTCTCACCGGTACCTCTCCTTCCATACTCCGATGACTTCTACACTCCAGAACTATGCCATCATAGCTACAATCTTCCCTAGCGCAGAGGTAGTGTATGCTGACAAGAGAACTTCACCTGTTTCCATCTCGCTAACGAGACAAATTAGCAAGAGACATCACTTTATAGGAATCATTTCACGTCTGACCCACCCTACGTTTGGAACTCCCCCCGCCTTGGATTCCCTCTGATTTACCCACTACACACATACATTGACTAACCTGCTGAATCTCTCTCCAACATTCATCCTCGACTGCTACACAGAATTACAGCTTATGGGAGCTGCTTTTCCAGGTGTGACGCTAAGTTGGTTCTTTATGTACCCTGAACTTTAAGTCATGCGCTCCCTCGCATTGATGGAGCACAAACACCAGCTTTGATGCCTTCATTGCAACTGAACACATCAGTTGCCCTTCCAGCGAAAGCCAAAGTACACATTAAGAAACTGACGCCAACTCAGTCGTTCTGCCATGTTCCAGGAAGATCAATGGCAACCTACACTGTGCAGAGCCATTTATTTCCCTCTCAGACCGCCTACTTCCTTCTCTTGACAGGAGTCCATCCACCTGCCCAAACATGCAATTAACCTACAATTCAATGTGCGAAGAGGCTAAAGCCAGCGCTCATCAACAGGTTTTCTGTCTTGGGAGAAGGAAATCGGGACAAAGACTGATATTACCCACAGGCTCCTGCTTCCTTTCTCCACATTTGCGAGGGAAACTGGAGTTCTCCACGAATCATTTCTCTCTCACGTGCTCATTCACACAGTATCCAGAGAAACATTTTAATGGAGCAGGAAGAAACACTGGGAGATTTTAGGCCACTCTGTGCCAAAAAGCCTGCCATTAGTAGGTACATTTCTACAGCCGCCCTTTATGTTGATATATCTCCATTACAAGATTATTGTATCCTGCCTCTCAACTAAAATCAAATCCCACTGAAAACATTACAGTCACAGTAAAACATTCTTCCTTGCTAATGCACCAGTTGCATAGCTCTTGAAAAGAAGCCTTCTCTTATGATATAGGGGTTTAGTTTTTTTAGCTTACTCTTCTCCAATTCCCTTTTATTACCTGGAAGGGGGTGGGATTATATCTGCTTGACTCAAAATCGATTAGTACTGCACTAGAAGTACAAAACCCATTAGAGCAGCATTCAGGCATGGAGATGCAGGAAGAAAGCTTCAGTGGATTAGGGATAACTATGAAAAGGAACATACAGATTGGATAGATTCCATGTTTCCTAAAGAGACCAATTATAAAAGCCCACTTCAGTATCAGTTTGTGTTTATTCCCTTCCTGCAGTACATTTTTCTATTCCTGTGATTGCTGGAAGAACACATCACGAGTTTGAGGCTCCATATGCTGTTCAACATTTATACATTTATTTTTGCTTATTTTTTTCATCCTCTCAAATATCCTTCCGCTTTTTCTAACTTGGTTGCCAACTATCTTAAATATAATGGGAAGGGATCATGCCCACCGATTAATTTCACCTACTTGAGACATTGAAACAGACACTAACCATAATATATTGTGCATATTATCATATGATCCCTCTTCTTTCTGATATCCATTTGTCAGTATTATATAATTTGTCGATATTATCAGTAGGTTTCAGAAGCAACAGCCTCCTGAAATGAATGGCTTTCATAGCTATTGTTTCAGGCTGTATGCAGAATTACGCAGACATCACTGCATTGGTTTACAATGCCAAGGATCTTTGGTACCAACTCATCATCAAAAGGTTGTATCTAAATATGGTGGAGCTACATATATCACAATGCCGCTACTTTGGAACAAACATTAAACCAAGTCGTGTTACAAACTTGAAGAACTGGTTGGGTTTGCTGAAAGATTTGCATAGGTTTACAAACCATTTACATAGAGAACCTCTACCCAACAAAGTCAATCACTGCTAATAAAATGAAACTTGAGACCTTCCCCTTTGAAAAAAATTTTTGTGAAAAATTGCTGAAGATTTGAAGTTTTCTTTCATAACTCTGAGGATTTCTTTCCTCCCTTTCTTGTCCAGCTGTTCCTTCATAACTCATCAATACCAGGCTTTACGCTGCAGGATGGATCAGCTTTCTGTACTGAAAAGCTGACTTTATTCCCAGGTACAGAGATAGCATGTTGCTGCACTGTTATACTTTTCATCTATGATTTTATTTTTACTGACTGACCTTTACCCCGTTTTTTCTATGCCCATTATTAATCCATTTAAAATATTGTTCCCTCAAATGAATTAGTAGCTAGGTGGTAATCTCCACCCAATCCAAATACTCCTGAATTACAGGAAAGTTAGGATCTGGGATTGGATCTGTATCAAACTTTGTGGCTTGGGCCCATCTTTGTTTGCCAAGTATTTAAAGCAATCCTATTAAAATGACCTTTTATTTCCTCAGCCTACTTTATTGTATTGTTTGAAAGGGACAAAGTATTTACAACTCATCTTCAGCAGCACAAATCCCATTCATAACTAGATCGCTTGCAAAGAGGAAATCTGACAGCTCTAAACTCCCCTGTTTACAAAAGAAAATATCATTAGCTGACAAGAGGTGGGTTTTTTCCTGCAGATGGCAAATTAATTAAGCAAACTATTATTTAATTAGGTTGCACATATATTACTGTAATGTCATCTTGACAACATTGGAGAAACAGAGCTATATAGAATCATAGAAATATAGGGCTGGAAAAGACATTAAGAAGTCATCTAGAACAGTGGTTTTCAAACTTAGGGTCGGGACCCAGTACTGGGTCACAGTCCCCCCCCCCCCCCGCCCAAAAGACTGGAATGCATTGCTGAAAGATGTAACTGTTGGGTCGTAGGCATAAATGACTTTTTTTCAACTGGGTCCTGGGAAAAAAAGGTTGAAAACCACTGATCTAGAACAGCCCCCCTGTGCCGAGAATGTAAATCAAGACCATTCCTGACAGGCATTTGTCCAACCTGTTCTTGAAAACCTCTGTTGATGGAGATTCTACAACCTCCACTGGAAGTCTATTCCAATGTTTAACTATCCTTACAGTTAGAAAAGTTTTCCTATTAGTTAACCTAAACATCCTTTGCTGCAGATTAAACACATTAGTTCTTGTAATATCTTCAATGGACGTGGAGAACAGCTGACCACAGTCCTCTGAATAACCACCATTGATATATTTGAAGACCTATCACGTCCCTCCCCCTTAGTCTTCTTTTCTCAAGGTTAAACATGCCCAGGTTTTGTTTTTTCTTTTTTAACCTTTCCTCATGGGTCAGGTTTTTAAAACCTTTTATCATTTTTATTATTGGATTCTCTCTAATTTACCCACATCTTTCCTAAAGAGTGGCACCCAGAAGTGGACACAGTATGCCAGCTAATGCCTCATGAGTGCTGAGTAGAATGGAACAATTACTTCCAGTGTTGTACACATCCCACTCCTGTTTATACATCCCAGAAATATATCAGACGTTTTTACAACTTCAGCACACTGTTGACTCATATTCAAGCTGTGCTGCATTATAACCCGCAGATCCTTTTCAGCAATATGACCGCCTAGCCAGCGGTTTCCCATTTAGTAGTTGTACATTTGATTTCTTCTTCCTAAGTAAAGTTAGCACTACTAGAAATTAACTGCAACAATAACAAAAGAATATTTTGGAGCCTCACTATTATACTTTTCCCCACTCTTGCTTTGTGAATTTTCAGTTCCCTTTAAAGACACCAGATTGATAGCTGTGAATAAGGAAGCCCTGTATTCATCCACTGGTTGGATATATGTGTCTTGAGACAGTGCAAGCTTCTCCCACATTGTCCTGAAGGCTCAGCCTTTAGGCGCTGCACAATCCCTATGTCCATCCAGGGCTGGGTCTGCCAAATAGCATCAACTAACACTTATTTCCGATCCACCCAAAACCACCAGCAGTCAGATCAAAACTGAAGTAAGGCCACAACTGCATTACTAACAAACTCATTGCCTTCATAGATGGATGGAGCCCACATTGTGCTTACAAATACAAATTCTTCAGATGACAATAAGCGACAGGCTTGTGCCACGAAGCCTGCATCTACATGGGGCTCTGAACATTCCCAGAGTTCCATAGGGCTTGGATCCAGTGTTTCATTTAGAGAATAACTTCTTACAAGGAGGGGAAAAAAATCTATTATTAGAAAAACAGGGCATCTGGAGCATCTTGTGAGCCCTGCAATAGTTAAATAACCGCATATTTTATTAGCATCTTTCTCCTCTGTTTACCCTTCCTAGTATTTCCCCCTTTTCTGCCCCCCACCCATCTTGTTCTTTTCTTCACATTTCAGTGGTCTGTATTCCAAGTGAAAGGCCCAATTCTGTATTCCAAGTGAAAGGCCCAATTCTAAAGCTGTTCCAAATAAGCACTCCCATACAAGTACGAGAATGGCTGGAGAACCACGTACTATCGGATCAGGTGACAGAGGTAACGCTACAAACTAATCAACCAGCCTCACAGCTGACAAGTAAAAGCTTCTTTATATTGAAAAGCCGGGGTGCCTGGATTCACACTCCCAAGCACAGCAAGCATGCCCCCCCCCCACGGAGAAGTGCAGAGCATGACATTAATGGTGCATTTTCTATCAGTGACATCAACATTATAGGGGAATAGTTCATTCACGGCTCTTGAAGATGTAAGCATCCTATCTCCCTCTCCGCTTTACCACGTGTGTGCCTGCAAAACGTGACACTTTCGTATGGCTAATATTAATGCCCCAATTCATATCCGTTCAGTATTACGGCCACTGCAAACTTGCATTCTCTGCTCACACCAGACAGACCAGTGACTACTCAGTGATGCTATCAGTGTGGCTATATTGGCACTCAGGCTGAATATTTAGGTCTTTTAAAATCACAACTTCCCCCTACACCAGTTGACAAGTTTCATACCGTAATCCCGACTGGCCATGGCAAAGGCAACTGCAGAACAGATCCTGGACTGAAGCCAGCCCCTTCCCCATCGAGGGAAGGTAATTAAGCTTTCATCTATCAACTGGAAATGCTTTCTGGAAATGTTCCCTTGTGCAAGGATTGCCCAGCAGAGGGCACTTTTGATTCACCATGCCACTTCAGCTGTATTTTCTTCTATTCTTCGTGGTGCTTGAAAAACTGAAGCAGAGGTGGTGCTATGTGCTTAAAAATAAAGATATTGTTGCTTTAGTCTACTCTCTTCCCCCCACTCCACCACCACCAAGTTTTATTAAATTCCCATCTTTAATTCATACCTGCAGCAGAGCTGATGTCACTTTTTTGCTATAAAAAACCCCACAAAGCACAAGCCAGCCAGGCAGCGGCATCTCACCTTCTCTTTGGTCTCTATTTTTATTTCCTGTTTCAAAGATTTGTTAGCTTTCAACGTGAAAAAAAAAAAACCCCTGAAAAGCTATTCCAGCAGAAACAGGATTACACCACTTAGAAGGGAAAGAAAACAAGCTACGTAATAGATCACAAAGTCTATCCCGTTGCAATGTAGGATACAGCCCAATGACGTATCGTAAATTCCATTCAACAGCAGGACCATCCCCAGGGGCTGGCACAGAGGCCGGGCTCTGCTTCCCCACTTCGCCCCAAGGCCTGCATGCTCCGCCCTGCAGGGAGGGAGGGCTGGCTCAGAGGGCGGGCTTTGCACTTCTGCCCTGCCCCACTGCCTTTGGTTTGCTGTCAGCCCAGGGGAGGAGCAGGTGTGGGGGGCCCTACCTCTTCTAGTCACTCTCAGCACTCAGCTGAACGCCGCAACAATTGCTATCAAACTTAAGGAGTATAACAGACGAAAGGCAATGAGAACCGCTTGGAAGGGAATTATTTGCCTTCTCCTACATTAATCTCTCAACCGCTACCTTGCAGGTTAAAAACCTCGGTAGCATTTTGTTCTGTGCTTAAATACAGCTGCTAGCATTGTTTGATAAAACAAAGTCACACAAGATCAAAGAAGGCCAGCACCATGTAGGAGCTTCTGTCTGGTGTTGCAGGATTAGTTTTGATCCAGCACATGAAACACAGTTTGGATTGACAGCACAACCCTAGAGGCCAGACATGAGCTGAGCCTGTGCTGTGTTAAGCTGAGGATATATCATCGGTATAGGTAAGGGGGGCTGGAAAGGAGCTATTACCAATAAAAAGTATCTGTTACAAAACACATTCACTCTGCTTTTGCGCAAAGAAATGCAATTTCACCAAAACTATGGTTTGCTACATTTCTTAACCAGAAATCTCTTTTGTACCATGTTGCACTTACATCACACCTTCCCTGCAAGGTGTATTACAAACACTAATTAGCTAATCTAAATCGGGGGAGTGGCTGGGGCATACAACCAAATATAAATTTTCATCTCCCTGTAGTGAGAAAAATCTGACTGAAACCCACAGCACAGCAAATCTGACCTCTGCTCTACTCACGAGACCCACGCCAAAGAAATCAACTAAGAATTAGCTCAGTATTGCTTTTCTCTAGGTGGAGATAGGCCCAAAGGTGCTCTGAGTGGAGCAGTGCCTCAGGCACTCACTCATCTGTATGCATGCAAAGTTAGACACCTGCTTAGCTAGCCTATAGCAGGGCTAGCTTGAATTCCCAGGGACACCATGAGCATCCACAGATCCATGCTAGAGAACTAGACACACAGTACAAAACCCATTAAAATTAACAGAAGTTCACTCCCACTGACTTCAATCAGCTTCAGGTCAGGCATTAAGATCATTCCCCTTGTAAGGAAAGGGTCTTTGAAATCCAGTAGATTCTGGAATCTTTGAACCCAAACACAAATATTAAGGCAGGTCTTCACTTTATCCACCCTCCTGTTCACTCAAACAACCCAGTGAGTCACATAAGTGTTGAGGACAAACTGAGGCACATGTAAAAAATTCATCTTGCGCATCATATGGTAAGTCCCACTATACTTAATAGTTCTTAAAACTCCAACCCCATGATCAGTAGTCATGTGAGATTATGTGAGAACCTCATCTTTAAATCAAAGTAACTTCCTAGCCTGCAGGGCTATGGGGAAAAAGCTTGAAAAGGCCCCCAAAGAAAAAGGTAAATAAGAAGAACCCTACATTAATTATTTTAAGTCCCATCTCATTATTTTGGGAGGCCCACGACATGATTTTTGAATGCATGGGCTTGGCGATGCTGTAAATGATGATCCCAAGGATACACAGAGTGTCATTTCAAAGTTGATAACACAGCCGAAAAGTCTTGACACTGCTGTAAACACCAGACAAACTGCCTCCCAGTTCTTATTCCTAGACTGATGGATCCAGGACTGAACAGTGCACATCTGGAACAAAGCAGCATTCAAAGATGCATGTATAGCTTTATAAGAAGCCCAGGCTATGGGTATCCAGGCAATGAGATCATCAAACATGTCCCAGGCTTTAATGAAGGCTGTGTTTTACATAGCTGAGCTAGAATAACTGCTTTTGTTAGTAATAATTTTACTAGATTGATTAAATAAATACATTTTATCTTATCGACACAATCACTTAGAGAGACGCTGGCTCCCCTGGACCAATGCAAGTTAACGGGAAGCATGTTTATACAGACGGTTTCTTTTTTCAAATGTTATAACAGTGGGTGGAGGGGTCATGTTATGTAAGAAAACACAAAGAGCAAAAGAATTAGTGACAAGGAAAGATACCATTATCATAGGCTTTATTTTCCCTACCAAATCCTTTGGGCAGGAATTCCTTGCTTCTTAGAATGCTGTGAATTTTACTGGAACTATGTGTTATTGCTATCCCTCCCACCCATGTATTACAAGTTTTAGCATCTTTTAAACTAATCATAAGAAAATCAATCATACGGCTTTGCAAAATTGTCGTGATATTTTAACAGCTTATGCAAAAAAAAAGGCCACTGAAACTCAACGAGACTTGCACACACAAGCTACTAAGGCCTTCAGAACATCCCACCCCAAATTCTTCAAAGCACCTGACGAAGTGGGATTTTCTCCCACGAAAGCTCATGCGATAAATAAATCTGTTAGTCTTTAAAAGTGCCCCAGGACTCCTTGTTTGTTTTACATTCCTTACTGTGATTGCAGATTCTGAACAAACAGATCCTTCATTAATGTAAATCGCTGTGTTTCCACTGAAGTCAATGGACCTATGCCAATTTCCTCCAGTTTAGAATACAACCCCATCTTTTTTTTCTTCACCCATCCAAGAATAAGGTATCCATCCAGGGCAGGTAAGTGAGGAGAATTTTGTAAAGATCAAACTGTGTAGAGGTAAGATGAAGGTTTAAACTGAGCAAAGCCAAAAAGTTCAGAATTAAATTTCTCTGTCCACCTGCAATTCTATAGCTAACAGGTAAGCCTTCCAACAAGATATTTCAATGACCTCATTATAGTCTCTTTGCAAACATTTTACATACAGCAAAACCCCCAAAATTGAATGCCTAAAATTAGAGCTATTATAATATTGCTAACCCTAAATATAAAAAAATTAGAAGTCAGGACTTCCAAATCAGAAGTTTGGGCTTACAAATCACAGGAGTTTTAAAAATAATACAATCTAGGGTTTTTCTTTTTCTTTCATTGTTGAGGTTTTAGGTTCATGTTTTCAAGCTTTTCTTTGTAACAGTGAGGGTTGTGACTTATTTTTTTCCCACATGAAAGCAAGAGGTTCTCTTGCCATCACGTTTCCAAGGGCTGGTACTTTAAGAAAAACACAAAATATCATGAGATTTACAATAAAATCACTAATAACTGGCAACACTGGCATATGAAGCACTGCAGATTCTTGGCCACTTTGAGAAAATCAAGCCACCATCTTAGGAGCATGTAGATGACAAAATATTAGGAGAAAGGGAGAGAGACAGACGTTTTCAGATGTTGATTTTTAAGTGTTGTACAAAGGATATTCAGCATCATTATGCAAAATTTATAGATCAGGAAAATGAGGGCACAGAGAAGTAAAAGCAACTTGCCCAGGACAAACTCAAATAGGGCTCGCAGTAGGATCCAAGTATCCTGAAAGTCAGGGTTTGGCTACACTTAAAACAGTACAGAGGCACAGCAGCACCATCTCCGTGTGGACACCACCTATGCTCAGGGGAGGGATCTTCCTGTCAGAATAAGTAACCCACCTCCCCAAGAGGTAGTAACTAGATCAACAGACAAATTCTTCCATCACCTACTGCTGTCTATATGGGGACATAGGTTGTTGGAGCTACACCACTCAGGAGTGTGGATTTTTCTTACCCCTGACTGATGGAGTTAAACAGACCTACTTTTCCAGTGTAGACTAGTATCCTACTCACTGGACCATACTGACTCCATGATGTAGAAAGTAACATGTCATGAGTGGCTTCAGCAATGGTATAAAACGACGGAGCAAATGAAGCATTAACAGCTCTGAGCAGAACCTCAAATATACAGTAAACAGGTCTTTATTGCTTCCCTCTGCTGCCTTCCACTCCGTGTGTTGAGTGTTAAATCACCCCGCCTCTCCCACGAGTCTGTTTTGTGGATTTCAGTGTTCCAGTGCCAAGTTAGCAGAAGGAAAACACACCCAACTTCCACCTCACGGAAGACTGCAGAAGCCCAAAGACCTCAGCCTTGGTCATGTGGCATAAGCTTCCACAGCAAAGAGAAGAGAGAGACTGTTCTCTTTTTAAAAACAAACAAGGAGTCCTGTGGCACTTTAAAAGACTAACCAATTTATTTATCGCATGAGCTTTCGCGGGAGAAAATCCCACTTCGTCAGAGGCTTTGAAGATGATGTAGAGGGATTCCTTTGTTTGTTTTGCTGAACTAGACTAACACGGCTCCCCCTATTTTCCGCACTGGTGAGGATGGATTATATACTACGACCACAAGTTGGGCAAGGACCGGCAGTCTCTCGCTTGTTCCAAACATCTTGTTTCAGTCTCTGCATTAGAATCTGCCAGGGCCTCCTTTCAAAGTGCTCACTACATTAAAAGCCCATGTTCTTCACAATATTCCATTGTCACATTGCAGGGCTGCAATTTTAAAAAAATATTTCCACACTTTGCATCTAGGGAAGAAAAGTATCCTTATGTTTTTAGCATACTCGAAATAACATGGCATGTTGTGCTAAAATCTTCTCGTACGTAATCCTGCAGAAAAATGCTTGCTTAGTGACCATTAAAAGATCAGAAATTTAAACATATGCTAGGAAATTCTGAGTTAAGGCTGGTGAATACACCTTATCTCTGCACCACATCTACCCACTAAACTCCCTCCTCGTATTAATTTGTATAGCAATATTATGGAGGAGCCCTAGCGTTGTGCCAGGTGCTGTACAAACACAGAATAGACAGGCATTACATCGCGGAACCTCCCTGAGCACTCTATACGTGTTCTGAAAATCAGAGCTGCATGAAAGATTTTCAAAGAACCTAAATTCAGAAAGGTCAGGATTTTCCCATGATTTTTAAATACATCTCTAGGTGCTTATATAGATAGGTCCTTTGTGAGTATGGGAAGAGATTTGATCCTTCCAAAGTGCCTTTTCAATAAATACCTGAACAGTAACCAGTCAATCCTGCTAACTCAGAGAAAACTCCCAAATGCAGTAACAGCAATATTGTTCTGACAATTACCAAAGTTTACATGTTATAGGTTTGAGGTGGGAAGTTCAAAAATATTCCAGTTTTGCAGATAACTTAGATAAGGTTCCTGCTGTATACCAGATACAAAGTAAGAAATTCCCAGGATACACTTGGACTATGGCAGCGTTACCCAGTTAGCAAAGCAAAAAATTGTCAGATGGAGAGAAAGAATCATGGTGGGAGAGAGTAACGTGTACAGAGTCTAGACAGAAAGATCAGTGCTCTAATGTCAGTTTTAGGATTAGTCTACACTTACAAATAAGGTCGGCATATGGTGCTCAGGGGCATGAAAAATCCACATCTCAGAGTGCCCTAAGATAAATCCACCTAACCCACAATGTAGATGCAGCTAGGTGAATGGAAGAATGCTTCCTTCAACCTAATTATTGTTCCTTAGGGAGATGGAGGTCCTACAGCTATAGGATAAATCCTCTTTCATCCCTTTCCCTACCTAGCTGTGCTGCGGGAGTACCCACAGCGTAGACATGGCCTTAGCTATGTTTAGTTGTTTAAACAAAAAGGGAAAAAGCATTATGAATTCCTTTTTCCTTAGATGTCTTGCCTGAATGCTTTAAAGTAGCCCCAGAGGAATGTGCTCTTGGGTCTAAATCCCATAGGAAATTATTCTTTGTGGTGGATACTCTCCCCTTGAGGCTTGGCTGTATGTTTTCCTTTGATGTAATCCTCCCACCTTGGTTTTCAAATGTAATGCTATCCACATTATTATAGCTCTTTGATATCCTCAAATGGCAGTTATGCACGCTGTCACATTTTCAACTCTTCCAGACAGGGTCTGAATGGCTCTAACTGCTTGTGGTTCGTACAATAAATATTTAGTTGAGCCAACATAGATATTGCTGAATGATTCCAAGCCAGTGGCAGGCAATACACAGGAACGCCCAGCCCATTTGCTCTTTCCAAGTGAAACGTGTTTGTGATGTGTGAGAGCATGTGTTCTAATACGGACATAATTGAAACAAAAGAATCATAAAATGGTGAGACACTCAGGATATGACCACATCCTATAAATCCAGCCCTTTTTGTTACTCTGTCTCGCCTCTTTCAATTTATGTCCTAGGAAAGCTCATCAGATTTCACATAAGTTTTCAGTAAGGCTCCTGACTCAAGTCCCACTTTACGGGTGCTGTTCTGTCCCCAATCCAATGGACAATGTTGCCTATACACTTTGTATCAGGGCTAAAACAAAAGATCTTACTTGACACAAATTAATAGACATGAATTTTCATGGCTACTGCCCATCTCCTCTAAAATTAGAACAGGGTTTTATGGTTTCCTTTCTAGCTTATCACCATCACCCAGCCCTTGTAACAGGCTTACATTCTTCCTATTCACAGGGAGAATCTGGCCATAAAGACATTCCTCTCTTTGGGTATTATCTTTTGCTGACTGTAAGATGAATTTAAATCTTAGACAAGTTTGAGCTTTACTACAACTTCCTACAAACACACACAGGCCAATTTCAGCACACCAGCATGCTCATACAGCGGAGATCCTTCAGCATCATAAATCAGAATTTACCGAGTTTCCCTGCAGCGCCATCTGACTTACAGTGTATATCTCGTATGGGTAGGAAAAAACTCAGATACCACTATGGGGGAACAGTAGCTGATCGCTGTGCCACAGTTTCCTTCTTGAAAATCCCCTCCTCACCGTAAAGTAGTCTATAATACTGATTCACACTCTCCGAACACAGTGGTCCTCATCTAAGAATATCAATGCGCTTTGATTACCTTGTAACATATGTGTCAAGCAAGTGAAAGCACCTGAGGCAAAGATAACTTACTTCACCTTTGAAAAGTGCTGCAAGATTCAGAAATCTTGGATCATAAAGGGCCATTGTGATCACCTACTCTGACTTGTATAACACGGGTCAAAGCACTTCCACCAAGAACTTCTGCCCCAAGCCTGTAACTTCTGTTTAAGCTATAGCGTATCTTTTAGAATAATACCGAGTCTTGACATGTATACACAAGTGACAGAGAATTCACCTTATCCCTAATTAAATTGTTGCAATGGCTAATTACTGAACGTGTGCCTTTATTTTTAGACTCAATTTGTCTAGCCTCTAAAACTCGGGAAAGCCCTAGATGACCACCATGTATCATTATTTCCCTTATGACGACTGTAGATGTCAAAAAACAATTGGGACCGAATTTGAGCAAATCGTTTGTGGGAAGTTGGAAACATTGTCAAAGGAAAACAAACAAGGAATCTGATGGCATTTTTAAAGACTAACACATTTATGTATCACATGAGCTTTCGTGGGAGAAAATCCCACTTCGTCAGACACTTGAAGATTGGAAATTTTGAAGATTAGGAAATTGTCAAAGGAAAATGTCTGAAGACATGTTTAATTCCTTTGAGCACCAAATCAGAACCATACAAGTAAACTGTGATGTGGTTCACCCATTCCATTGTGGGAAACTCCTCTAGCTGGAAGTAGGGTGCAGCAACTCCGCTTTGTCCTACTGCCAAACTGTCGAAATGGTGATGAAGCGTTTGCTTCATTTTCCACAGAGTAAATTGAAGCAGCTCAGCTGCATTCTGCTCATGCTTGGGAGGAGGAACAATTTGAAGCTCACATCTGTGCAACAGTTATTAAGAGGGTGGAGTCGCGATGGGTAGGTCAAAAATTGACCTACTATACAGATCTCACTGATGATACTAACTTTAGGAAACTCTCAGCATGTTTATTTTGCAAACAGATCTTTGCTTGGGAATTATAAAAGAAGAAAAACAGCAGCTTGCTGTTAAACACTGTAGCACAAAACAAAGCACAAGGGTAATGAGAGAACGTTGCCAATGCTCAGAATTTTATCCCGAGTCTTGTGATATTTCGTGGTTTTAAGGCCTGAGCTCCTGGAATCCTGATGTGGCGAAAATCACAGCTTTCTTCATTAAAATAAAACAAACCCTAAGTTTCTAGCCTTTGTGGTGGCAGAAAAAAGCTTGAACACATGACCCCTACAAGCTTAAAACCTAGATGCAAAACTTCTTTTTTTTAAAACATGGTGGGAAATGAGGGGGTGTATTCATGGTTTTTGAATGCGCAGGGTTAACAACTCTGGTGAATCAATGTACAGTGTTCGTGCTACATACTGCTGTATTAAACAGCAGACTGGACACTGGTTTATGAAAAATTTTTGGCTGTTTCCAAAGCACACTGAGGAATTCTCAAAGGTAATGGACCCAATTCTGTCCTTACATCACTGTGACTTCAATAAAGATGTATATGTACCCGATTAAAATTCATATAAGCAAAAGGAGATTCCCAATCAACAGTTTCATATGAGGTAGAATGGTCTTTTAACCTATAATCTTTGCCGTAAGATTTGTGGTGCCCTTTGGCTGTTTTCCTAAGGGAATGATTCACTGTAAATTTATTTCACTGAAACACATTCTAGCATCAATTTTTCTAGAGTATCGTATTTAAAAAGATTTTCCAAACAAGACCCGGTAAAGAGAGCAGAAATAGGTTTTGAACATGCAAATTCTATTACTTCTACATACAAAGCAATTCACAGAAGTAAAGTTACATCAACACAAACAGAAGTTAGGTCAGGCCCCTTTGAAAATCTGCCTTTGCAGATCAGAGGAAGAAACAAGACAGCAAGACAGAAACAAGTTTTAACTATTGCTTGTTTTTCCCATGCAGCACTCTATATTCAAACACCCGTCAGTTGTGGGAAAGCTCATGCGATGAAGGTTTATTGTTCAAGGGAAGAAACAAACTATGAGAATACTGTTAAAGGGATCACATACATACAATAGTTTGGAAGTCCAATACATCAGATTTCCAGTAGAATTTGAAGTTTGCAGATCTTAGGCTCACATCCAATACCTGGATGGGTTTAAGTCTTTGTTTCACAGCTTCAGTCATTAAAAATCCAGTTCAAAGGAATATAGCCCAAATAGTCCAAGTGAAGAGTTTGCTCTAATTCTCCCATGAGAATTAGCAGGGTGATTCCAAGCTGATGCTGGCTGGAAACTCAATCCTGCGGCCCAAACTTTCCCTGAAAAGCTTGGACAGATGTGAGACAAAGGGATTATGTTCCCAACTTCCTTTTATAGCTGGAGCAAGGTGGACATTTGCAGGTCATTTCTTCATGAGGGCTTTGATGACAGTTCACAGAGACTTTCTTAAGTGGAGAATAGTAATGTATATTGTCCTTTGAAGTAAAACATTCACCTCTTGGGCACCGTAGGTAATTAGTTACATTAGCACCATTAATAGACAGTTTACATTGGTACATATAGATGTAAACATCATCAAGTAACTACTAAAACCCACATGCATATCAAAGCCCTCGCCTACCTGTAACACTACAGTATACTTTTGAAGGTTAGATTTGGGTCATGTATTTCACAAGATGGCTTGGCCTTTTCAGGCCTAGCATGACAAAGACATACTAGACCACCCACCCCAGGCCAAATCCAACCATCTCCCTGGATCTCCGTGACACACTTACCACTGTGTGGCAACACACTAATGTGTCCCAACAGAGTGGTTGAGAACCACTGAACTAGACGATGGCTCTTGTTCCAAGTTGAGATTGAGGAGAGTGGGACAGATACTGAGCTCCAATAAATCAGACAATCACTGTGATTAGCCGATCCTGAGGTCTAAAAGTAGATATCCCTTCCCCCCAGAAAAATCTTGATCTCTCTGAGTAGTGATGAGTTTTTTAGAGCTGTTCCTGAGTATCCCACTTCATCTTTTTTTTCTCCTAGTCATCAGATTACTGCTCTAATCCACAGGAATCCTGCTCCACTAACTTTTTTTTTTCATGGAAGCCACTTATAAGAAGGGAAACCCAAAATACAGACATATCTTGAGAATATGAAAGGTAAGTGAGCAGTTAACTGACCTACAATAATAGTATAATTCTTAGCACTTTACCCTTTTATTGCATTTGTATTCTCGGCCCCACACCACACATCATTTGACTCAGTCTCAGTTTGGCCCAGAGAAAAATTAATTATAATCTAATAGGATTCAAATTGGTACAAGGTATCCCGTCATTACGGAACAAGAAAAAGTAGAACAGCATTACATTAGCTGGTTAGCAAAGGACGTCGGTCAATGCAGTGGAACAGACTAAAGTATCCCAGAGACATGATGAACGGCTGTCTCAATAACTGTAATTCATTATTCAGTGGCACTCAACTTGCATAGGAAACTACTGGCACGAACAAAACCCAAAGAGTGTTTGTGGAAGAATTACTTTCCCTTTGCAAGCTCTAACTTAAAATAATTTTGCACTGAAATGATGATGTGTTATTATTTAACTCAGGCAGCAGTTACATATACCAAAGGATTAAAGTGTAAATCAGCAGCACACCTGGGAACAGAAGGCTCTGGGTTTCAAATGTCAGCCGAGCTTTTCCCTTACTGCGCAACCTTTTGACAAGTCACTCGACTTCCTGGTGCTTCAATCAAGCCAGTTTGAGAACTGAGTTAAGCAAGACCCCATTATAAGTCAAATACGAGCTGAGCTGAGAAGCCTTAGATAAACTGCAACCCCTTGAACGTTAATATTAGATTTGAAATAAAGGATTGCATTATTAAAATCAGATAGTATCATGGTTATTTAAATCATGTCTGAAGATAAGAGGCTTCATGTTGAAGGAAAGTACTGTGGCTGTATAACAGGGATAGGTGATCATCCTCTCCCATACACACATTCCAGTCTTGGTGCTGAAATAATGACCGATACCTATCCACTCCTCTTGGGATAAGTTTTTAAGCTACAACTCCACATGCACAGTTCTGGTCATAGGCGGATGTAGCGGGTGGGCGGTGTGGGCAGCTGCCCAGGGCCTTGCAGGGGGAGGGGGTCTGCACCACCATTGCAGGGGCCAGGGACCTGGCGGAGGGCTGGGAGGCCACCATGGGCCCTGGCGAGGTTGAGGCAGGGGACCTGGAGGCTGGCGGTGGCCCTTGCGAAGCCCAGCGGAGCCAGGACCCTAGCCGGGGCCCCAGTGAGGCCCGGTGGGGGGGCACTGGTGGGCTGTCGGGGCCCCGGGCAGGGGGGAAAAAGTCAAGGATGGGGCTCACACACAGCATGGGGGACTCATCCTTGACTTTTGCACTGGACCCCGGAATCCCTAAGACCACCCCTGGTTCTGGTGGCCTCTCACCGGGCTCGCCCCAAATGATGCCCTCTGCTTCAGGGACATAACTGCAGAAGCCTTCTTGGCCAACCACAGTCTCAACAGGGCACCAGAGGATTGGTTAAAGAGGCGTGAAGGGCTAAGGTGAATTTCAATTACCCTACTTAGAGTGACTGCGGCACATTTTCCCCCACCGATCCATGCCAAGAGGGGATTGGGTGTGGTGTAACAGATGCACTGCTATGGGAGTCTATGAGCTAGGTTTCAGGGCTTGCAGCTGAAAGCCTGTCATCATTATCAAGGAAATCAGGGTTATTATGGTTAAGCCAGGTTGCTATTTATGTCTTAACGGTTTGAAACATAAATGTCTGGTCTGGGACTGACTCCTTCCAACACGCACTCAGACGATGTGAGCAGCAGCTCCCACAGGCACTGAATGACGCCGGCAGAGAATTCAAACGGCAATGACCATATTCTGGGATGTAGCAGTGAGAGATTGCGGGATGGACTCCTAGGCCAGGTCTGCACTGCCTGCTGGTTTTGACACCAGTCGAAGGGAGATACACAAGTTACTTAAAATAATATATGTATCCCACTTCGACTTCTCTACGCCTGGTACGTCCACTGTGGTAAGTTGAAGGGAGGGCCCTCCCTTTAACTCAGCGCTACTCCAGTTGCCGGGGTGGTCTTCAGAGATCAACTTCCCTATTGATGAAGTGCATCTTCAGAGACCCGATCAGGCGATCTGGAAGATCGATTTGCTGGTGGCGCATTTGCCACCGTGAGTGAAAAAACAAGGCCCTAGAACAGCTCCATTACTGGTGAACTTTTCCAATGTTTACCTTTTTTTCTGAGTTTATTTTATCCCCCAAACCCACCTGCAAAAGACAAGCTGGTCTTTTACCAGATTCATCTTTTAAATCGGTAGAATTAATGAGTACTCTGGTACTCGTTACCCACAGCCTCTTAAGCCAGGAAAGTTCTACCTCTTTGAATCAAAAGCAGTACATAATGCAGAGAAATCCTGCTGCTGGGCTGGAAAACGGCACAAATGCACACTGAATATGTTTTTCTTGGCAAGCCAGTGCTCTGACAGCCCTTTTTCGTTCACTGCAAACAGATTTATGTAATTCTCACTCTCTAAACTGCATGACCAAGTGGGGTGTTTCAAAGTCACAGATACCTGAGCCCTTCCTCAAGTGTCTGAAAGCAGAGCTAGTTGTTCCTGAAGCTTCCCGAGAAACTGGTTACTAAAGACGGAAGACCACAAATTATACAGTCTGAGCTCTTCCAACCAACGCTCCTCCCTAGGAGACCTTGGAGGTTTGTAATTAAGAAAACAAAATGCTTTGACTGAAAAACTGGCCAAATGAGGGCCGGTATCAAGATCTTTCCCATGGGTGTATGCTGCAGAAACACCCACAGTATTTACACCTAGCTCTCAAGCATGAGGTAACCTCATTTCCTCCCACTCTGTAACTTTCCTATCTTCAAAGCGTCTGACGAAGTGGGATTTTCTCCCATGAAAGCTCATGCGATAAATAAATCTGTTAGTCTTTAAAAGTGCCACAGGACTCTGTTGTCTCTCAGGATTAAAGTCCCTCCCCACTATGTTGCTACAGCTCTGCAGAAGGTATGTTGCAGTTGCCATTGTTAGAGGGCCCTCAGCACCTCAGGATTAACTCCTGGAACCTGTGGCAGTTATAGTCTTTCTAACACAACAAAAGTTCTTCTCTCTCTCCTCAGATTGTATTGCCTTGGATGTCCCTGCATGGTAACAGAACCACTCGGACCCAGCTTTCGTAGAGCAGTTTTGATTTGCATACGACAAAGAACTTTATAAAAGAGGAAAGCATCATTATCTCCATTTTACAGATGGGGAAACTGAGGAACAGGCCCTGTGACTGTAGCAACGTGACATGGTAATCCAGTCGCAGATCTGGTTAACACATGACCCAGACAGAGCATCTGCTGAGAACTAAGAGGCAGACTGTCAGGAATACAACCCCCCCCCCCCCCCCAAAAAAAAAAAACCAACCCAAAAAAAACCCTGTAAAAGGCAGAATAGTTTTATTTGCTAAGTTTGCGAGACAGGAGACCTTGGAAACCAGAGCTTGCTTTTCCTCAGCTACCTCCAGAGTCCCTACATTTCTTATGTATTTTGACGAAAATGTCCATTTCAATTTTTTTAAAGGGTGGTAATGTTGGTTTTTAAATCAGTTTTCATTTTCACAATAGCCAGACTCAAACACAAGCTTAGATATTAACTGAAACTGCCATTATACTAGAAATCAAGATTCATATCCAATTCAGAAATAAAGCCACATCTCATAAAAATTAATTTCTTATTGATGGCCAGAGAGAAACAGCAGCAAAGGAAGGCACTCATAATCTACAACTGCAATGTAACATACAATTAGCTTTCCCTCTCGGTAGATTTAAATTAACATTAGAAATCTCTCTGATTTGGGGGAAGGTAGAGGGAGAAACAGATGATTCAGTGACTAATACTGATTAAAATCTAATCCTGCCAAAACCGCAGTAAGCTACTGTAAACACCTATTAGCAATTAACCAAAAGATATCTTCTTTGCTTGGCTGGATTGACACCGGAATGTCCTCCAAAGTATTAGCAGTTTGCATCTTAAAAGGATTTAGGAAAAAAAAAAAAAAAAAAACCCCAACCAGACTAGGCTGCTCTACCAAATACCTTTTAAAACAATTACAGAGCTATCCCATAAATCCTTTGAACAGCAGGAAATACCTGACCAATTTAAACCACATGGATTCTGCATAAAAGTAGAATGGATTAAGTGAAATAAATGTCCCATTCTCCCTCCCCCACAGAAGTCACAAATGCTACTCCACACTACAGGACTGTGATGTCATGTAAAAACCATGAATTGCCATTGCAAATTTAAGTTTCTGTGCCGATTTAAAAACAAAAACATCTTTGGAAAATGAGCCTGAACATTGAACAGGAGACACAGTTGGGATTCTGCTCCAGAAAGAAGCCTCTCAAATTACCAGCAATCCTATTAAAAGCCCCATTAACAGAGCATAAATCCTGCAGGCAGCTTGCACATTTCTCTCTCAGAATGAAGGCAATGCATATGCTGTCTTCATCTTAGTAACAGCATGAAAGGCTTGGATGGAGTAACAGGGCCAGTGCTCAAGGTGGGATTTTCAAAAGGAGCCTAAAGCCCTGTCTACACTTACAGGGCTGCAGCGCTGACACGCTTAATGAAGATGCTCTCCTGTTCCCATCAGTGGAGGTATTGCACCTCCATGCGAGGCAGTAATGATGTCAATGGGAGAAGCATAGCATTGTCTACATGGGGGATTAAATTGATATGACTGTGTGGCTCAAGAGTCTTGATTTCCCGCACCCCTGAGCACCATCGTTTTACCAATATCAGTTGGTAGCATACTACAGACCACGGCCAGGTCTACACTACAGACTTATATCGATATCATTAAATTGCGCAGAATTGGGAAAAACCTACACCCTTTAGCGACGCATTTATACCAGCTGAACCCCCATCTAGACGACCCTACGTCGAAAGAAGAGTTTCTCCCATCTGTGAAGGAGTGTCTTCACTCCAGTGCTGGAGCTGCGCTGATGCAGCTCTGAAGTGTAGACCTGCCCCAAGCCTCAGTAGCACAAGCTCTGTTGAAGGCTTCTAAATCACTCAAGGTCACATTTTAAAAGATATTTAGGCACCCAAGGACACAAACAGACACTTAAGAGAAATGTTCAATGGAAGAGAAGTTTTTTAACGAGAGTTAAGTGCTTACCCTTGTGTAAGAAAACTAGTTGCCTATCTACATATTAATTCACCCCAATAAGTGGCCAGATGTTAGGTACCGCCTGGCACATTGTCATTATGTTAGACATTGGAAAGGCCAAGACTCTAACGGGGCTCAGAAAAGAACTGGATATCTTCATGGAGTATTATCCAGAATAAGCAGGGGATGGGAATGGCCAACATAATGGATCTCTTAGATGATTACCTGCTCTGAAGCACCTGGGATTGGTCACTGCTGGAAGACAGGATACTGGGCTAGATGGACCACTGTCTGACCCAATAGGGCCATTTTTACGTTCTTATGCTGAGCTTCTTTGCAAATCTGGCCCAAGGTCTAGTATGCACACAATCTCCAGAGCGCTCTTCCTTTCCTTCTAAGTGAAATCAGCACAAATATGGAACTGACGCACAGTATCCATAGTCTCTGTCCTTGCTTAGTGAAGGACGTAACCGTTTAAAGATTTTATTTCTGTAGTTGAAATAACTTCAAAAGACCTAAATTCTCCCAGTGCCCCCTCTTTCAACAAGCAATATTAACCAGTTATTTGTCAAGTTTCCCCACAACCGATTTTGTCTCTCTTCTGCCGTTGGCTTTTGCCTTAGGCTTAAACCTGTTTCATCAGGGGACCAGCCAGCATTTCACTTCCCACAATGAAATGAAATAAAATAAACCCCCCCCACAACATGTCTTTTTTTCTCTGGGACAATGCAAACTATATTACATCTGCTAGTACAATGTCCCTATAACAATGTTTTCTAACAAGCAGTCGAAGGGTCAAATGTGTCCCTTGATCAATTCCCTGGAGGTCCCCCCTGGTGCTGCTGTTGGTAGACTGTGACTGAAAAAAAAATCCCTTTATTCTCTCTGCTTCATCGGAAAAATACACTGTCATAGAGTCTCTCTTTTCTTCCTCTAGTCTCGACAATACAGGTAAATAGGCAGCACGTAAATAGGTTGGCATGGCTCTAGCACGCGTATGAGCCTATAAAAAACGAAACATTGCTCTCCGTATGACTCAATGATAAGGAAAGGAACCAGTTAGTCCCCTTAAACAGCTGAAAGCTGGAGGCAAACAAGGGCAAACATAAGACACTCTGGATCAGCAATAACATTTTATGGCTTTTTTGCTTTTTCTTTTTTTTCTCTCTCTCTCTCTTTTTTTTTTTTTTTTTTTTTAACACTTACGGCTATGGTTGGCGCTGGTCACGGCGCCAGGAAGGACAGTCTGCCTGCAGTACAGCCGCCATATTCCTTAAACCTACCTTCAGCTAGTGGCTAAAACTCCTGTGATCACTCTTGCTCTATGGCCTAACCTAGCAGATAGCACTGAGTAGCAACTAGATCTAGTCAAAGTATTCAGTGGGGCTCCCGATACAGTCAGACTTGATTTAGAAACAGCTACAAGAACAGCTACATTCACACTCAAGCAGCAGGGAAGGAGTTAATGCCACAGGCCAACCCAGGGAAGTGCAAAGCTTACTCATGCTTGATTGCATGATTTCTATTTCATATGTTGTGATTTATTTTCTGCTCGGTGTATGAGCCACACAACTCATATTAGCGTGAGTGGAGCTGCCATCCAAAGTCTGCTCACTTGGAGTTGGAGCATAACCTCCAGTGATTAAGAGAAACCTGAGTATTTCTGGGAGCCCTTTGCCTCTCTGGCTGATATTTGCCATGCCCCAGTTCCCTCCCCCCCCCCCCACCCCTGACTAATCCATGACAATGCCAACAAGCACTGAATGAATAGACCTCTAAGAAAAACAAGCATCCTCGGAAAGTGACCTTTAATGGGGCTGAATAAAGACTGAGCTGTCCTTCCTCAAGTGTGGTTTCATCTCTTCCGTTCCTTGCGCACCCTGCCCCCTTGTCATGACTTGGAGCCGGGCCTTGGCACAGGCACTTTAGGGATGCACTGTCGCATGCAAACTGAAAAGCCCAATTTTGAAGTCCTCTTTATTCTGCACGATAACCGGCCAAGGCTCCTATTTTGTAACTCAAGCCCTGTCTACACTGGAAGCTGCAGTGAATGGCGGCCGGGCGCTGGTGTTGTTGCAACACTTCAAATCCTGAGCGTACACAGGTAAAGCCTTGAAATGGAGATACGCAGCAGTGATACAAATCACAGCTTAGAGTAGCAGCCAGGCTCACGGGGGAAGAGGGAAGGATACAATTGATAAGGGGCCCGGTCACGTAAGAGAGCCTAGGTGAATGGGAGAAGGATAGATGTATATAAATACGTATCCTCCTCACCTTGGCTTCCCCCCAGGCGGATTTTGGGGTAGGCGAAGCAGGCACACGCCTAGGGCCCCGAATAGTAAGGGGCCCCATCGCCTGCTTTGCCTATCCCAAAAGCCACAACTGCCTCAGTCGGCAGCAGGAGGAGGAGCTGGTTCAGGGGGCTGGGGCCATGTGGAAAGGAGCTGGGGCTGGAGATGGGTGGTCGGGGGGAATGGGGCCTCAGAGGGGGCCCTTGCAGGCCTATGGGGGCCCTGCAATGTGTCTTTGCTTAGGGCCCCCAATAGCCAAAGGCTGCCTCTGGCTCCTGCTGCTCAGGCTCTTCCTCCCTGAGCCAATTTATCATGCTCCATACAGGTTCCTCGGCAGCTGAGGAGATGGTATCTGATACTCAGCTTCCCAGGTTCATCAGTAATCTCTCCTGGCTGCCCAAAGGACCCAGGAAGCAGAGTAGCAAATACCGCCTCTTCCGCCACCTGGGAACCAGCACGGTGCATAAAATGCATAAATAAAAACTTCCGGTGGAAGCCCTCTCAGACCTCAGCCACCCCTTTCTAAGGCAGCCGTGGACTGTTCTGCCCTGGAGCCCGGAACTGCTGTCCGTGGGCTGGGTGGCAGTTTTACGTGTCTACACTAGGGGTTTGTAGCGGCGCAGCGACACTGATAGGAAGCCAGCAACAGATGCAATGTGGCAAATTGCCATTGAACACCATAGCTCTGTTCATATGGGGAACTGGCTTGTGTGTGTGTGTGACAAAGTTATTGTGGGTTAATGTGCAAGGGAGCGCATACAGAACTGCAAAGCTAGCTTCCTTTCTGTCCCTTTTCCATACCAGGACGCTCCCATCTAGCCCAGGACCTGTTTCCTATTTAATAATAAGAGAAGAGGAAGGGCGTCATCATCACTTCCCAGTATCTGCAAGTTCAGCTTCCAGGAGAAGAACCCACACCGCTGGACAAATGCAGGGAAAGCGCTGGTACACGGCTTCTTTCAAATCCATTAGCGACTAAGATCCTGGGGCTGGGGGACAAGGACTGCCAAGGACATAGCACATGTGAAAAGAGAAAAAAATGGCAGTTTCCAGCAACCATTATTGGTTGGAGGGAAGGGGTGTTCCCACGCACAAGCAGGTGGAGCCTGCATTTACGGAGTGCTACAGGACGGCCCGCGCACCAGCAAGTGAAGCACGACATAATGAGCCCTACCCGCTGCACCCTTCCCCCCATGTAGGGAGACAGCTGTAATCATTTCATAAAAATGAGGCATGGCCCCTAAGTGCTTCGTGACTTGCCCACTGCAAATCATACCTGGGTAAAGTTGCACATTTCACTTTGAATGGTTGGAAACCACCTAAACATATAGACTCACCCTATTTAAAAAATCCTCGCAATAACCAACCACTGAGTGGAAACTCATGTGACCATCTGGGGCTCTCAGGTTGCCATTGTACATCCCTGCAACTATTTTAGCCTCCTGTCCAGGCTGGAGAGCAGAACTGCCAATGAGAATGGCATGACAGAGGCCCAAAATCTGACCCAAATTGTTATTCTCCTCAGCTAGGCAGTTATGTAGGAGACAACGCGCCACTTGTAAATACGTCTTTGTCAAACACTTCATTATAAACTTGAACCACAAGGAAAGTAGGAGAGGAGAAGAAGAAAAATACAAAATAGCAGGCAATCTTTATGCCATCCTGTCCCTCTGACCAATGTCAGGGACCATATTGTTAACCACGGATTGCAGCCAAGTATGAACACATGATGGAAAATAAATGGCTGATTTTGTTTTAAGAGCAGGTTGGCTCTTATGTGAATCTATTTCTTATTCCCTCCGATAGCAAAAGGTGGTGTTTACGGGTTATTGTTAGGTGCTGTGTGGTAAGCAAAGCCCAAGATGGTTTTTACTTGTCCTCGTGTACTGGAAAGAAAAATAAAACATTAGCTACAAACCCTAAAGTAACTTAAAATAAATGAAGTCAGTAATGAAGAGCTGGGATGCCTGTAACCTAAGTGGGTTTCCTTTGGTATTATTCTGTCAGCACCCTAAAAAACCATTTATGAATAGAAACTGCTCCATACAAATGAGAAAACCCCCCCACATATTTGTTCTAAAACAATAAGCCTTTCCCTCCACAGTAAAACGCCTGATACACGCTCAACTGCCTCAGCATGATGTCCCACAGACTGAGATTTCAACTCCAGATCCATGACACGGCTAACAAACGTCACGACAAATTGTAACTACTGACTGAATGACCAGAATTTACAGAAACAGGCTACGGGTTCCACACCACCTCTTAAAGGGCTGCAATACTATGAGCAGGACAGAGGAATCAGAAAGGAATATATTACAGGATTCTAATACTTCAGATTGTATATAGCATTCAGAAGGTTAACCGTTACTTCATCCTTGGCTTCCTTTATTGACATCAGGCCACGGCGTTTGGTAGGGAAGGTTTGCTCTTACACACAATTTATCGTTTAGTAGCTGTTCAGTGTCCAAGGGTCAGGAAGGGGACACAGGAGGAAGATTAGAGAAATCTGAATGGAACTCATATTCTCCCTCAGCATTCACCTGCACAAGCTGCACAGCGGATGAAGGATGGAGCAATTCAGTCATGCATTCCCCTGCTTTGGAAGTGAAATACTGAACTGCCACCATGGAGAAAGAGGAGTCTAGGAGGAGGACTCAAAGCAGCAGGGTTTGCTAACTAACCCTTAGCTGCCTGCCCCCCTGAAGCTCCACTCTGAGTGTTACTACAATTTCTGGACTCTCAGCAAGAAGCAGCTAACATTTACACTCTGCTGTGTTATCTGAACCACCACTCACCAGTGAGAAACAAGTGAAAAAGATGGTATAAAAAAGCCTGGGCATATGAGGCAGCTCTCAGGGGTTCATTTTTCAACATGGTGACTGAAGAACAAAGAAAGCAAACACCCAGTACCAGTGAGGTTTATATGTCCTATTTCCTGCACCAAGCTCTTGAAATATTCTTTGGGGTGGGATTTATTCTTATGAACAAATTAATTCCAAAATCTGACCAGTTTAAAAAATATCTGAAAGTCAATTTAGGACTTTAAAAGCAAAGAGGCTGCATTCAAAGGATCTTTTCTTTGGGCATATTTCATCTCTCAGTTATAAATCCATACATATATGACTAGCTCTCAGGAGTCCCTCCGTCATTAAGTGTAGAAGAGCTTTAAAGGACATCTAACTCCATGATGATTTTGTTTTTTAAATTTCCTCTATTAGACAGAACTGCAGAGGAACTACTTCATATATTCATATATAGTCTTCATATATTGACCGAGCTAAATAAATAAATAGCCCTCTGGCATCCCCTCCCCATTTCCCCGACAACTCCAAGTAACCTGGCTTGACGGAGCACAGAACAAACAGCAAGTGCTCATTTTAACTAAGTGACGTCTTCAAATCAAAGATGTGCTTACTCAAGCTGTGCATATACTCAACAGTCCATGTAAACCATCAATCAGTTAGCAGTATGAAAATCAGCTCCCCAAGGAATCAATGCAGAGAGAAAGAGAGACAAGGAAGGTGGGGGGAGAGGGGGGAATGTTTGCAAGACAGCCTCAGGCTGCACATTGTGAGGATAATGCCAAGGCAAGATGGAAAACAGCTTCTTCTTTGATATGCTTCCACAAGAAAATCCAACTGAGTTGGACAAACGTCATCGAAAGGCTTCACGCAAGATCTAGCATCCACCTAAGCTCCTTTCTGCCATACTTCATGATGCTCAGCGCCATACTTCATGATGCTCAGCTTTAAACCTTCACATTCCTCACAGTTTTATGGAAATTGGGATCACTGGTGAGGAACAAGCAAGTACAATTTGTTCTGCCTTTTTGCAATAACAACTCACAGTGCTTTAGAGAAACCTATCTAATTCTCTCTCAGCAGTGACCGATCTAGGACTGTATCTTTTTGGTTTGTTTCCTGAGTTCAAATGGATCAGTTACCTCAGCGAAGAGCATGGTATAAAAATCGAGACCTATTATATTGAGCTGTTGGCATTGATTATGTTTGTTTTGCAGACAAAAGAACCAGAGATCAACCTTAAGGCTACTCACAAATTAAAAGAGCCACACATTACCCATTATTATTCTGTTCCCTTATTTTTTCCTAAATATATGTGCAAGCTGAAGAAGATATAAGATCAGAGGCTAAAATTAGCTACCCCTCTAAGGAATCTCAACTCTGATACATCAAAGAGTTCACTTAATGCTACCTAAATAACGTTGAGGGCCAGTAAATCAAGGTGGAAGTGTGCACGAGAATCTTCTTCCCTGCCAAGCCAGAACTACGGTGCAACCAGCCACGCAGCCACTGCACGTTGCTCCCACTGCCTCTTACAGCAGCCCAACAGGCCAGCGCTCCATACCAGAGTGTCACCCGAGCTGGTTGGAATTACTGTAGTACTTCTGCATTAAGGGAGTGTGGTGAGTAAAAGGCAGAGGAGAACACCACAGATGTAATAGCCACTTCTCTCTTCTTTTTATTTGGCCACCATCACTACGTACAAGAAAAGTGCTACTTCTGCCCCTTTACCTCCCCATCCCCAAAGCAAATATAAATAAAAGAAAGATTTAGAAAAGGAAAAGGACTTTTGCACTGTGTTAGCCAATTAAACACAAGACAGACAGAGAGAGAAGCAGTTACAGCTTTCTGTAAATTACTTCATGTAATTAAATCCACTTCTCTAAATTACAAACCATTTAGCTGTTCTTTTGTAACGATGTAAGCAATGACCACCAACCACCTTTTTATGGAGTCTGGTGCCATAAAAGTTGTGAGCATCGAAATTTTCTTTCTGACTCTTAATTTCAAATAAACCATCGTAATGAGATCCATTCACATCTACTTAGCAAACACCTACATAGTCTGCTGCAAGACTGAGGCTACGTTTAACCATTCATGAAGTATTGGTGGTATCTACTGATCAGATAAAGACTAGACATAGGAGTTAAAGATGACCTGAAAATGTAATTTTGTGTCTTTTTTACATTCTTTTTGATATGCACAGAAACATCACAATTTGTTGTCTCACCAGTACTATTCTCTGTTTGGCTTTTAACTTTGAAAATATGAGGAATGTCAAGTCAGGTCTTCCCTTGGTGTTACTAGAGACCTTGCTGGGAGCCGCAGGAGACAGATGTTATTCTGAGGAAGAGTTGTTGGGGCAAGGCTGTGTAATCCATATAACATATCCTTTCTCCCAAGTGTTCAGCAATGCCTGGAGACTTTTCCTAGGTATTTAGGGCATTATACTCAACACTGTGATTTTTCTGTGTGAGAACAATTTTTATTTTCCATAGGAGGAAACAGAGATTAAGGCCTTGCCTATGCTAGGAATATATTTTTTTAAAGTTGCTGCCATTAGTTGAACTCCACTGGGAGCACTAAAGTAGATAAGGCGTTGGTGGCTGCCAGCAACGTAACTACCATGTTTTCTCAAAACTAGCCAGCTTGCTCAAAGCAAGGTCTGATGCTCCACACATATGAAAATGCCAGGGACTATGTGGAACCCGCTCTACACTAGCAATAATGTCGATACTGCTGCTGGTGGAGTTGAGCTGGTGAGAGCCATGATGGGAGCTTTGGGGCAGGGAGGGAAATGCAACACTGAATTGCCTGATCCTGAACCCTCTGAAGTCAATGGTGATCTCTTCTGAGAGCGAAAGGGGGCTCAGGATCCACAACAAAACAGTGAATGGAAAACAAGTCCTTAGCTCTTTTTCTCAACTACAAGATAATCCTCCCTTTTGGTGAATGTGATGACTCATGGTGGATGCAAGACGAGACCAAGAGGATAGGTAGATGGTGGTTTAAAATTGGGCTGGATGGATCTGGAGGAATACAAAGGACCCTACGTCCCAGAAAAAAACCCTCCCAACCAATGGGTAACTCAAAACTCATTCTGATTTGTGCTTCAAATTTTAGATGGAAATATTCCAAATATTGAATGTAGTCTAACTTCGGAGTCCTGGCTCCATGCCAACTCAGGTACCTGCACTGGGCTTCCTTAAATTCCCTCTCCCCAACACACAGAGTTTGTCCTGATGTGTAGTGTCACAGAAATCTGTTAAAACAGCTGCTGCATTCCACAAAAGAGGAGGCTGCATTTCAGGACAAGCCGACCCTACAAAATTAAGTTGGCGTCCGTTATGTCCACTTGAAGCCGCCGCAGTAATTAGATAGCTTTTGCACATCCACACTACGCTCCTTGTGTCGGTGGTGCTTGTCCTCAGCAGGAGCACTTGCACCCATTTAAAGGCACTGTGGGACAGCTTCTGAAACGTAGCAACAGTCGATGGAAGCAAAGCAGCGAGAGTCTCGTTTACACCAATGTAAGCACTTACGGGCGATGTAAGCAAGACACTGACACAGCATTGACCTAAATGCATCAACGTAAGTGCTGTGCCTCTCCCAGAGTTTCTAAGTCAGCGGAATGGGTGAGTTAGTTACATTTTAGTGCAGACATTTACTGTGTTAGGTTGATGTAAGCTGCCTTACATTGACCTAACTCTGTAGTGTACGCAAGGTCTCAGTGATGGATGAGTTGCCCCCTGTCTAAGTTATGGTGATATTATAAACCTTAATCACTTCAGGTTTGTAATGCACTTTACCAGACAGCCAAAGCCTTATCAAGTATTGCTCTCTCTTGAAGGTATAATAGGGTTATCTGCCACACAGACTTCAGGAATCTTTAAAACCACTGGGTAAATTCTGTTAAAACAACAGCTCTTCTTTATAGTAGTCTGGTTTGAGTGGGGAAATAAACTTACAATATTTATTTATTGTGGATTTTCTTCCTGCTCCCACCACTGTGCTATACCCATTGTTTCCCTGGACTTTGATGCAGAAAACAGAAGACAGAGCACATAACCAGGACTTAAAGCAGATTTTTAAATTACTTCCTAACAGTGCAAACAGATTGCTATTGATTGAAATGAGCTTGATTTTAGGCCTTGGATTAGCAAACCTAATGACTAAATACTGTATTGCCCATTTCAGTACTTTGTACGGAGCATCCCCAGGGGTTCCTCAGGCAGCTGTGAAGTCTCTGTACTCGTAGATTGCTATAAGCGAATAAGGAAGACCATCTGTTTCTTCTTAGAGTAGCAGCTCTCTGCCTGAACGAAGGACCACCAATGAAAATCTCCTTCTGACAGAGTCCCTGGCTGTACATCCCCATTGAGGACTTTGAAGCCAATGGGACAGTTCACAAATAAACACATTCAGCCTTTCGCTCCATTGCGGTCAGAGTACTCAGCACCTCCCTGGATCAATCTCTAAGTGGTTTTTCTTCTTCTTGGTACAACCTTAAGGGAATCCAGATTGCATGCTCAGACAACAGCCCTGGACATTTCCAGGCAGCTTAAACCAAAGGGAAAAGTCTTCCTGTTGTTAATAAATATCAAATCAATTGTGTAACTCTTGCAGCAATCACAAATGCATATTAAAAGTGACACTGTCTGTTAGCTTTAAGCCCAAAATTTAGATCTGTGTACTTACCAAAAAAATTAAAAATCCTGTTTTTAGACGCTCTAATATAAAAAGAAAAGCTGGATTTTAAAAGGCTATCAGACCAGCCTTTGTTTTGTTTTTTAAATACTCTGTGAAACCAAAATACAGTATCTGCTAAATAAAAAGGTGAAACCATCAAGAAACAAAGACAGATCTATCAAATTTTCACTGTTCAAATGCAATAAAATTTAAAAAAAAACAAAAACCCAAAACAAACCCCAAAACATTCTGTGCGGTAGGGGTTGTTAGTTATATTTTAATTCTGGGATGAGCACAGGGCATACTATCACCATTTTTATCTGACCATTGGGAGGGACAAAAGAAGTCAGAGGTGATATGTAGAATCTTTCATCTCCAGGTCTTCCAAATCTAACCCAAGACAGTGGTTTCCATCTGATGGCTATTTAGTGGCCTATTCATTAATGTCTGCAGGATACTAATGTGACGGGCACTATAGAAAGCCTATAAATCACGCAAGTAAACAAAAATACACCTTTAGAGATGCCAGTCCAGCAAGCTATTGTGACAACCTGTCTTAATTATCAAGCTTGTTCTGCAATCTCATTACATAGGCCAGATACAGAATGAGGCACGGAGATTAACTCCATTGTCCCAACCCAGGTCCCTCAAAGTCAGGGTTAAGTCACACCAGTGACATGCTGCATTCTCTTCTGTGGACAATGGGGATTTCAAGTGCCTGGGTGGTCCTCGCCCAGCACCATTCATAAGCACCACACCAAAGACATTGAAAGAAATTTCTTTTCTCTAATCAGCCCCCTGTGACTCCTCCTCACCTCAGAACATTTAAATGGTGGAAATAAAAGGGAAGGAACAGGTGAAAATTGACAATCAACATGCTGAATATATATGCTTGCAGTATGGAATCTCATGGCCGCTACAACAGCATGTAATTGGACTTCAGATACACTACACACGCCACATTATGTCTGACTTGCCTGGCCACAAACCTTGTGGCCAGCTAACTTTTCACAGCATCAACTCTTTCTATTCGCTTCGGTTTTGACAAGCATGGTGGAGTCGCACAGAAGACCAGCACAACTCAGGTCACTGGGTCACGGTGGTGGAAGATACAATTCTGGTGCAATCGCAGCTGTATTAACAAGACTCATTCTGGGCACCTCATTAAAGCTAGAAGAATTTCAGCAGAAAAAGAGAGTACCAAAAAGAGTCACACGGATTTAGAAGGGAAAGTAAAAAGAGAGAAATATATACAGTTGGGCAAAGGGACACTTAAAGAAGATAACAGAATAAATGCCCAAGGGGTGGAATGGCTGGGGGAGGGGGGGGAGGAGGGGGAGGAAATATTTAGGGCAGTGGAAGGGATATGACTTAGTCTAACGAGAAAAAAATCAAGATGGGCAGTTTTCAGATTAAACATTTGGAATCTTTCTTAGGAAAGATCTCTTGGGTTATGGAACAGCCTTCCAAGTGATGCAAGTCACAAAGGTTTACCACATTTCTCAAGTTTTATCAGATCTTATTTTACTGTGGGGGAGGCACAGGTTGAAGGATCCCAACCTGTGGCACCTTTCTGTAGTAGGGAGCACGGCAAAGTATTCTGGGGTCCCTGCTGGAGCCTAGGGAGGGAAGCACTAATCTTCCATTCCCCCAGCTGCAGAAGGAAGCCACCGTCTAGGGACCCAGGTGGAATGTACAGGAGTACAGGACACATGTGGTTTTCCTGGTGCAGCCAGGGAAATGGGAGATCAGCAAAGAGGTTTTCTGTCTGGCTGCAGTAGCGAGGCAGAGAGGTTGCTGGCAAAGACTGGTAGCCCTCCATGGTTGTAAAGTGATATCTGTGGCTTGAGCCAAAAAAGTTGGGAACCATTGGGCTAGATGGCTTAACAGCTCTTTTTCATTCCCAGTGTCTTTGATTGATTGACTTCCCCACCCCCATAAACAGGGATACAGGTGGATGTTGTTTGAGAGAAAGGCTGGGGGGGAAAAGAAGTGAAACAAACCATCCTTTTGTGGGTGGTGCTGCCTGTATCCAGCTTTTTGGGAAGAAGGTACTGTTGTGTGAGGGCTCTAGTCATGTTAAAAGTTTCTTGTATTTTCAGACAATCTCTTATTTCTTCAGGGATTCCTGAGACTATCGTATGTTTCCCAGAGTTTACGATCACCATTCAGAGAACAACGGTTCTGACACAGCTGTCAAACTGACATATTGGTGCATCATCCATGCCATGAATGCAGTAGCAAAAAATAAATAAACTTTAAGAATTGTGGGGTAGTGGAGGAGAGAAGATGAGGACAGAAGAGACCAGAACAAATCCTCAGCCCTGTAAATCGTTGGCTAATTATCCCTGCGTCATACCGAGTGCCCACAATGCGCTGCATTCTCTCCGTGGTGACGGCAGGATGTCAAAGCTTTTAAACCATTTTACACTCAGTTGGAGCAGTTGTCTAGAAAAGGTAGATTATCTTCCCCCTCTGCCCGCCTTCTCCATACCCCAAGGTGATAAAAAGAACAGTATAATCAGAGATGAATAGGAATTTGGACATTTTCTTTGTTGAAAAGTATTAATCTAATTTCTGAAACAAACCAGACAACCTGGCACTCAAAGCAGTTTACCGCTCTGCACCTCTCTACGAGGATTGGCAGAAAACCATAATTATAATGCCCGGTTTGATTTATTAAAGGAGGCTTCACAGAAAGGACGACAATTCAATAGCACCACAGAGAGAAGAGATGACAGAGCCCAAGGTTTAAGTAGACCAGCGGTGTCTTAAATAAAGACGCAGGTCAATGACATTAGTGCTAGTTATAGTGAATTTACTGAATTAGGGGTGTGTACAAACTGGAACCTCAGATCCAAACTCAGAGGCGGCTTTCAGGGTAGGTGAAGCAGGCGGCCGCCTAGGGCCCCGAGTAGTAAGGGGCCCGTTCACCTATGCCTACCCCAGAAGCCATGTCTGCCTCCCCCTCTGTGGAACACATGGCAGGGGGCTGGGGCCAGAGCCGAGGGGGGGGGATATTCCTGTGAGGGGGCAAGCCTGCGGGGGCTCCGGCACTGGCGGGGGGGGGGGGTTGACGGCGGGCTGGCTCAGAGGCCAGGCTTCGTGTTTCTGCCCCCATCCCTGGGCTAGCCAGCTGCTCCGCCCCTGGGGGTGGGACGGGCCAGCCCAGAGGCCCAGCTCTGCGCTCCTGCCATGCCCCTCGCCTTTGGCAGTGGTGGGGATCGGGCCCCCAGCAGGGCACCGGGTCCAGTTTTGGGGCCCCTGACCGGGTACTGGAGCCACGGAGCAGGCTGGCCATGAAGAGCCAGGGCTGTGGGGGTTTTAAGGGCCCCCAGCAGGGCGCCGGGACTGTGGAGGGGGCAGCTGCAGGGATCCGGGGCAGGGTGGAGCACTGGAGCCAGAGGTGGGGGCCCAGGACGCCATGGCTCCAGGGGTGGGTTGGCCGGGGCACCAGTGGGGCAAGGGGGCCGGCTGCAGGGATCTGGGGCTGTGGGGGACCCAGGAGGAACGCTGGAGCTGCGGGAAGGGGTGGGGCTTTGTAGGGGGGTTTTGGGGTCCCGGGTGGGACTCTGAGGCCATGGGGGGGCAGAGCCAGTGCCAGGGAGCCCCCCCAAGGGGCCTTTACCTAGGGCCCTAGATAGGCTAAAGCCTATTTAGATCAACCCCATTGTTTCTACAATGGACTTGAAACACAACAGCCCTGAACTTGGAAGATATTAGATCTGAGTGTGAATTTCATGGCTATAAAAAGTGAAGAAAAAAAAAGCAGGCTTATAAAAAAATGCATAATTTAATGTAAATTTCAAATAGCTCGCGCTAAGGGAGAAATGGTTTTACTTGTTACACCTGAGTGAAGCGCAGTTCATTTAATCAAGTCATTAGTCATTAACAGCCAGACACAGATGATATCAGCATTTATCTGCATCGCCTTAAATACTGGTGTGAACCATATTCAGAATACACTGACCTCTGAACGTGACTTGCTCCAATAGGCTAACTGTGGTTTAATGGGTCACTCAGCACAGGTTTTGTTTTACTCTCTGTGTCTAACCTCCGTGCCCCCTACAGAAACTTGTTACTTCTACCTACAGAGAAGTAGAGACTCGCAGACAGAAGGAAACAATAAGAAAAGATGGCAGAATGTGGGAGATACCTCTGTTTAATATCAGTGGTAATCACAATGTAAGCCAGAAGCGAATGCAGGAAACTTTTGTAGGTCTTCACTATTCATTATGTACTAAGGGGAATTAAGTATTAGGCGAATTCAGGCAGCAGAATATAATTACTCGAATGGAAATTTGGCCAAGACACCAGATCCATTACCCTTTGTGGTTGCTAGAAAGTGCCATGAGATCCTTAGGGACTACAAGCGATGGAGGCATTTCAGCTAAAAGCCATCAGCTCCAGCAACACATTCTCCAGAACATGGTGCTGGGGCATTGATTGACATTGACTCAGAGGGACGAGTGTTACCTACTGAATCAGAACCCTCATTCCCTATAGCATTTTGGATACATTTTTAGTAGACTTCAAGTCTGAGTGAACCCCTGGAATTTCAGTCATCTAAACAGAAATGAACTGCTAGAATTTTAGCTTTGGTCTCAAGGAACAGTCTGGTTTATAAAGTTTTAACCTGAGAATGACTATTTTCCAAGCCGTCACCCAAATGAATGTTTAGCAGCAACATTTCTGCAGCATTCATAGGGTTAGAATGAGAAGACAAGTAAAAGAGAAGTAGTTTTGATCACTATCACATTCCTTTTGTACTCATTTCCTACAAATTCCAAACAGGTGTTTTACTGGCACAAAAAGCAGATTTCAAATGCAAAATGCACATACCTCTGGAAAATGAAGTTTAAACACATGTTGAGCATTTGCACTGGATGCGATTGCACGCTTAGCCAATTGTGGAATCAAAACAATACTGTGTGACTTATCCGAGCAAGTCACTCAGCTCAGAATTTTATATATATACTGATCAAATCCTGGCAGCAAAGTATTTGTGATAACTTCTGAGAATTTTGAAAAACAGCAAAACACCATATACCCCTCATCAATTCATTGTAGGAAACTGATTGGCAACCAGAATACCCACAAGGAGAAAAATACATCTAGATTTGTCAGATAAGTCATTTGTTGTGAGTTATTCCCTCATCCATAACAATAATCCATTTTCAAAATCAAAATGAAAACAAAGAAGATGCCACTTTTGACCCAGGAGAGTAATTAACAATAAGAACAGATTTGCAAGGGATGCGGTATACTCTCAGATACTTAGAATCTAACTCAAGATTTGGTGTAGTGTCTTTCTAAAAGATATGCCCTAGTTCAACCATAAGTTACTGGGCTCAATGCAGAAATCACTAGACAAAGTTGGATGAGGCTGGAGATCAGATTCCATGACCATAATGAGCCCTTCTGGTCTCAAAAATCCATAATCCAATTAAAAATACCTAGATGACAACAAAAATATAAGTTTTATAGTCATTATGAGACACATGTAAAATCTACACCCACAGAAGGAAAGGTACGGTCATAGAATCATAGAACAATAGGGTTGGAAGGGACCTCACGAGGTCATCTAGTCCAACCCCTGCTAAAAAGCAGGACCACTCCCACTAAATCACCCCAGCCAGGGTTTTGTTGTGCCATGTGAATTTTAAGCCGATGAATGAGCATCAAGCCCCCAACAAATCTCCCCATTGAACTGCAATAAGTGATAAACAGCCTGCCAACCCCTTCTGCTTTTCCCTTTTCACCTCCCTGGCTCTAAACACACACACTGGTTCAGACAAGAGCTTTTGAGACTGTCTTCCTCGTGTTTGTGGCATTCAGGATGTCTATTCCAGCTAGACCATCACCACTAGAGCATATTAATACATTGTCAGGTTTCAAACGCACAAGGGCATGTGACATGGGAAGGAAGGGACCAACGCTTCCTTCCATCTGTCTCTCTTTTCATTTCTTAAATCTAACATTCCCCTCAGTATTAATTCATTGTTTGGCAGGGTGCAGAGGAACTTAATTCATGATGTGTGTGTACGTTGGTGTCAGGTTGGCCAACCCTCAGATACACATGAACAGCCCCACATTCCCCAGTCCTCGGCATCCGTGGAGATGGCAGAGTAGGATTGTAGACTATCTACAGGTGTCATTTACTGTGTGAGTTTGCACAGTACTGGAGATGTGGGACTACGGGAAAGTTTGCTCCTTCCTTAGATGATTGCCTCTCTCAATGTGCATTTGCCTTTTAGTTGTAACCAATGGAATTTCCTACCACTCACGTCTTCTCTTTTGACTTAAACCCACCCAAGAGACATTACAGTGCCCAGTACAATTAGCCATGAGTTTTTAAACTGATGTGTTAACAGTGTCCACCCAGCAAGAAGGAGACATACCAGCCTGCACCAAGACGTGCCGTCACTGCAGAGGCAAAAGAATTTCCCTACCTGCTTGGATATCTTCAAGGGGTGTTTCTTCTTCACCCTCTCTTTGCCTCGTTCAGTCTCTCTCTCAGAGCTCCCAGCATCATTATTGTGGCCATTTTCACTTGGCTCAGCGGACACATAGTTTTCGGATTCTCGGGGTTTCTTTCCTGGATGTCTCTCCCATTTTTCCTTTCGCTCTTGAGGCTTTAATGACATGTCCTTCTGTTGAGAGGTCAAAACAAGAGAGTAAAACCTTTAAGCTATTTGCATCAAGGACTGCAATTTATTATCTATTTGCACAGCCCCTAGCACCAAGGTATCCAACCAGCCAACAGGCTCTAAAGCAATCTACATGTTCAATAAAAAACAAAATTGGACTTTCTTTTAAGAGAGAAGCCAAAAATGAGCAATTTGGTCCTAGGCAAATTAAAAAAAAAAGATTTGCTGAATTGTCTACAGACATTTGGATAAGAACTTCAGAGAAGTTACGACGGTGGGCTCACTTCTGACTAATTCAAAAACCACACTTCACTCATAAGCACCCAAACATCAACACATCTCAGAAGCAAGCTCTATAAGGTTTGCTTGGTGTGACAGCCAGTGACATATTTCCCTCTGAGCTTTGTATGGCAGAGGCCCTGATTCAGAAAAACATCCCTCTTGGGGAAAGAACTTTGCCAAATACATATGTGCTTTACTTCCCTGGGCTGCTTAAGTCATATGGATTTAAACGTATGGGTCAAGTTAAGCAAGTGCATATATGCCTTCCTGAATCAGGGCCAAAATGTATACCTTGAAGGTGAAACATTCAAGACATCAGTTTGGTGTGTAATAAAACAAAGTCAGCAGCATTGAAATACTGAGAGCAGAGAAAGGATACATTACTAAAAAGCTGTGAAAAACGTAAGTTAGTGGGGTTAAAGAAAAAGCACCTCAAAGAATGAAATAAAGTTGACGATTGGGAAAATATGCAAAAAACACATGGAAAAATGTACTGGAAAGAACTGGCTATTACAAGAAACAACATATAAAAACACTCCACAGTTATGGCAATCTAATTGTAGACAGCTAGATTTCTGCCACGCCTTTTATAAAACCACCCAAGCATCAAAGACTAAACTCTCTCAAATGCTTTGCAGACTCACTACCCATATTAATTTTTCATCTGAGCTAACTGACTCAGTTTAACAGATTCATTAAACCCCTTACTAGTCATGCCAAAACTTGTCAACTTCAGCCAGATAAACTTTTCTCCTTCTTTTTAAATCCTCAGGCCACCCCCTTCTGATTCAGTCACAATCAAATTCGTACCCTGTGTGAACAGAGTATTTCATTTTGACATATGCACACCTTCAGCACAATCAGAGTTAAATCAGTCTCCTACCCCTTGAAACCAGAGCACCACACCACAGCAGGAGCTGGAGATTGGGACAAAATGCCCTGCTGGCTGCTGTGTTCATTTTTTTCCCCTTCTTTTATTTTGAAGATCAGGCTTCTAAGAAGCATCATGCAATTTTCATTTCCAATCATTCACCGCTTACAGTTTTCTTTCCTTCTGCAGTTAGGTGATGTACCGACATCCTAGTGAGATGCATACACATCGGAGTTTGAATCCGGTTCGTAACAAAGAAAAAAAGGTGTGCGGAAGAGAAAATAATTTTCTGTCTTCAGCTAAGTCAACACTCAAGTGTTATGCACACATCCAGGTCACTGTATAGTTTAGGATTAATTAAGGGACTAGCTACTTCTCCTCAACAGATGTAAAAACCCCACACTAGAGGAAGTTGTAAAGAATCAGCAATGTCCCCTAGAAATGTAGAAGAAAAGAGACCATGGTAAATGGTAAGTAGGAAAAAAAACGCTAGGAAAATGGCTGTTCTCTGCAAATGCTAAAATTAGGAATTTATCTGGGTTTTTTAAAGTTTGAAATTCTCTCTTTTTAAAGCACCAGTTTATGGTGTCACTTAGGAAGGTCATATCCTTCTACTTGCTGGGAGGTTGCTAAACCACTGCAACTGGAAACTTCATTGCTCTGTTAGTCAGCTAATGCTCTGGTAGCCATGCAAAATACTAGAAACGAAAGTTACTGGAAACTTGCCTGGTTCGGTTTCTAGTATGAATTTACGGGGAGATTTTCTAAGGCACTAATGGCAGTAGTGTTGTTGAAAAAAATCCCTCTCAAAGTTCAGTTCATCTTCACTGACAAGTTCAGCTAGGTTTACAAAGCTTTCCCACCCACTTATACGGGTATCATTAATAGTTTCATGCAAAATTCACTGCTTAGAAACTCAGTTTTGCTTGGAGATTTGATGTTTGTTCCATCCCAGAAGAAGGAGTGAAATCAATTCAGGGGATGCCATCATAAGAGAATCAAAGCCCAAGAAATAATACATTTGCTTCTATTATCCTTAACCTAGGGTGACCAGATAGCAAATATGAAAAATCATGATGGGGGCAGAGGGTAATAGGCGGTTACAGGATAAAGCCCTGAATATCAGGGCTGTTCCTACAAAATTGGGACATTTGTTCACCAAACCCTAGCCTCAAAGTACTTTACAAACATCAATGAATTAAGACACACAACACCCTGTGATTTAGGTTATTACTTGTATTTTCCTCATAAGGGAACTGAACCTTTGAAGGGTTGAGTGGCTCACGCAAGGCTTCAGAACCAGAGATAGAACTCAGGTCTCTGCCAGGACCACAATATTTGTACCTAACCTGGGAAGTGAAGCTGTGTGCAAAGGATTGGTTCTGTACCCCAAATCCCACATTTTCTCAGACCACAAAAGATGAGGGATTGGGAATTGTGACTGAGGGGACAGGTGCTCCTGGGGAGACCTGAGTGTGCTAAGTAATCCCTATCTCTGCCTCCCCCAAGACCCTTCTGTCCCTGTGTGCATCCCAGCTGATTAGCCCCAATGAGGGGTTTATACCCCTCACAGCACAACCTTTACTCTCCCACACCTCCCACACTGGAGAGAGCTGGTGGGTGTCCTTTTTTCCTTCCCCACTGGGCCTGGGAAGCAGCACTTCATCTTTGCCTAGTTTGCAAGTGGAAGGAGGACAGTTGGATTCTTGCCTTATGGCTGAGTCCAGCCCGGCGCTGGAACTTGGGATGAGTACAGATCTCTGCTCTCTGCTCAGCAGCCTCACAGAGGAAGCACTAGGGAGCACCGCTTGAGATCAATCTTCTCTTCCACTCTTACAATTGTTTTTCTGACACTCCCTGAAAAGGAGGGGCCTGCCGAGCGGTAGCCTTCCCACCACCATTCACAATCCACAGGCGGCAAAACGCTGCTGCAAAGGAAGACAAGCCCTGTCCGGAAGAGCGAACCATTTTGCACATGCATCTGTAGTTGGCTGTGGGTGATTAGCGCAGAGCCTGTGTGCGTACCAAACATATGTTGGCTCGATACAATGGGCTCTACGCAAAGATGCACCTTCATTCACCTGCTAGTAAGCAGTGCTTCTTGGTGGCCGCAGTATAGTTAGTATAGTGTATACTATACTAACGTCCCATGGTCTGCAATGGCTGCCTATTGGCTTCTGGATTGAATTTCAGGTGCTGGTTTAGATCCACAATGGCCGTAATGGCTCTGGACAGTCCCACCTAAGAAGCTACGTCTCATCTTGTGCCACACTGTCATCACAGTTGCAATCCACAGAAGTGCTCGAGCCGGACGACCCCTGACTTATAATAAATAAAAGGGAGCTGGTGATAAAATATTACCCTCGCATGACTCTTGGTTTTGGAACCAGATCCTTCCTCCTTAATCTAAAAGGACCCAGGTTTATTAACTTTCACGTCATGCTGCAAGTTGCATCGGTTTGCGCTGGCTGTTGCAGAGACATGGCCTAATGGACGGTCAGGACTGCCTGCAGGAGGGGTGTTCTGTTGGGGACTGAGTTTTGTTGGGGGGGAGGAAGTAACCCATTTAATGGTCTGGTTCCTGTAAACATGTGACTGAGGGGTTTGAATAAGTATCTTTTTCATTTTCTATGCAAATCTGCAAAAACGTAGAGGTTAATGCTTCCCCATACAGATTTTTTTTTATTATGTCTGCACGGAAATTAAATGGTGGGGGGGGAGAGGAGAAACACACTGGAGATTTACACTCAGCTGACTCCCATGATCTCCATTTGATCAGGAAGGAACAGTCAGCCCTACAGGTTCTTGGCTCTGAAACTCACAGCAACAGTTTTCACTGGCCAGAGTTGTCACTGAATGTTTCCGCCTCAGCCCAGGCTCGAATTCTCCCTTAATCCTGCTAGTTTACGCTGATCTTTGAGATTTCAAAAAGCATAAGGAGGGTGGGGATTGGGAATATCCTTCACAGGAGAGGACTCTCTGGGAGCCTCAGCACTGCTAGAGGAGAAACCCTCAAGCATGACGCGGGGCTCCAGGAGACAGTGTTAACGTAATAAAAATGCCCTTGCCTTCCAAATAAACACTTAAAATTACTAGGGCCTGGGCTACATTGCAAAGTTTTGGCGGCAAAAGTGGCTTGGAGTGGGTGGGGGGAAAACAACACTTTTCTGGAGGCATATCTAATGTTGTTTGGGGGAGGCGGAGAAGCTCTGACAGCAAAATTCCCTACCCCCTTAGTCGCACACGGCATCTACAGAAGGGAGAGGTTGGAATAACTAGACTGGCTGAAGTTCTGTAGCATTGAAAATCCCCTGCTTTCATGCATGACAACCTGGCGAAAGTTAAAATCCAGCCTGGTTCACCTAACTCTGGTAGAGACGGGAGGAGTTTGCAAATCTGAAGAGCAAAACAATTACTAATTACATTCTGTTATCATCAGAATGGCCCCACGGGTCCTCAGACAACGTTCCCCAAGCTTTTTGACTGCACGGCCCCATTCTGAGACTTGCTGAGTCCCACGACCCCATAACAACATCACTAGATACTTGGCTAGAGGCTGAATCAAATGCAGTGCCTCCACAGGTCTCCAAGAAAAATATGTGTTCTACAAAATGGTGTCCTCCATGCAGCATGATCTCTTACGTACAGTAGATGCAAGACACCATTTTACAGAGCAGGTCCAGACATGCTTGAATTAGAGGTGTATATTCAATTGGGATTGTGACCCCATTTGCTTATGGCATGCATGACCCCATTGGGGGTAGAGATCCACACTTTGAGGAACTTGAAAGAGTGGCTCCAGCAGTGAAAGAAGAGCAGTGACTTGAGAGAAATGTGAGAAATTGTTCCCTTCTATGACTGAGCCAATTTGTGTCTGGTATCCTCGCAGCCCATCAGACCAGAAAGCAAAGCACCATACACCCTTCAACTACCTGGCCAATCTATCAGGTCTGTTTTTGAAAAACGCTGGGAGAACAACTGGTCCCCAGATCTCAATTATATCATTCTCTCTTAGGTATTTCTAATGCTGTCATCTCTGAGGAAACTAAACCCACTGCATTACAATACACGCTGCATGTTACTCATTATTGTTATGGCTTCGTATTTATGAGCTTTCTAAGTGTACAGAGCACTTTACAAATGCATAGAAGATGAGGTCCCTACTAAGACAAGCCTACAATCCATTTCAGATGGATAAAAGTAATGCAGAAGCTATCCATTCAAATGGAAAATATTGGCAAGGAGATTTACGAAAAAAGGGCCCTTGGCAGACAAGGCGTGAGAGATTATTCCAAGAACAGCGGCCAGCTTAAAAGAGGATGTGAAACCAACAGTGAGATGAGATGGAGGGCGTCATTAGGACAGAGCAAAGAGAAGCAATTTAGAGTATGAGAAGGAGGTAACTAAATCAGCGATTTAGGCTGCTCAGTCATTATGTAGAGCCTTGAAGATGAGGACAGTGAGCTAAAAATTGGTGTGATAAAAGAGAAAACCAATGAAGATGGAAGTAATGTGCTCAAAAGAAAGTTATTTCAAAGCTCTTTTTGGCCAGATCCCGAGGTTAGTAAAATCAGTGAGGAAGAAGAGTTGGTGGCAGCGGTGGTAACAGTAGTTAAAATGTGACAGGCAGGGAGTTAGGCTTAGTAACGGCTCATTGAAAAGCTGGTCTGTCTGCCAGGCAATAACCTCACAAAGCTCATCATTAACCCCAGCAGGATAATTTGGAAGGCAGACTTGCAATCTCCAGCCGCAGGCTGCAATGTCCAGGGACGGGGAAGTTCTCACCTTTCCTTTAATATAACACACATTTGCGCGTTTTACTTTCCCGCGATCTCTTCTCCCCTATTGTGAACTTGACTGAAAGTGTAACTCAAACCTTCAACAATTACAGCTTTAAAGGAGAGCAGCGCGGATTTGAAAAGGCTCTCACTTTGACCCTCAATTCAGGCAATGCAAATCGATGTCCATTAAAATGAATGCAAGTGCCGTCCTTGCTCGCTTAACCCTAGATAACACAGTCCAGACAAGTTCGGGTCTGGCTTTTTAAGATGTGTCACGTTGGTCCTGATCCTGTCAAACCTCTGGCTCAAGAATAAAATGACTCCCTGATAAACAACCTTGGAAAAGTTTAAGCTATTTGAAGCTACCAGTGATTTGTAGGTTTATGATCCATGTTTTACCTTAACACACACAGCAATCAGCATAATGCAAAGTCATATTTATCACCTGAGACTGGCTTCCATGGAAAACTAAAGAGCAAATTGCCATGTACTCAACTGAACAGCCCTGTGTTGTGTTTTCTGCAGACAGGTACGCAGTCTCTGGCACACCCCCTTGCAGAGCAGTATGCCACTGCAGCATCCTGCCTCATTTCCCTTCAGATTCCTGCAAATAATTCCGTCACCGCAAGGCCTTGGAAACAGCATTCCCCCACTCCTGGGGCTGAAATAGCATTCGGCTCCCCAAAACACCCCCTTCCATGCACCCCTCAGTGGTCACAGTCGTCCTTCCTGGGACTGCGTATGCAATCCTGGCCTCCCCAGTCTGTCGACTCTTCCCTCAGGTTGAGGGGTTTCAAAGCACTCCTGCATGGGGTTGTGTCCCAGCTGAGTTCTCCTCTCAGGCCTCTCCTACACCTAAAACTTAGGTCGACTTCGCTGCATCGCTCAGGGGTGTGACAATCCCCTTCTGCCACTGCAGCAAACGTTGCCGGCACTGCACTCCAACAGCCACTGTAACACTCACTGCGTAGACAGCCTCTGGAGCTCCCTCCCTTGCCTGGGCGTGATGCCTCCTTTCTAGTCACCCACCAAGCCCGCCCAGGTGATTCTAATAAGTAAGAACCCCAAGGTGGGGAGGGATGGAGACAGGTCCATCCCATTCAACAAGACTCATGGCTCCAGGTTCTTAGGAACATGGTGAGAATTTTCCTACATCTCCTCGCTCCTGGCCGCTAACTGTTCTCTGGGATCATATTCCTCTCTCCCACTAATTACTTCTCTTATTATGCTTTATCTACTTGCCCTAGACCTATGTGGGGAAACCGGCCTCTCAAGCAGCCTCCTGTGGCCCCATTTTGTTGGCTAAGAATTAACTCCTTTCCTGCAGACACCAAAGAAACGTGCCCAGAAGGCGCAGGAGCTACTAAGGCCTTTTTTGTCCTATGAAAATGGTACCTTTCAGGCAAAATAGATACAAGATAATGTGGTGTCAAAGTGCAATACAGCAGGTCAATAATTTTTTCCTTAGAAGTGGCCTGAACTCATAATATGTATTACATTTGTATGAGTATCTCAAAATTAATCCACAGATTTGGTTTGGCCTATTCTATTAAGGTTATTATATCATATATATGACCCTGGTATTTGAGGATCTATTAGTAGTACATGAATCGTGTGATTGGCATTTGTCACAAATGCATCCCTTTTTGCTTTCTCCCTTCTTCTCTGGCTCAGAAGTGTAGCTTGTAGCATTATCAAGAACCTGAAACCAAGAATTAAAAAAAAAAAAAAAAAATGCAGTAACTTCTGTAGAAGACAAAATATAACCCACCTCTGTAGCAACAGTATTTGTTGCATAATGTCTGCTTATGTATGCGTGCATATGGGTTTTTGCTCATGTTTTGGCACAAACATTCTTAAAGTTGAGGTGTCTGGGAAAAAAAACAAACCATTGTGTTCTGCCACATTCTGCAGGCCCCTCAATACAGGAAGCAATTTCTCATAATGCAGAGGGTTTTTTTTATTGTTATTTTACTTCCTTTAGATTCCCTGCAGGATTTCAGAGCCAGTGACTGCCTCACTGCGAGGAACTGCACACGTCTTCCCTGCTACCTACTGACAGGCACACCATACAGCTATTAAAACTCCCACAGGTGCTCGCTGTCCATCAGAAAGGAAATGATCCCATTTTAAGCCATCAGTAATTCCTCTAGTGATGGCAGTAAATGCCCAATGAGCACTCACAGAATTACTGTCAGTGGAAAGTGTGTCAGAGAGCAAGGGAGCTTAAATGATTGAAGGGAAGCCAGGGCTTCATTTTCAGGTAGATGAAATGAGCCATATTGTGAGACCAGCCTGCCCAGCTTTCACAGTCAATAGAGTACTGAAAGATCTCCATTCACCAGGCCAACCTGCTCCGTTTCTACAATACATAAAAGCATGTTTGGAATTGCTTTCAGCCAGCACCATCAGATCAGCCTGCCTGGTTTATGTGGTGTATAAAGGATACACAGAGGAGCCTGCGCTTGTTTGACAAGTGCCAACTTCAGCTCATTGCAGCTGTATTGCCATTTTGTATGAACTCAGAGCAAAGAACGCATTCTTGGAAGTCTTGCCTCCAAGTGGGTTTTATTTCTGTGTGAATCCAACACATGTGAAAAATGCCAGGCCAGTAGCCTGGAAGGACAATTCAACAAGGTAGGCACAGCCCTGGCAGCAACAGTTCGAACTTCCCCCACAGTGCCCCATCAATCTCAGAGATGGACCATCTTCAGCAAAGAAAAGATTGTTTGTTGGCCGTGTTCTATTCATCTGCGGGCAAGGGAGCCGACAGTGACCATGAGCTTGTCCATCGAGAACTGGAGAGAAGCCATCAACTCTTCTCATGTACTCCACTGACTATCAGATGGTAACTTTCTGTCCTACTGACCAGGCATCACCAATCTAAATGCCACCTTTTACATATCAACTCCACTGAGCCACCTTTTCCATTCCTCTCCTCTGTCCTTCACCATTCTGTATATTCATAATACTTTGCACTGTGTAGAACCCTCCATTAGGGTATTTTACAAGCAATAGACTAAACCCCACAGAGCCCATATCCTATTCGCTAGGACAAGGCCCACAGAGATGAAAGGGCTTGCTCAAGTTAGGAATAGAACCCATGAGTCCTACAGTTGTTCCACTCCATGAAGACAAGAATTAGTAAGTTCCAAAGGGAGAGCCGTGTTAGTCTATGTCAGCCAAGTCAACAAGGAGTCCTGTGGCACTTTTAAAGACTAACTAATTTATTTACCGCATGAGCTTTCGTGGGAGAAAATCCCACTTCGTCAAACGCTTTTCTCCCATGAAAGCTCATGCAATAAATACATTTGTTAGCCTTTAAAAGTGCCACAGGACTCCAAGAAATAGCAAGTAATGCAAATAACAACTTGGGGCTGCATTATTCTCAGGCAGTAACTTCCTGACTCACAAGCCAGCCTTCTCTTGCCTAGCAGCTGCAGGACTGGAAAGGAAGGAAGTTCACTGCTTAAAATTCAGGGAGAAGAAGGTGGAGAAAATGCATCACCTTTCCCTTTTGGCAGAGGCAGCTCACAACCCAAGTGCTCTAGTGTCAGCACCTGGGGCCCAGCAAATCATGAGGCTAGCCCTTAGCTGTCCAAGGATGAGAGGGCCAGGTGCTATTTTGGCACAAGCAGGTTAGGCAGCTGGACATTTTTGCCATCACAAATTATCAGCTTACACAAGCCAGGAAAGAGAAAACAGGAGGATGCTGTTGAGTGACGGGTGCCTACAGCCCATTTTCACAGCCTTTATACACGTTTTTGTCTATCGATTTAAAAGTGATGGCAAAATGAGAAAAAGCTATTCGTCAATGGAATTCTTTTGCCCTGTTGAAAGATGAAGGCCGTGCATATATTAACTAGATTCTCAAACTCTGGCTGAGATGACTGCAGGCTAAAGCAGACTGAATTATAACCTGTGACTGAGATTTTCAAAAGCAGACACATAAATTTGGTTCCTAAATCCATACCCAGGCACTTAAACAACCTGATCTTCAAAAATGCACTGTATTGACTCAATAGGGAAAACTTTCTCAACTCTTTCAAAAAATCAGGCCACTTATTATTGAGGTGCTTAGCTACAGATTTAGGAACATAACTTGATGGATTTCTGTTTGTAGTTGATTGGGTAGATTTATAATCTTCGCCTGTGGTTTTGTTTAACCATTCAAAGCATCATTCCACCAAACAAAAACAAAAAAAAACCCCAACAAATGGAAAACGAAAATTTATTACCTTGTGATAATTTATCAGTTGCATGTGTTGCCTCCATTTATTATTTTAGATTTGTGCTTTTAAAATGTAGGAATGAAAAATAACAATTCCCCCAAGAACACACCGCACAAGAAAAGAATGACACTACATACAAACCTTGCACAATAAAAGCTATTTTTGCTGCAAACTAAAACACCAGAGATTTTACTATCCCTGCTGCGCCCTCAGTGCTGGGCTATATCATCGGGAAAGTTGCATTATTTATGGAAATTGGGGACAAAAAATGCGTTATGTTAAAACCAGAAAAATTCCACTGCAGAAGTTTTCAGTTCAGTCATACACACAGCTGCCCAGTATGTGTATAAAAAGTATTAAGCAATTATCCTCTGGTAATTTCTTTTAGCTGGGAAGCAAGGAAATTGTTTTAAGATCGACCCACTGACAAGAAATATGTAAAGAAATCCATCTAAAAAATGCATGCGTCTGAGGCACTTCACCCTCTGATAGGACCTGAACCTCACTGAACGGAGTTCTAATGCTTCTCTGGAGAACAGTCAATGTGCCAATGATTGTCATGGCATTTAACAAGAGTGGAACACTTTTTACTCTTTTATTATTTGATGGATCCCCTTCCAAATCAGTGACTGAAAGGTACTAACAAAACAAGACATGACTGGAATGTTTATCGTATGCGAATGACTGACAAGATGAATACCACGCTGTTCTTGGGATGTCCTGTGTGCTCCGAGTATTTTCCAAATTTCACGTGCGTTACTTTGCAGTTCTAAAATGACTTTTCAGAGAGAGATTCCAACTGACTGAGATTTTCATGATTGCTACTGAATGATGTCACAGGCAGCTCTACCTGCACCCTTTCTCCTACCAAAAATTTAGGCCAATGTTTTTATAATTTAGGCCAATATTTGCATACCTACTCTTGTCCTTTCTACCGCACATCACTGAATAGAATCCCTCTAAAACAGAGGTGGGCCCAAGTCTAAATCCATCACCTCTGCCATCAGCTGTTTTCTCCCATGTGTAGAGCATTGGATGGGTAGGACGTATTTGCTGCGATAACTATAAATGATTGCAAGAAGGAATAATCTTCCTCCAAATGTTGCCAAAAATATCCATTTGGGTCCAAAGGAAAGTTCCAAACACCCTCATATCCACATCCGCCATGAGTTAATTTCATATCCCAAACAATCACTAATAAAGAGATAAGCACACCAAAACCATCAACAATTGTAATGTATTAAATGTTACAATAAATTTCATTCAGAAAGCACAAAGGTCATCCATAGATTGTCAAGTGTTTACCGACAGCAGCAATTTCAGACTATGAAATTATAAAATTGCATGTCAGTCCCTCAACTTCCAGCTGTTATCTCAACATCAGATGATGAATACAAAGCAAAGGTTACGCTAGCATTTAAAACTGCTTATGTGCTGCATCTGGTAACAGAAACCATTTATTAAATTCTAATTACACATATATTACTTTTACAACTCTTATTAAAACACCAGAGAACACGAGGGCAATGCTGTTTTACAAAATAAGAGATCAACAGTTTAGAGAACGTGGCAATGAAAGTTATTCTTTTTAATGCTGCAAATCGTCAATGCGCTGCTGTTTCTACCCACTTCACCTCAAATCTCTGCTGATTTACGATAGTCTCTCTCAAAAACGCAACTGCATCTTGTTAACACCACAACAGCTGGTGCCACGTATAGCTTTCAGCCCCAATTTTGTTTAAGTGCTTTGTAGATGCTTAACATATAGACACTGACGTCTGCTTAAAATGATTGTCTGATTAGAGAATTAAAATGTTGGGGCCCAGCCGATCGACTGAGTATGCTCTTGTTACAAGCTTTCTGACACAGAACAGATGTAAAATTAAGGACTTCCATTGAAGTCTGAATTTCTTCAGATGTGTCAGTGGAATTATCTCAGCTACATGTTTAGAGGACATCAGGTTGGTTTACATTGGTTTCTTTGGATTCGTAGATTTTAAGGATAGGATTTTAAGGTTTTATGATCATCCAGTCTGACCTCCCGCATGGTATGAACCAAGCAACATCATCCATGACGGGTCTGATTATGGGTAATTTTGGAAAACATTCCAATCAAAGCTTAAACCTTATTACAAACAAAAAACCCTTTTACCCTCAGACTTTCTTTTTCATCTCCAATCCGGGGAGACACTGAGAACCATCAACTCCAGCTTATTTTGTCTGACTCCAGTTGACAGTCGCACAGCATGCGACTTCAACAGGCGATGAAGCAGCGCAGCCTTAAGAACGGGCTTTGAAGCAAGATGGACTAGCAACATCCCTTTGTACAAGAGAGGTGTCCTGCGGGGACAGCCATGCAATCTTGGCAGCATCATGCCTCTCTAATTCTTGGTACATCCTATGCCAGCAATGAATTTCACACAGAGAAATTCTGTGTTTTAGCATTAGAGAATTTCAGCTGAAAACATCAAACCCTAAGGGAGTCGCATTGAAATCTGATGGGATTAGGGTGCCAAACGCTCTCAGGCGTCTTTGAAAACACCACCCCCTCATTCTCATTTCCATATCTCTTCCCCTTTTTCTGTGTGAGTGTAAGCATGCAAGCAGAGCTAATGCTACGGGGAAGATAAACTACTGTGAGATTGACAAGTGACACCCCATCACACCAACCCTGTTTTAGCATCCACAGGCCTTTCCGTTTGTACCACATGAGGTAGGCAAGAACTAATCAATCAGTATTTTCCTTAATGTCCTTGATAGAACTACAATTCATGATCTTAGGGCATATTTGTCAAACATGTGGTCTGCGATCCGCTCTGCGGCCAGTTCAGGACTTTCCCCGTGTAAACCTGTTAAGAATGAGTTATATTTGATCATATCAAATGAAAGATACATAAAGATTTACACAACTTCATTAGAGTAACTGTTTTCTTTTTTCCATACCAAGAGACAAGAGGCTATAGACCGTGTGTACAAGTAGTTGCTGTGAGGGTTTTAAAAAATCATTTTGTGGCCCGCCAGACTGAGTTGCTGGCAGAAACGGGCCACAAGGCCAAATGACTTTGACACCCCTGTTTTAGGGGTTAGCCTAACCAAAGATTAAGGAAAGAGCGACAGGCATACGCCCTGCAGGACTGTAAGCAATTAAAGCTCTAGAGTGAACAAAAAACCCAAAAACAAACAAACAAAAGCAGCTCTGGAAGAAGGAACATGTGCAGAATCAAAATGATGCAATTCGTTTATCCAAGCATGTAAAATAAGGCCTCCGGCATACTTAGCTGACAGGGCGATAACTGATTGTACAGAAAGACATCGGTGGAGCAGGTGCAATCAATCACTCTTGCCGGCAGTCTCACCCAAACCAGAGTGAACTGTGTGATTTTTCTTCTGCTCGGCTGCCTCCTTTCCATAGCAGGGCGTTAGTTGGAGCAAGGAGTGCCGAACAGGGGCCCCTGGCAATCTGCTACCTTCATCTCCTCAACCTGCACTATTTGTAATAATTGGCTTTGCCCCGTCAATCTCTTTTCAGTCCCAATTCAGTGTGGCTAGCTTTGCTATCCCCCCAATCAAAAAGGAGCCGCCCCTCTCTGTTTTTTCCCCCATCTTTTCTGAAATAATTCCCCAACAGTGAGAATGAGGACTTCTAACACGGAGCGTGCAAAGCCTCATTGAGGCCAGCTGCCCCATATGACAGAGAAAGCCAATATGTGATATAGAGGACATCATGCTTTATTTGCCTGAGTGGGTTTAGACCATAGGCAACAACTACAATTCAGAAGCATTCAGTCAGAAAGAAAGAGGTTAAAACAGAACAGAGTCAGAGAGGATGATTGGAGAACAGAGTTCAATAAGGGAGAAGACCAGCTTCTAAGCAGCACCACAGCTAACAGCTTTCTCCAAGTGCTGACACCTTGCTCGTGCAGACAGCCAAAATGTGCAAGACCGCCGACATTATGGGGCCATCTAGTGACTCCCCCCACTATGTTACAGTAATGTGGGCAAAAAGAGCCAGTAACTCCTGGTTTCTACTCCTGCTTCTGCCCTTGACTTGCTGTGCAACCGTGCACCAAATACTTAGCCTCTGGCTGTTCATAGAAGGCAGGTGACAGGACGTCCCTCCTGGGGACATCGTGATGATTAACATACGTAAAGCATTTCCAAGGTAAAAAGAACTATCAACATACTTAGTCCTGTTAATTAAGAAAGGGGTGTCCCATTGCCATCATGCCGGTTATCCACAACCTTCTTTTTCGCTATCTATTCATGTGGCCTATGAAATCTGCACTACGCAATGTAGCTTCATCCGATGCGTGGCTGATGCTCCACAGACAGGTTGTTGGAGGAGGATCTATGAAAGTGGCACAGCAAGAGCTCTCCTTCCAATCTCCAGCTCAGAAGCCAGTTGCTAAGCAACTAAGCGTCTCATATCTGCAACATCCAGCCTTTGCAACCAGCCCAGAGAGCAGGTTCTAAGCGTATTTCCAAAAACACAGGTCCCCTATAGGCTAGAGCTTCTGTTTTGTGGGTCTTAATAATACTAATAATTTTATGCATAAAAAAATTCCCTGCCAGAGAGTCTTATGATGGGGAAGACAGTACGGTCAGATAAAATACAATACTAAAAACAAAAATCTCCATACACAAACAGAGGAGAAGAGCAGAAAAAATATTCCACAGATCAGGGCCAAGAGTGACCAGAATGAAGCATACCTTAGAAGAAGAAGAAGAAGAAGAAGAAGAAGGAGGAGGAGGAGGAGGAGGAAGAGTTCTCACATGTTTGAAAGGAGAGGGGAAAAAAGCTAATTTATTTAGTAGGTTTGAGTCCTGTGCAATAGGTCTATCTGAACCAAAGAATGACTGCAGGCCAGTTGATGGTGCAGTGGTGAGTCCTTTAAAGGTGGGAAGCACGAGTGTCCATGAAGACCTGCTCAGTTGATTGGGAAGTCGATGAGTAACTTCAGTCCCTCAACTAAAGTAGCACTGAGTCGACGTGAGCACATTTTCCATGAACTCAGCGCACTGAAGACACTGTGGTAAGTAGGCGTTAAGCAGTCGAAGGGAGAGACGCAAGTTATTTTAAGACAACAGAGTCTTGCGGCACTTTTGTTGTCTTTCTACAATAGACTAACACGGCTACCCCTTTGGAAGTTATTTTAAGTAACTCACATCTCTCACTTCCACTGCCGTCAAAATCCCCCAGCAGTGTAGACTAGGGCTCAAGCTAAGGTCTCCTCCATGCTGGCAGCCAGGGCTGATGCTATTAAAAGCTTTAAAAAACCAAAACACCTCCCCGCACAATCAGGCCAACTCAGAAACCAATCCAGCCTTTACAGGCAGTAAAAGGGCCACCATAATAAACCTGTATGTAATAGAATTTCTCTCTCCGTCTCATCCCCACAGCTAATAGATTTCTCACCCAAGCATTAATCTGTTATTCATCTAAACAATGAGATTTCTGGTTTTAAAATTTCTTTAGTGAAAGTTTTCTTCCAGCCAAAAAATAAAGGGCAGACAAACCGGGGAAGACATTTCACACATAACAATAATACCGAGCTCTTTTCATTCAGAGATCTAAAATCACTTTACAAAGGAAGTCTGTATCACTATCCCAATTTTGCAAATGGGGAAACTGGGGCAGAGAGGTGACATGATCACCAAGCAAGCCAGCTGTGTTCTATTTCTAAGCCCAATCCCATATAAGCCCCACTGCCTCCCTCCTGAGAAAAGCCCCAGCCCAGCCAGCGAGCAGCTCACTTTCCTGACATTTGGAAGGATAATTTGATACTCTCCGATAGATGTGGGGTTTTCGATGGCATAATCTTAACTGTGAAAGCAGGAGGGGTTTCCTGACTTCATCCTGGACATTAATAACTTATAAGGCAAAAGCTAAAATCATCAGGATGACAGAGAAGACAACGAAATCACTCTATAAAGTCAAGCTGTCTATTACCAAGAGAGCAAGAATTAGCAGCTGCTCTTGGCTTCTGTGTTGACACATACCCTGGCCTTCCTAACGTGCTGCTTTGGATACTGCCTAAAACGCAGGACCATCTGGCCAGCATGTGAGTACATGTGTGTACCGGGGGCAGGGAACAGAGTCCTGGGTCACAGCTAAGTGACATCAGTACAATAGTGCGGACTCTACCTTTCTTTCAAGAGAATGCTGAGTTTTTCCAGTGCTCAGAAAATAGGAGGCTGGCTAAGTGACTCCAGGGATGATGAGGCCGAGAAAGGAAGGATGAGAGCTCCTCATGTGTAGGAGTTCTGGATAAACACCTAGAAACAATCAGCAATGTTGCAAAGATAGGTGAAATGATCTTTGTACAGATTCAAAAAGAGTCTGGCATCACGCTCCCGTCAGCAGCCCGACAGCTGTTCAAAAGCAGCATTTTGCTACGTTTGTTTTTTCATTCACTCTTCCACACCCCCGCTCTGGCTTCACAACACAGTCAAAAACAACAAGTGCCTCATCTTCCCTTGCACCCTTAATTTCGCTTCCCAGAGGTGGCTCAAACCTTTCCTTCCCACGTTCCAGGGGCAAGGCCAACGCACAACCCTCCCTGCCTCCCCCAAGTCATTTTCAAGCAATGTACAGGGGACTTAGCACCCTGGCCTCTCTCCTGCAAAGACAGCTACCCCTTTGGAAGCAGAGTAACAGACAGCCTCTGTAGAGCCCTGCAACCCACGCTGAACCTGAAGGGACTGGATTACAAGGCAGGTCTGGGTTGGAAAACAAGCCGACGCTCTCTCAGCTTAGAGTCAGCTCTGCTCCTGTCCAAGGGGTTCACACGGCAGTGGCTGCACACCCCGATCCCGCTGGTTACTAGCACTTTGCTGTGCTGTGTGCACTCTGGAGCATTTGCTGAGCAGCTGCAGCGCCCCTTGCCGCACACACAGCATAGCAGGGGGCAGCAAATGGCAACGTGGGGCGTACGGCCCCCGCAGGCAGTAACCCCGTATGTTTCAACAGCAGTAGATCCCAGCACTAACTCAGCTTCTGGGGGAAAGGCCCTCTGAAAATATCCGTAAATTAGGTGGGCCATGGGTTCATAACCACGGCTCCAGAAACCCCTGGGAATTTTGTCTGTGCATTGGCTGTTGCACAAATGAGCGGGAAATAGCCATTAAGAAAACTTCAGAAACCCCAGCCCAGTGCTCCTGTTTCAAATCAAGAGAGGGACGGACAACTTAAAATCCAGATTTGAAATTCCCTTTTAAAAGTTCCAAAGGGGGAGCCGTGTCAGCCTAGGTCAGCCCAACAAACAAGGAGTCCTTTGGCACTTTTAAAGCTGAACCCATTTATTTATCGCATCTATAAATGTGTTAGTCTAAAAGTGCCACAGGACTCGTTTGTTTGTTTGGCTTTCCCTTTTAAAAGAAATTAAAAGCAGCTTCTGGGATATCCCAGGCCCCCCCTAGATCCTTCTGCTGATTTTGGCTTTACTGTGTTTCTCTCCCCCGTTGCTGTGTGAAAGACCCAAGCAAAAAACCAGGGGAAATAAAGGAGCTGAGCATGGAAGTGACTCTACACGAAATGGTGTCAAATGCACAACGTAAACAAGCTGAGAGACTATTTCCTCCCCTCTAACTTCTTTCAGTATAAGGGCATGTCGACACTAAAGCCGGGAGGAATAATCCCTACCTTGGGTAGACATGCACATACTAGCTACTATCCGCTTACACGTTAAAAATAGCAATGTGGCCGTGAAAGCGCAGGCGGCAGCTTGGGTTAGTCCCCGAATACAGCCCCGTCTATCGCTCCTGCTCCCACGGCCACATGGCTATTTGTAGTGCACTAGTGATACAGCACACACGTGTCTACCTGAGCTGAGAATTGCATCTCCCAGCTGGTCCCTCTAGTAATAAGAGGTGTTACTTGTTACGATGATGAACAATTCGTAGAGAGGAGCGTCACACACACAAACACCCCAGAGAGAAAACAAGGAGATGCTAACCTTTCAAAGACTGCAACACAAAGGATGCCCATGCACCATCCAATGCCCTTTTGTTTAAAAAACAAACAAACAAAAACTATATACTATTCTCTTTTCATCCATAAGTTCTGACCGAAATGGAACAGAAAGAGACATTTTCCAGGACAAAGAAGGGATAAAGAGGTTCAAATTAATGGAGAATCCTTGGGAATCAAGGAATGCAAAAAGCCTCTGACGAAGTGGGATTTTCTCCCACGAAAGCTCATGCGATAAATAAATCGGTTAGTCTTTAAAAGTGCCACAGGACTCTCTTTGTTTTTCTGCAATAGACTAACACGGCTCCCCCCTTTGGAGCAAAAAAGCTGGGCGCTATGGAAGGTTAAAATGTTATCTTTGTTTGGAGCTAACTAACTTCTGCTATCTTTATACATCATGTGAAGTTCATTATGTTCCCCCCCTCGCCCCCCCGCACCAAAAGGCTTTTGTTAAGAAGTTACTTTATCCTGGTTCTCAGCTCCTCAATGAGTCCATCATGAAAATCTAGCCTCTAATGTGTTTAAACGTTCCAAGTTTCTCAGCTACCAAAGAAAACCTTTTTACAGAGGATTAAACTGGTGGTTTTTTAAAATCATAGAGTGACTAGAAGAGGCATATTACAAAGACAGAAAAACAACAAGGGATTAGGCTGGATTTTTTTCTTTAACAGCTCAGGTGTACAAAAATATAATGGCTTATAGAGCTACATTTTTTTAAAATAAACCAAGGGTAGCTACACATATGGAGGAAACAAATCCCTCTCTACCTTTATCTGTTTAAAAAGCCTTCTCTAATAAGACTGGTCAGGGACTCAGGAGTAGGGAGAACAACATTCTCTCCCCTCCCTCCCCCCTCCGTGATCTTGCTCAGGGCTTCTGCTTCCCCATATGTGAAGAAGGGGGGAAAATACGTTTGTAAAGCACCTCAAGAACTACACAACATAATAAAACCTTGTTACTATTTATTGCTTCCCACCCCTCGAGATCAAAGCATTTTGCAAGGGAGGCGAGTACCCTTTTTGCCATTTCACGGGTGGGGAAAATGAGGAGAAGCAACTTACCTGAGGTCACAGACAGGAATAGAACCCAGCCTGCTGAGCTCCTGTCCCACTGGCTCACACTGCCTGCCTAAAATAGGAAGCATGCAAAACTTCTCTTCTTTCTTGAGCAAAACGCACACTGGACTAACACTGCTCCCTATGGCAGAACCTGCCCCATGTAGATGCGTTTCCTTTGAGGAGTCTCATGCACTCTCCTTTGTTAAGGTCCCCTTATCTAATCTTACTTTATGGCACTTTACACTATCACAGGTTTGGCATCTGAAACATCTGAAAGGAAAACAGACTACACAAGCATGGAGATTGAGGTGCTAATTGTTCTAGCTGCCTGGTAAGGAGGTGAGAGAATAGGGACTGGACTGGTACGGACAGTATTCGCTTGTATTCTCGCCTCTGCCATTGACCTGATGTGTGACCTCAGAACTGTCCATGGCCGACTACACAGCCTTTGGCAACCTTACAGCGCTGCTTGACAAACTTGACGGCTCGCTGCCACAAGCTTTGTGGACATGGCCTGTATCTCTGTTTCCCCTTTCCTCCTTCACCTGCCCGTTTAGTCTGGAAAGACAAGGCAGGTGAGGTGAGATCTTTTATTGGACCAACTTCAAACTACAGAGAGCTCTTCTTCTAAGCTTTCAGGAAGGGACGGTGTTTTTGTTCCATGTTCGTACAGCGCCTAGCACAGTGGAGCCTCCCACCCACCCCTGCCCATGACTGAGTTCGTAGGCACCATCACAACAGAAATAGTCATAACAGTAAATAATTAATGCAAACAAGCTACCTGAATTTCTTTTAAAGCACATCATGTGCTGGATGAATGGAAAGAGGCACAGGAAACTCGTTTTTATGGATTCAGAAAGGGGATGGGGAATCTAGAAATCCTGACTAGGTGGCACAGAATTTTTTGGATGTAATCAGAAAGAAGAGATGAAGGAATCTTATGAACCTGTTTGAAGCAGCCTTTGGCTACCCCCAGCCACAGAGACAGGAGAAAATCCCTGCTGCTGGGTGATCAGGGATAATGGACCAGTCACCAACAGAAAAGCAGAATTAAGAGCTGATCTCTCCTCAGTTTGTGTAGACTGCTTTAGGTCAAAAAAACAATTTAGTTCAAATCACTACAACCCCCTGCTGTGGAATTTATAGATTCTTTCTTTAACCTTTGACTGGACAGTCAAACTACCAAGACACAGTCTCTCCTTTGGTCCCTTCAGCTAAATCAAACCATCCACTGCAGTTCTACACAGCAACAACAATGTAAATGGATTATGTGTAACCTTAATTACTCCTTGAATAACAATGAGGTACTAATTCACAGGCTCTAATCGCCCTTCACTTTCATGGAGCTGAATCATTAGTTCCCTAAAGTCCAAAGAGGGAGCCGTGTCAGTCTAGTTCAGCAAAACAAACGAGTCCTCTGGCACTTTTAAAGACTAACAAATTTATTTATAGCATGAACTTTCCTGGGAGAAAATCCCACTTCGTCAGGGTGTGTCTACACGGGGGCGGGGAGGGAAATGTTTGCTTAACTCGGGTTAGCTAACCATTAGCTGAAATTTTAAAAAGGCAGGGAAGGCACAGCAGTTTGAGTTAGCAGCTCACATTAAAGCTTAGCCTAGAGGGGAATCTTGGCTTGAATTTGCGATGCTAACCCAAATTAAGAGTCGCAGTGTTTTCATCACGCAGGTCAGCTAACCTTAGGCTACGTCTACACTAGAGACCTAACAGGGGCACAGCTGTACTGCTCCAGCTGTGCCCCTGTGAGGTCCCCCCTGTGGCTGGAAAGACAGCTCTCCCGTAACGAGCGGCCGTAGCTACATCAGCGGGAAAGCGTCTCTCACCAACACAGCACTGCCCACGCTGGAGCTGCTCGGTAAAGCTTTTGTTGGTCGGTCAGGGTGTGTTTTTTTCACAGCTCTGACCAACAAACGTTTTCCCGACAAAAATTCTAGTGTGACATAGCGTAAGTAAACAACACGCCTCCCTAACTCCCTCCGTATAGACATATCCTAAGGCACAGACGTGCCAAGCTGGCTTCCTTTTCCTTGTATTAGATGACAATCATTTTGAAGTGTTGGAAGGGCACAGTATTTAACATTTTGTAGAAACATCTGCTGGCCAAGCTGCTAAACGTTCTTTCAGGAGAGGAAGAATGTTTATTGAGAGTCTCTGCTGAAGATTCCTGCTGCAGTTTGCGCTGGTCCTTCCAAACAATTTAGTACATCTTGTGGCAGCAGTGGTCTTCGAAAATAGTACAGCTTCTGAGTGTAACTGTGTTTGAAACTCCCTGCCTGTCAAAGCCCTACTGTTATCTAAGCTCCTCCACAGGCCCCAGAAAAAACAATGAAGCTGAAAAGCTCTTAGGAAAAAACAGCTATGCTATTTCCCCCTAAGCCTACATGTAAAAGCTCTAAGGGAAGAAAGGAAAAGTGGCCCATGGTTAGGGGCCTAACCTTGGACCTGGGCGACTTGGATGAATTCCTCACTCAGCTATACACTACCTGTGAAACCTCAGGCAAGTGACTTAGCTTCTCTTTATCTCAGTTCTCTGTCTGTAAAATGGGAACAACAACATTTCCTTATTTCACCAAGGTGTTTTAAGGATTGATGTACACAAAAGATTGTGTAGTGCTTAGATATCAAGGTAATTGGGACCCTAAAAGTACCTAAGACAGACATTTATAGCATACAGGGAAAGTCTATTAACTGCTTTTCTATTAATACCATGTAATGAAGCCATCTGGATCTGACTTAGAAGAAAGGAAGAAAATCAGAGATTCTATTATGTGCTTTTTGAAATTTTATCCCAATAGTACAGGACAATACTTTCAGCACCAGATTTTAAATTGCTATGTGCAGAAAGCATTAACACCTTGTTTGTTACAGAGATTAAGGACAAGGAAGAAAGAAACATGAACTTTATGTTTTCAGGTTGACTGCCATGGGTTAAAACTGACCACACAAAAATGAAGGGGTTCAGTTAGTGTTGTGCTGTTAATTAACAAGTCAGAAAGAAATGCGGGGGGGAGGAGGAGAATGAGTTATATTTTCAGTGATTTTGCACCTGCAACATTTGAGAGTTCTTTTCTCGCCACAACTTTTGTCCCCTGAAGAATGCAGATTTTGAGGGCAGAGACGTTGGCAGGAACATTGTGAATTCTATGAGGAACAAATAATAATGAAAGGGCTAATGGCGGATCCTTAGGACTGGCTCTGCTCTCTTTGGATCCGTGCCCTGCACCTCTGCTGAACATTCTTCCAGGAAAGAGGAAGGAGAGACTTGCTCCTGAAGATTCCTGGATTACCTACTGTTGTAAAAAGGTTTCCTGCTAACCTGCTTCCCCTCATCCGATGTTAAACAGCACTGGCTTCCACTGGATATTCAATTTTGCAACTTTATTATTTATTAAGTATTATATTAGATCCACAGGCCCCTGTCAAGGAGGAGCCTATTTTGTTAGGTACTGTACACACGCAGCAAGAAAGGTAATTTCTGTGCAAATTAGTTTACCGTTTCGATAGGGAAACCCCCAGTGGCCAATTCTGCAGTCATACATAAAGCCTTCCCATTAGAAAACTGATTGTCACCTGAATTAAATTCTGAGAATTTCATGATTCTATCTTGGAGAGGAGGCTGATTTTAACTCTGAAAGGGTCTCATCAGCAATACAAAAAAAACCCCCAAAAAACCCCAAGACATTTCACAAATGTCTCTGCCTGTTTTAAGAAAAGTAGACTATTCCCCTGAATTTACAATGAAATCTGGAAACCTCAGAATTTGAGGATTTCAGACATTTACGTGACTGCCTGGATATTGTTTTGAGTCTCAGGCCTTGTCTACACATAAAAACGGTACTGCTTTAGCTATAAATTAGCACAGTTAAAGCAGTACAACCTCCGACCCCCACGATGGATGCAGTTACACCTGGACTTGAACCTTCACACCTCATTCCTGTGCGGGAAGGAATGTGTGACTGGGAGGCTGCTTCCTTTCTGATGTGAGTTTATGCATGTTTCCCCAAATACTACTTGAAGAATGACTGTTGTTCATCTGTATTTGGTGTTCGTGAAGAAATACACTAATTGCAAAAGAAAGCTGAAGCTATGCGGGGAGCTCATTGTAGGATGAAACTGTCACTCCCCTCAACTACTTTAGGAAATGAGGACACAGCATCCTCTGACTCTACTTGACTAATGCTAAGAACTTGTCTTTGTCCAGGAAAAATTATTATCCCAAGAAAAAGGTTACTGCTTATATCTACAAACCAACAGTCAATTTAAAAGAAGAGGTAGGTTCTTTAAGGAACTAAAGAGTTTTGAGTCCAGATCACGGGAGCCCTTCTGAGAGATCACGTTACGTAAGGCTTGACGGAAACAAGAACGATGCTGAATTCTTGAGTGTTTCTTAAATCAGATCACATCCACTCCATGAAGCCCAGCTGCATGAGGTCCAAGGCTATTTAAAATGCTTAATCACTAAATGTATACCCACGTCCTTCTGACCACTCTGTTTCAGAACAGGATTTATTTCAGTGGCAGGAAATTTGAGTATTTGAGTATTTAACAATGCAACTTTTAAAGTTCCTTGTCATCAATCGAATTGGAAGAACAAAAGTGTTCTAAATGCTGTGGCCACTTAAGCGAGAATCACATGGAAAGATTTAATATGGGGGTGGGGGATGTAATGATAAAAGGACAAAACAACTCCAGCTCAGAATTTCCCTTTGTCACAGATCAAATGGATTAACTAATTAAGTTAACACTAACATGGAATACCTAGGGTCAATCACAAAACCAGCTAACACGTTCCTGTCTACAACTGTGTCCATGAATGTGTCACTTAAAACATATTAGCTAAAGTGTTTTTTTAAACAGAGCTTATTTTCCTAATCGAGACAGGGTCACAGACTGCTAAGAATTCTTTAAATCAAAGCAAATATAATGTTTTCATCAAAAACAAAATCAGAATTTGTTGTATCCCTCTGTTGGTAGATTGATGTAAGCAGACATTATAGAAGCAGGATATAGCCAATCTCCTTCCATATGAGACATGGTTCCACGATCAAGGCTGTTTCTGACCATGGGCCATGTAGCGAACGTAACTTCCATTGGAATCATTACAGGTCGTAGTGTACAGGGAAACGCTCCCGGCCATCAGAAACAAATATTTAAAATGCAGATTTTTCCAGCTCCTAAGAAAAGCCAGCCAGTAACACAAGCAGAGCTTCAGGCCTCGAAAGAGATGCAGACACAAAAGCTGCTAGAACAAAAGGATGGTGGGGGACCATCATTTCAGTCTCAGCAGGCCTTCTGTTGATGTGATCATTTTTAATAGTAAATAAAAGTGCCCGTTACCTCCCATCTGTTATGCTCGGAAAGGATGTGCATGGGTCTTAAGTTTGTTTCGGTGCCACCAGCATAGGCCCCTCACCTTCAGGAAAGGCAACCCAGTCTACACTTTCTGACGTTTTCGGAGGGAGATACGCAAGCTACGTAAAACAACTTGCAAATCTCCTGTAGACTTTCTAACAGCCACTCAACTCCATGGCTCCACTGTGCTGAGTCGAAGGGAAATGCACTACTCTTCTTACGGGGGTGGAGTTACTGAATCGAACTCCAGATGGATTGAGTGGGTCTTCACTGACTGCTCAGTTGAACCAGAGAGATCAAACTGACAGCAGAGAATTTGCTGCCATCAGTATAGACTTGTCCTCACTCTATTGGACCGAGAAAAAGAGAGGGATCTCTCTAGTGCTAGGCTCCCATGTGGTGAAACTAGTGTACAGCTACAGATCAGATATCCAGTACCGTATATAAAACAATACCGTGCAAACACGATTAGACACAATAAAAGAGACGGCACTCCTTCTTAGAAGACCATCAGGATAGCCTCTGCTAACAATTTAAGTTGTCTACTTTCAATGTTTTCAATTTACAGTCAATTTGGTGCTCATAAACATGAGGGACTTATTGCACCGATTAGAGCCAGCCTCTTTCTACCAGCAAAATGTTCCCCTTTTATCTCTAGATAGGTCAACCCCTGCTAACTGAGTCACGGCCCTTTCTGGAGGGAGGCTGTCAAATGAGCTACGCATTGTGGACAAAAAGGCTATCAGGCATTGGTCTAAAGCAAAACTTATTTAAGACCTAAGCCAACATTTGAATGAAGATCTCCAGAGGCGAAAAGCTAATGCATTATAATTCTCTGTGTGTAGCCTACTCGCCTCTATTACCTATTTTATTCTGATTTCTATAGGGAAAGATATGGATTTAAATTAAGTAAACAGGTCCTGTTTTATTTTTTAAAACAAATTGGTGCTGCACAGTAAACTTCAAGGTCTGGTAATCAGAACTCCTGGGTTCTATTTGCAAGTTCATCGTAAATTTGTTGTTTAACTTTGGCAAGTCATACAACCAGCTGTGCCTCGATGTACCCATCTGTAAAACCCACCGGGGTATTCTACTGTAAAACTTATTGAAATCCATGGCTGAAAGGTATTCTAGAAGCCCTGTGCATTATTTCTAAACACTAATTGGAATAGTATCTAGTGCTAACAAAATCATGAACGAGATGCCTTTTGCGTCCTTGTACCTTTTTTAAATCTGCGGGATATAAAATATTTGCTTTGATTTTGAGGGAAAAGGGTGGCTATATATCTGATAATTAACATGGGAATAACACATCATCAGAATAAAATTTAGCACTTATAATGTGTAGTTCTCCATTTCCAGAAGCATTTTTCCCCCCATTTTTAATTTCTGTTAGGGAAATGGAGGCGCAGAGAGATTAAGTGACTTTGCCTATACAGTGAGTTAGTGGCAGAGCCAAACCCAGAACCCAGTTTCCTCTGACTCCCATTCCTGTGCCTCCTTCTTTGGACCACAATATAGTTATTCCCTTGCCAAAGGAGAGTCATTTTCTTAACAAAGGATTCTGTTGATACAGTCTGTGAGTACTGTTTTCCATTACCAAATAATGTTTGACTAATTTGTTAGTCGTGTTATAAACTGCAATACAGAGGACATAGATATCTGAGAAAAAAAGATAAACTATGGTTTAAAAGGAAAGCAAGAAGATTTCAGCCTTGACATAGAGCAGACCCATGACACAGTGCTGGGGAGTGAGTTTTACGAGGCATTGGGAAGGGGAGATTGAACGGAGGAGCAGGCCAAAGTTCTCTGCACAAGCATCAGTGCTCCCAAGCTGTCAGTAATGAGGCTTTTTCTGTCACTTACCCACTCACTCATTCACTCCCTCCCGTCAGACACTGATAGAGTGCCTGTCACAAGCCATCGCAAAGCTGAAGTCAGAGATGACAAATCATAGGGAACGTGTGTCAACACAATCAACTGGCCTGAAGACAGACAGCTGGTGCTCAAATTCCACCACCGACAATACTGCTTGTGAAATCATTTCAAGGTATTTTCAGCATCAGCATCAGTGAATGCTAAAAATAGCCAGCTGAAGATTTAGTCCCACAGTAGTAATACAGCTAGCTAAATTTAAGTCATAGCTTGCTTTCTGGCAAACCGGGGGGGGGGGGGGGGGGCGATCTCCATGAGCAAAGCAAACATAAGCCTTGTACCTAAGTGGTGGGTTTGGTGTTTAGGAAGATTAGACGGATCCTCTAGCTGGTCATTTTTAAGACACTTACTGGATTAGAAAACGTATATATTACATGAGTTTGAGGCTCTCAGATGCCATGGCGAGAGGCACTGAATGAGAACCTAAACAGACAGAATGGTTGACTGAAGAAAAAACCAGCCAAACACCAAGTCATCTCAAATTATCATCTTCATTCCTGCAAATAAGACAGACTGATACTCCAAGGTGCTGGGTGCCCTCATCTCCCATTGACATCAGTCAGAGAACATGGCTCAGGTAACCTGGAAAAAATCAGGGCCAAAACTGCTTGTTCACTAGTTTTGAATCTGCTTTTGGAAAAGGGCAACATGATGAAGACAGATTCATCTCCCTTTGATATGCAGCAAAGCTAGAGTATGGTCTGATCTTCAGAGAGGCTGAGCTCCCATAGATGTCACTGAGGAAATTGTGGGCGCTCAACACCCCTGGCAATCTGGCCAATAAATGGTAATCACAAATGCGCATGTAAAGGAAAATTGACTTCTTAAACACTGTGGTGCCAACTGTGAAACCCTATTGATTTCAACAGGTGTAACTGAGAGCTGCATTTGGACCTAAGGATTGCTTTAATAAATAAGGCCTCCTCTTTTTCCACTAGAAATTCTTTTTTGTGGGCATGTTATTCCTAGATTATAAAACCAGTAGAGACCATTGGGATTATCTAGCTTGAGTTCTGGTATAACACAGATCACAGGACTGTCTTGAATTAATTCCTGTTTGAATTAGAACATAGCTTTTAGAAAAATATTTAATCTTGATTTAAAAATTCCTAGCGATGGAGAGGCACCACAACCCTTGGTAAGTTGTTTCAATGCTTAACTCTGTTTAAACAACGGTGCCTTATTTGTACTCTAAATTCAACTTCCAGCCACTGAATGTTGTTTCACCTTTGTTCGCAAGATCGAAGGGCCTTCTATTATAAAATTTCTATCCCAACATAGGTACTTATAGACTGATCAAGTCGCTTCTTCAGTGTCTCTTTCATAAAGTGAATGGACTGAGCTCCTTCAATCTTTCATGTTTTCCAATGTGTTCATTCTTGCAGCTCTTCTCTGCACCCTCTCTATATTTTAAACATCTTTCTTGAACTGTAGATACCAGATTGGGACACGGTATTCCAGTAGCGGGAGTACCAGTTGCAAATATAGAGGTAAAATCATTCCTCTACCCCTAATTCAATATTACCCAGTTTATACATCCAAGGATCGCTTTAGCCCTTTCAGTCACAAGAGTTGCAGTACTGGGAACCCACATTCATCTGATCATTCACCGTGAATCCCAAGTCTGTCTTAGAGCTATTGCTTCCCCAATACAGTCCCCATTCTATCGGTACTCTTTGTCCTAGGTGTATCACCTTACATTTAGTTGTACAGAAATGCACATTATTCTCCTGTGGCCTGTCTACCAAGCGATCCAAATCTCTCTGTATGAGCAACTTGTCCTCTTCTTTATTCATCACTTGCCCAGTCTAAGTATTGTCATCATTTACTGGTAAAATTTACGCTTCCTTTCAGATCATTAATAAAAACATTAAATAATTTAGGGCCAAGAAATTATCTCTGCAGAACCCTACTAGAAACACACCCATTCAATGTGATTTACATTTTGAGACCTATCCACTTTTTAATTCATTTAATGTGTTATATCCACTAAATGCTGCATTCACAAAAATCATAAAGCCAGGAGAGTTCTGGTAAGAGCCACTGAACTTGAGAATGTGTTGTACAAAGGATCTAGAAGCTGCCACAGCAGATTGCAACAAAGATGTCAGAGGAAATACATTCACAGAAAACCACACTCTGAGCAGATAGAGTAAATAAACCCAAATCTGGGATTGTGCCTTTGAGACATGCAGCATCTGGTGCTCTTATTCTGCCCAGTGGGGTATTCTAATCTTAATGTGATGGAATTTGATTATCTGTAATGTAAAGGGATCTAAATGCAATGAGAACAATATACACCAAACGAATACAACAGTATAGTTAAAATAATGCATAAAGCATGCCCCATTACTTATATAGTCTTAATCAGCCTTAGTTTGAATTGATCCTGCTCAATTATGCAGTCTTAATTCTCACCTGACCTACCAAGTGTTGCTAGGTAAAACAGGCTTTCTTCACTAAATGAAGATGAGCAAACCGGGGGTTATAAACAGAACATTGATCTGCAATCTTCGAGACTATCAGCGATGGTGTACTGAACCACCTTTCCCACATCGCTGTAAATTGGTGGGCCTGCATCCCGGCCAATGTGTCAACCCTCCCCAGCATCCAGCAACAGGATTTCAGTCCCTTCTCTCCAGGGTTCTCCTGAATGAACCACTCTCTACTGAGCTACATGTTGGCCATTAATCTAAGGACCCGTTTGCCTGCAGGCTACCACTCAAACCCTGGCCTCAAACCTATAACATGGAAGGCAGCTGATTAGTCATAAGTAAGGCTAAGCCAACCGCACTAAAAGAGCCGTCCTTTCCACCCTATAACAATCTTTTTTTCACCAGCCACTGCAGTCCCCAAGCTTTCAGAACCCCACACGCTTCTGGAATTCTTACTGAGAGAGCCAGCCCCATGGGAACAACTATGTGACAATGACAATCAGTAGAAAGTCTGGGCAAATAGATGCCCACTCATCTTTCTGAACGTGCTGGTTTCACACTTATTTCTACTCAATGCTCAGATGCCAGGAATAGAAAGTTCCGCCCTGAAGTGCTTCAGTTGAACACAAAAGATAGATATCTTGCCTTCAAAGAGAGTCAGCTAAGAAAATGTGAGTCTCTAAAACCAGTCAAGTAAGGTAACATGCCGGTGAACTTCACTCAACATTAAAACAAATTACTAGATCAACAGAAGCAGGAAAGCAAAGCAGTGCAACCATAAAAACTGGAGGTGTCTTTGACAGCACTTAGGGACCGTACCAGGGGAAAAATAAGGCACAGAAGAGAAATAACTTCAATCTGAGGAAGTGTTCTACTCTGAGTGGTTTGCTTAGAAAAAATTAAATCTCTCACTCTCAGACTGCCAAGGCTAACAAGTACCTATTTTATACAGTTGGGCTGCAAAAGAACTCTCCACTGTAAGAGAAAAGCTCGTTGGTGAAGGAGACATAACCTTCCCCAGGGCTCGTCCGAGAGTGTGGAATGAACTCGCATAGGAACTAAGGACTGTCGCAAACCTCAGCACTTTCTGCTCCAAGCGCAAGGCACCTTTCTTTGACCTTGCCTTTTCTAAAACACCTAACAGGGATACCTGGCAAATTGCCCTTCCAAACAAGACACTCTGCGTGCTACTTCTTCTGGGGAAAGAGGAGACACCAAACACCACATGCCGGGTGTGTAGTCCTGGACGGCACTCAGATACTAAGGTGATGCACATAGTATAAAAACCCATATAGAACAGACTAGACGCTTCCACGAAGCACGGCTTACGATGGCGTTGCAGAAACACGGTTCTTATCTGCTCTTCAAACAGCATGATGAACTTCACACCAAATCCCACCGGGGCAGTCACTGTAGCACAGGCTCTTAGTGTGTCAGACAAAATGGCAGCAATGTGCGTTGATTATGCAGCGTCAAGGGAACCTGCACGTTACGGTACCACAACCACCGGATGTATCATGAGGCCTTCAAGGGAGAGAGTGCTTTTTTTTTTTGCCCTTGGTAGGCATGGTATGTATAATCCAATCCTCCAGGATTGACATGCAGTAGGAGAGCTTATATGGGCACCCACTCTAGGAGAAACTGGCATGTTCTCTGTGGCTATGTCTACACTGGTAAGTTAGTTCGAATTAAGGAGGCTTAATTCGAACTAACTAAAGCCATGGCTACACTAGGCTTTAGTTAGTTCAAATTAAGGGCTTCCTTAATTCAAACTAATACATTCAAATAGGGTATTAGAAGTAAGGGTTAATTCGAACTAGTTAGTTCAAATTAACCAGTGCAGCCATGTTAGTTCGAACTAATTTCTTAGTTCGAACTAACCGGCCCATTGAAATCAATGGAGATCACTAATTCGAACTAAGCAAGTGCCACGAATGGCACTTGCTTAGTTCGAACTAACTTTTTCTAGTTCGAATTAAGCTAATTCGAACTAACTAATTCAAACTAATTTTAGCAAGTGTAGACATAGCCTTTGAGACTGGAAGAGGTCACTTCCGTATGGTTTGTTGATTTTCTATTGCAAACACATTCCCTGTCAGTACAGGTCTCTGATTGCCTGGGAGGGTATTTAGTATAAACTCTCTCACAAGTTGGCTGTTTTGCCATATTCCTGCGGCTTGTGTGCCCAACTCTCCACCAGGCAACCAGCTGATTATCCGCTTCCTTGACACCCGCCAAGTCCAGCCCTCGTGTGAGGCTCCGGCCTTGAAGCCCAATTGGCAGAGTACTAGCACCAGGGACTGCTACTGAAGCCAGCAGTAGGAAGAAGAAACTGTCCCAACAGCTGAGCTGCTGTCTGTTCTGGACTTCCTGTGCCTTTGTGCTTCCTCGTCCCGCTTCCAGGCATCCCAACCCATCCCAAGCTTGACTCCTGTCATATGACTCATGGTTCCTGATCTCCAACCTGTCTCCTGCCTCTGACCCTCTGCTATAGTGACCCGCCTGACTCTGCTTCCCAACTCTGAGTTTGGATCTCCAATTTGTCTCCCCGCTCCCAGTGTCCTCTCCCAGCTCACGCTTGACTGCAGACTTTGGCACCAACTAGTAGATTTGGCCACCCACCGCCTACCTGTGACAAGCAGTATTTTTCAGCATTTGTCTGCTAAACTACCATATCAGTCTCCCACCCAAGGAGATACTACCTCTTCAGATTCTCTACCAGTGGGAAAAAACAACATAGAGACACGCCCATCCAGGGCAAAGCAATCTTCCCCACTTCTGTATGGCTCTTCTGATTCTAATGTATGCATTTCAGTTAACTTCTGGCCACCGCCAGTTTCATTACATCCAGCGGAGATCAATACCTGGTTTTTATTTTAAAAACCATCTATATTTTTTGACACTCAACGAGTCTATGGGGTATTTATTTTTAAAAGACTGTTACGATCTTGATAACAAGGCTTTATTTACCCCTTTCTCCAACCCACACTGCATTAGGGAAGAAAATCAGGGAGTTAAAATAGTGTCAGTCAAATGATTGTCTTTAGTAGATCAGTCAATTTTTTCTCGCAATCATGGCCCCACTTGGCCTGAATTATGCACTGTGGGGCGGGAACTTGTAGAACATGTCTGACATGTGGGCAAGGAGAATGCCACTCAACCATCTTTTCTCTTCCACCTCCAGTTCTCCTTTTCCTCCTAGCAGTAAAACTTGCCACCATACATTTAATGAATCCTGATTTTGGATCAGGTTCAAACATATGTTTCTCCGTTATCTTACTTCCACTCTGATCAGCAATTTGAAATCATTTCAAGGCCATCACTGCTCCTTCCCATTGTTCCCTCCCCCACCTGACATGCTGCAGACATCGTATCCAGGGTGACAGGTGGATTGACAAGAAGATCAGTGGTCGGAAAGTGCACCAAACTCTTGAGTTTTATGGCACTTAATAGATTTGTCAACCTGTTCAAAAAATAATGAACTGTAGCAAAGTTATCCCAGCCAGCAGTAACTTGTGAAAAAAAGAAAGCTGTTTTTTTTTTATTATTATTATTATTTAAAGATTTCATGGGAAAATGATAGACTGCCCTTTGGCTACAGTGTACTGGTTGCAAGGACTTAAATTCCCATGTTAGCAATTTGTACAGGTTTGTGATGCCTTCTAGTCTGTGCAAATGTGACCTGCATTTAAATGCAAGCAGCTGGTGTAGGCATGGAGAGGAAAGCATGGTTTAAGCGCATAAAGACTGGGTGTGCCGCTGGTGTCCTGAGACCTTTGTGTGCTCAGCGGTTTGAAGTTTGGATAAGTGGAAGGCCTGTTTTGGGGGAAGGTTGAGGCAAGCAGACATTGTGGCTACAAATTTTTAAATGTGCTGAGCTAAAATTAGCTTAATCCTGCAATAAAGTGCTATTGAGATCAATGATGCTTGTTAGAGATACATGTTGAAAAGGGGCCTCCATTTCTCTGAAGAAAATCTATGGAGTACTACTTATTTTTGAACAACCGTAAAAGTTCTCTCCCTGGCTGTGTAAAAACAGGCTTAGATCATTCTTAAAAGAGGCCCTGCCACGGTCAGACACAAGCAAGTAGGAGGCGCTGTATTGTTGTATGTATAGGGAGGGGGAGTTGGGTTTTTCATCTACCTGGTTGAGGACTATTAAAAGATGTAATTGATGTTTGCTGCGATGGAGCTGCTTGCTTGTGGTGGAAGAAAGGATGTACATGTAATATCAAGGGCAGCTGTAGCATTTGGATGGCCAGCTCTCTTTTTTAAGCAGCAGAAATCTAAAATAAAATACTATAAAAATGCTACTGCAAAAATCCCATTAAGCTGCAATGAAGATTTCCCTCATTATTACAGCTCATAAAAATAAATCTTTTCATGCCACAATTTCTTTTCTTTATAAACCAATCTGCGGCTTCTGCCGGATTCATTCATTGGCTGTTGCAATCTAAGGTTGGTGATATCGAAATTTGCTTTTTAAAATAATATTTAAAAGATCTTTGGAGAAGCGTTGCGGTACCAGTCTTATGAGAGTATGACCCTATTTGACTAAGCTCCCATTTATTTTAATCGGACAGGGTCAAGGCCAGAATGAATAAGGTGAGAAGTGGCTAAGGGGGAAAGTTCTGAAATACTTTTAAAAATGGGCAACAAAGAAAACATGCAGAAAAAGCAGATGAGACCTCAATATTCCTGAGAGGTGGACCCAAGTGAGATCTGGATCTGAAGTCTTACAAAATTTGGGGAGTTCAGATCTCAGGCACTGTTTGAGCTCCTCTTTAGACAACTGTTAGACCCGAGGCTCCCAAACTTTTTGGCATCACACCTCCTTTCTGATTTTTGAGAAACCCTTACCCCTCCCCACCTCTCGTTGCCATCATCCAACCCCCTTTTAACAAAAATTCAATTCGTGAAAGTTTGAAACGTCTTTTGTGGTATGAAATTTAAAAATTCTGTATGTTGATAAGTTTTTCACTATGAAAATTTCACAGCCTTGTCCCCCCTTGGATTTTCTTCATGCCCCCCAGTTTGGAAACCACTGTATTAGACAGTTTAAGAATTCCTCACCACATCCATATATGCACCCTCCCACGGTCACCTATATTGGGCATTTGACTGTTCACATAGTCTTCTGAAAATCTCTGCCTCTCTCTTTTCTATACCACCTATCATTGTAGCATCTTAGCTAATGCGTGGTGAATGATAGCTTAAGATTTCTGTGAAGTCCAAAACAGCAAGTGAGCAGTGTCTCCATCAAAATGAGGAATTTCCAAGCACTGATTTATTTATTCAGGGCGAAGGTTTAAAGAAGACATATATATGTGCAGTAGGGTACTCATGCAAATAAGTAGGAAGATTTTTTTTATAAAGCCTTTCAAAGAGACCTGACAGTTTACAGCTGAAAATGTGGACTCGTGCATGCCCAAATATGCTCATAAATGAGTCCCCGGCTGCACATGCAAACTATCAAGGGACTTTTTTTTTTTTTTTTTTTTTTTTTTTGTCCTCACACCTGAACATTAGGCAAAAGAGAGGTCCTGCTGAATATCACTTGAGCTGGTGGCTGGGGATGAGGGGAACTTTCCACCAAAACTGAAAAAGCATTTTAGACCAAATAAAATGTTTTGCAAAAAAATATGATCAAAATATTAGCTTGCAAAATGTCAAAAAATTACTTCCTTTTGGTTGGGGAGTAGGAGAATTTTATTCTCACTTTTTTACTCTTCCCCTTACCTTTCTTTTTCCAATGAAGGGAAATGTAGGGAGGAACCCACTTGCTCTCAGATCTTTAACCACTGCCTGTTTTCCTTTTGGTTGGGGAGGATGAGATAGAATGGGGAAACAACATGTTTTAGAAAATTCTAGAGTTCTGACATTATTCATTACAAAATGCCAACTTTTGAAGAAACTTCTAAATCCACCATTTCAGAGACTGAGCTGTGCACAGAAAATGAATCTGAGCTTTTGTGGTTAGAAGAGGGGATTCAAGAAGCTCATGGCCTTTGACATCTCCACTTCCCTTGTTCCACATGTCCTGGCTGACAAATCCTATTGTTTTTTCTTCTATAATACTCCCTTGATTTGACCTTTCTGTCCACACAGATAAGATCTCTAGCCACGTCTTTTGTACCTCCTGCCTTAACTACTGTAAACTCCTCTTCCTGGAACGTACATCACACCTCTTCCCCTCCAGCCCGTTCCGGCTGCAGCTAAAACCCTCTTCCTAGTCCATTTCTTTGTCCGTGCCATCCTTGCAATTACTCTTGCTTGACTAGAAACAAGGCAGCAAGGCATTCTTCAGAATTAGTAAATGTGAATAGCAGGCACAAAAATTTCCAGGGTAAGAAGTTTGTCCTAGAAAAGTCAATGTACTTGCTGATTAAGGAAATGCAACGGAATCACTTATTCATTCATTGATTCATTCTTACTTCTGTTACCCTGGCCTGCCTTGGCAGTAAGTTTTCTGATCTCAAAAAGCCCGGTTACTTGACTGATGGCAGTACACGTTCACTTCATTTTAAACCTGACAAGCCATTTGTGCTCCTGGGCATGTGTAAGAAGAATTAAATGCAAACAGTCAGTCCTCTGCAGGTTAAGAGACAGGAACGATAGTGCAAAGGGATTAAGGATTAAAGGGAGAACAGTCATAAGCGGGATGGAAGGTTCACTTACGCAGTTGGCTAAATATTTATGAGCTAAGGGAACAGAATGTGTGTGGTTTGCCTATAGAACCATAGAATCATAGGGTTGGAAGGGACCTCACGAGGTCATCTAGTTCATCCCCCTGCTAAAAAGCAGTGCAAATACACAGGTATGGAAAATTCTTGTCTTATTCATTCTGTGGGAGATTTTCAAAGGTTTCTAAGGGATTTAGGAACACAAATCCCACTGAAAGGCTTTCACTGCATTGTACATCTTCAAAACTCTGTCCAAACATAACTAACAGAATGAAAAATGGGCATGGTCAGAAAGCACTTCGTCTTTAAAAACAGGGAGAAAAGAATGAATCTGTTGGAGATGTGGGTAGAAAGAAAGCCTTCCCAAAATGAGATGGTAAAGCTGCTTGGTTTGGACCATCTCTATGTAAACTGAAGCTGTTTGTTTGCAATCTGTGTGCACGTAACTGGATGTGTGAAGGAGATCTGTGCTTGTAATGAGAATAAGGTGACTGATACCTTTTGACTCACCTCAGTCCGTTATTTACGGCAAAGTGCCTAGAGATCGCATCTATCCTGCCAGCACTTGCTAGGTAGGAAAAGGGCTTTTCACTGAAGGAGTCGAACACATTATCAGGCTACAAAAGAATTCACTCCTGCAGTCTCCAAGCAGATCTTCTCCTCCAGATTATTTTAAAAGACAGCAGGGTTTTTGTTTTTTTTTTTGTCTGTTTGTTTTGCCAGAAATAAGGCAACAATGACGTTACAAAGTTTTGTAACATAAAATAAATGGCCATAAAACACAGATTCCCACAACAAAAACAACCGCCAGATACAATCAGAAGGTGTTCTGAGACCACGGCAGCCCCAGTTCCTTACTTGTAGATTGAAGAATGTCTGCTTTGCCTGCTAGAGAACAGAAGTTGGTCCAATAAAGAGAGATCCTACTTCGCCCACCTTGATTCGGCTACCCTGGGATCAGCATGGCGACAGCATCACTGGTTTCCAATTGGCAGCCGAAACCTAAGTCATGTCCGAAAGCACATCAGTGGAAAATCTACCACCATTTTATTCCCAGTCACCTGCTCCAACACCTCATTAAATAAAAAGCCCGTGCTGACTACAAGCTTCAAAGCAGAGGGTGAAACAACAGTGTAAAAGCCAATCTGGGCAGCTGCCAGTATCAACAACAAATCTCACGAATGAAGCTAAAGAAAAGTAAAAAGGATGCACAAGCCATTCGGTTGCTGGAACTCCTGTAAGTAGGTAGATGCTGCTCATTCTCTAGGACCACGGTTCTCGACCTTTTGCGGGTCGCAACACACTTGGCTGCACTTCGCAACCCTACAGGACACATCACACCACCCCCAGGCCAAATCCAGCCATTTCCCCGGCTCTCTGTGACACACTTACTGTGGTATGGCGACACAGTAACGTGTCCCGACACGGTAGTTGAGAACCGCCGCTCTAGGACACACCACATATTTCCGCTAGAGTGCATCCAGGCCTGAGATGCATGTCTCAAACTGTTTCTCAAGGCATCTTCTCTTCCTGAATGACTGATGAGGAGAGACTGAAGGAACTAGGCTTATTTAGTCTACAGAAGAGAAGACTGAGGAGAGATTTGATAGCAACCTTCAACTACTTGAAGGGGTGCTCCAAAGAGGAGGGAGCTAGGCTGTTCTCGATGGTAGCAGAGGACAGAACAAGGAGCAATGGTTTCAAATTACAGCTGAGGAGGTCAAGGTTGGATATTAGGAAAAACTTTCTCACTAGGAGGGTGGTGAAGCATTGGAATGGGCTGCCTAGGGAGGTGGTGGAATCTCCATCTTTGGAGGTTTTTAAGGCTCGGTTAGACAAAACCCTGGCTGGAGTGATTTAGTGGGAGTGGTCCTGCTTTTTGGACTAGATGACCTCGTGAGGTCCCTTCCACCCCTATTATTCTATGAACTCTGAAGAGCTGACTTTTACTGGAGAACTGAGTGTCTTGTAGGAGCAATGATGATGGGCATCTGCTCTCAGTTCAGCCACCATGATTGAAAGGAAGGAATTTCCACATCCTACTTTTGCTTTCCTTTCTACCATTCGTGGTTTACCCCCACGTTGTTCCATAGCTGTGTCTGTTCCTCCTTTGAAGGAGCTTTGCTGTTTCCACCTCAGCACATTCAGCTCTCACATTTACCCTGCAACCCTTTTCAATGGTTACCACAATATAGCCACAAAAAGTGAGATATCAGCCTCAGTCAGTTATTCTGGTCTGGATTTTACACCTACAAGTGTCTGCACGGGGTCAAGAAGGAAACAAGCTTCTTGGTAGAAAAGGTCCTGAATTTCAGAGGCGCTGAGCCTCCAATGCTACCATTGACTTCAGCTGGCATTATAGGAGCATAGCACCTGTGAAAAAAATCAGGTCTCAGATGGCCAGAACCTGGAAGCAACCAATGCTGGAAGAAAGGCAGTGGATAGTGCTGGATACATAGAAAATTAGGCAGATTAAGGACACTGCTGGTAGAGAGGAAGGGTTTGCCAAGAGGACTGGTTTAATGAGGAAAAAAGACTATCTATAGCGAACAATGGACACTGTTTCCTTGACTATGCATGGTCCTATTTCACAATACAATCTCACATACAGAGATGTGGTTTATTAAATATGAGCAACTCACACACGAGCAATATTATCAAGCTGCTGCCTCTCATTTGCCGAGTTGCAAAAAGTGCTGATCTGTGTCCACACCTCCAACACTGGGCAAACCGTTGTCTCAATCAGACAAGAAACAATGGGCTTAAATTAGAGCAAGGGAGGTTTAGGTTGGACATTAGGAAAAAATTCCTAACTGTCAGGGAGATCAACCATGGGAATAAATTGCCTAGGTAGGTTGTGGAATCTGCATCACTGGAAATTTTTAAGAGCAGATTAGACAAACACCTGTCAGCGATGGTTTAGATGGTACTTGGTCCTGCCATGAGTGCAGGGGACAGGACTCAATGACCTCTCATGGTCCCTTCCAGTTCTAGGATTCTAAACAAAGATCCTCTCTCATGCAACTATCCTAGGAAATAAACAAAAAAGCAAATGAAGGGAAGTTAGAAAACATGTCTGTAGATAGCCAAGCTTTCTACAGCAGGTCAGCAACTCTTATAAAGGCAGGAAAACAACAGCATGTCCTCTCTTGATTTAGAACATTTACACAAACGCAAGCATGACTTTGGTCAACCTTTGGTTGGAAGAATCCCAGACAGAAGGCCTAAAATTAAGGCTTTATAAAGTGGCAGTTCCCAACCTTACCAACTTTCACTACTTCTCAAGTGACAGCAGTTTAGACAAAGAAAATACTTTTATACGTCTTTAGCAGACATAGCTGTTGCCAAGAACTGAGAGAATCATGCTTCTTAAATTTCAACTCTTTAGCGTCTCTCCATTTGTTAAGGATCTGAGAGAGTGCAATGAGATTGAGGGGTGGGAAGGAAGAATTCACCATTCCCAATTTTTATGGATACCAGAGTTAAGATTCTAAAAAGAAACGTATTTGCTAATGTTTCTAAACCCAGCTATTAGAGCATCCAAGACTGTGATTTTATTATGCATCCTTATTTTCCAGAATGCCCGTAAACACTGGCTCCAGTCAGCAACTTTGTATTACGAGATCTCAGTCTGCGAACATTTTAAAAAAGATGAAAACAAATCTGGCCAGCCATTCGAAAGATAAAAATATGTATTAATGGTTTTAGACATTTTGTGCTTCTATTGAGTAACAAAGTGTCTTTGGTTTTATTTAAAATGCCTTTTTGCAGTCAGTTCATTCACAGTATACAGATGCAACTTGGGGTGACGGGGGAAAAACCCCAAAATATGTGGCACCAATCTAGCCATCAGATCCACATGGACTGGTCCCTGTAGTGATGCAGAACTCCACTAGTTTTAATGGTGGAAGGACAGGAAGGTTGTCCACCTGCCTCGATCCAATTTCAGGACTGAGGCCAATCTCATTCCCCGAGGAAAGCAGTTTACTGCTCTCACAGACTTTTTTTTTTTTTTGGTTAAACAATAAGAATTTCATATCGCTTTCAGGCCACAGAGCTAACATGCATCTTCAACAGCTGAATAATCCATGGATTTAAATGTTCCAAAATACACAGTGAAAAGATGGATTACACATTAGGCTAAAGTAATACACACAAGTCCCTAAATACATTTGTACACTGTAATGCATATTTTAAATGGTCTCGGTGTGCGGATTTAAATGATAATATGCCTGTTAAAAGGTTTCTCAAGACATATTTACAAAGGAGCCATTACTACTGTGTAAATAATACAGAATTTAGAAGAAACTCTCTGGACTCTCATGAGAGGCTTTTTGGGGGGTGGGGTTGGGACGACAACTTGAAAAGAATAAAGAAAAACAATGCCCATAAAATACAGACCATATTAGAACTTCAGTTTAAAATCAGCCAAAGCCTGAAAAATTCAGTTAATGACTGAAATTCTCAGCCCAGCCTATTATATTAGTATTGCTTATTGTTTGGTGATCCTGGAGGAAAAAAAAATACTCTGGGGGAGAGAACTGTTACCCTTGGGAACAGTCTCCTAAGGGATAAAATGGAAAACTCATTATAAAGAAGTACGTGTGCATATGTACTCTCTTGTGCATTAAAATCAGTATTTTCTGCCTCTGACTGCTAGGATTTGTGAAATACTGTGCACAATATAAAGGGGTTTAAATGGCCACTCTCAAATTTTAAATTATTGCTGTAGGCTGTGATTTTCAAAGATGATACCTAATACCTGGTCTACATCCAGTTTTGGCTCTGTTGTAATTGTATTAGTCAGGTGAGTGATTTTTTTCATGATATAATTATAATTAGAACAGACAAGTGCCTTATACTGATGGCCATACTTCATATATAGTGATATAGCTGTGTCCATGGAGAGGTTGTTAAAGCGATACAATGTTTTGTGTGTAGACATAACCCAAGGAATATATAACCAATTCCAAATGGGATTTGGGTGTTTAACTTATTTAGGCTTAAATTACCTAAATCTGGCAACATTACTGAAAGATGAGCACATGGACGTGGCGGCAGGTTTGTCTTTGAAAAACTTTACAACTTGCTTTCATATGTTAATTTTTGTATTTTCATTGGGAAGAGGAGACATCATAGGCAATGCTGCCCAGTGTGACAAAATCAGTTATTATGTACAATTCTGGAAAGCAAATGTGCATTCTCTTTCATTCACTTCACAGTTTGAATCACTGGATGATACACACATGGGCAAAGGACACCACTGAAACACATGAGCTTGTTTCCTGTAGCTTTTTTGCTTTTAACTTGTACCGCACCATTTTCCTGTCCTTGCCTGTCACACTCCCTTTCAATTCTTTGCCTCCTTCCTTCCATAACGGTCAGATTTCTTTGTTGCACGTATCTGCCCACTTCCACCCAGAATGGACAGGTTGGAAATAGGAAGCAAGTGCACAGGGCATTGGCAGAGTCACCCACGGTTTAGGGAAGGAAGTGAGAACATGATCCTGTCCAGTCTCTCTGCACTCACATAAAACTTCCACTGAGTCCAGTGGGAACTCTCCTTGATGCAGGACCGCAAGACTGGCCTTGGAATCCCCCAACCAGCTCTGAACAAAACAGACACACTCGTGCTGGAGTCAGAAATCAATCAATCCATCCCTCCCTCCTTTAGGTAGCCACCCGTGTTCGTTGTTGCTGCGAACAGGCTGCAGTCTCAACTGCTCTGCCAGCCTTTCATTGCTTCTCCCAATTTCCACTTTTGACGTCTCCGTTTCTACAGACTGTTTAAAAATCATGACTCCTAGGGTCACACGTAAACTGGTGTGGTTCCCACCTGTCTCCAAACAGCTAACCCCTGCCTGAGGTCATGTTTTATTACCTAACTGTTTATTCTATAAAAACACTGTATGAACTCCAGCCTAAACCGTCTTCATAGGCATCACTACTCTGTGGCTTCTTTTCCTTCACGTCTGTCTGTCCAATTTCCTCTTTTCTTCTGCCAAAGGGCTAACCCTGTTACATTCACAGTATACACAGAGAGGAAAGTTAGATAAATATAAACTCTCTTACTGGAAGGTTACAATGTAACACCACGTTTTTGCTTAGTACTTATATTGCTTACACACAAGAACCAAAAACCCGAGAAAGACAAAGCAGGCTGCTGAATACACCCCACTCTTGCTATAAATTGGCTGCTCTTTCCAGACTGGCTCTGATTTCAGGTGCTTTACTAGAGAGTGTACTAACCCACAAGCAGAATCAAGAAAACCGTCTTGCTATTAAAGTGATAACTTGCCATTCCACAACAGTCCTCAATACACCCTTATGTATCGGGTGAAATCACTTAACCCACTGAGTCAACATTAATTAACCATCACTTCCCTGTAGAGTTTCAACACCTGAATAGCAGGTAAGGCAACAGGAAAATCCAGGCACCTCTAATACCCGTTCACATGACTACCCAAGGACATCATGCATCTCCCCGTCTTCTCTTAAGACAATGTGATGCTTCCCCAGGGTACCCAGGATTGACAAGCACCTCTCCATCACCTGGTCTGAGCATGAGGAAGTTATGTCTGTGCTTGGTGCAGACCCCTAAACCCACCAGCATCTGGTAACATAACCACTGCCCTCCAGGCCTCACTCTCTGTATAGCTTCAGCCCTCGGAGCATTTGCTGTAGTGTCCAGCCCCCTATCCATTGAACATGTGTAATTACCAGGCCTGCTGTTCCCAGGGGAACAGAACTAATTATAATCACAATACTAATTACAGTAACAGGTTATTAAGTATATTTAGATTGAAAAGGAGAAGAAGCTCATTATGATGGACCAGAGATTCAAGTGATGATGAGGAAGATTATTGGAAGCAAATTGTTGTGCATAAAACAAAACCGTAACACACTTTCTAGAGACTAAACTTAACACACACATTATCCCCTGCCTAAAGAAGCATAACTCACTCCACATTCTCTCCAGTGTTTTCAACCATGCCTAACTGAGACCCCACTTCCATACATCAAACTCACTGTTCATTTGCTTCCTAGGTGAAGGGTTCCAGGGTGTGTCTGTGCACCCCTAATATACCAGCCAAGACATCTGATGTCCATTTCAAGATAGGGTTCCCCTAATCCCTGTTTACCTTTTCCTCCTCTTCTCTTCCTTGAAGATTGCACAATCCTTCATGAGCATTTGGTTCAGACTGGTGAGTGGAGGCCCATTGCAAACCAGACAATACTGAATTTACATGTAAGCAGACACATCTAAAAGATGATTTATTTTTCATCTTTGTTGGTGAACGATCCCTGGATGCAGACCTTAAGAGCACGATTTTCAGTGTGTAGTTTACATAACTCCTTACACCAGATCTAGATGTGCATTTTGCAAAGATACTGATGACAAGTATGACTCGGACTTTTTTTCAGTGAACCAGCACATAAATACCAAACACAGGTTATTCCTGTGATTCATTACGCGCCCCATGTGTCTGCTACCATTTGACATCCAGAGGTCCCTGGGTCACAATACTTACTCAAAGGGAAGCTAACTACATTTAAACATTGGATAATTTAAACATCCAAACCTAGATTTCATTTCCTTAAAATAAATCCCTCTACTCCTTTAGGAGGGAGATGTACCAGGTTCTCATATTTCAACATTTGCAAAACAAAACAAATAACTCAGAATATTTCGATTGAAGTGATGTTAGGGTACCTTACGCTGCAAGATTCATTTTCTATGCTGCCCCAGGAGAGGAACTGGTGTTCATAGGGATGAATCTGTGTTATTAATATTTGTATTATAATAGCCCCATAGAACCTCATTCAAGGACCAGAGTCCTGTTGTGTGAAGCATTGTACAGGCAAGTATCAATGAAGATAGCTCCTGCCCCAGAGCAGCTATAAGCTATATTTCAGGATGGAACAGGTGAATAGAACAGAGCAACAGATTGAGAAGATGAGGTGATAATAAAACAGGGTTAGCAGAAAACTAGAGATCACAATACATCACTTGCTTAACAAATGGCTGTAAGCAGATACTGCAAATAGAGTTTATGCTTCTTTATTGGCACCAGCTTTGTTTAAATTAATTTGTATTTTATTTAAAAAACTAATTGAAACATTCACAATTAATGTAGCTGTATTTGCATCTGATGTGATCAAAATTCTTGAGACTTGGGGACAGGACCATGACACGGAGATTTAATTTATTTTGATTTCTATGAAAAACGTGCCTATGTGTGGCCCTAAGCAAATGCTGCAGAAAAAGATTAAACCTAAGGAGAAAGAGAACTATTTTAAACAGTTACCAAAGGTGACCTGCACTTTCAAATTAGATAAACCATTGCGCCAATCTTACTCCTTGACAGCTTGGCTTAACATTCTCCTAATGATTCTTTTATACCAGAACTGCCTAGTTTACAACACTTTTGACTTAAACTGGGGTAGCCCCCCACCAATTGAGTGCTTTAGTGAGAGTCAATGTGAAGAAAGGATCTTTTCTGGGCCTCGTTGTCTGTGGAATTTAAAAGCTCCTTATGTGTAAATACTAAAAAAAAAAAAAGCCTCCCTTACAAGGTTTGGTATTTCTATTGTAGTTCAAGAGAAAGGCATTTTATTTAGCTGAAACACATAAAAAAAGTACACGTATCCCTGCATATACACAGAATAGGAGGTCTCCTACGGGGGAAAAAAACCCTGGTTTTTGCATTGTCTCCAATGGCAGAGTTAGCATTAATGTTAAGTCTTTTTTATGAGTGGAAGGGCAGCTGTAGAAAGAACCAAATTCCAAACTGTATCTCTGCCTCCAAATTTATTCTTATCCTCCCAGAGAAATAAAAGTCTTTTCCAATATTTGCCCGTCATGACCTGTTAGCAAGCTGTGAGACAACCTCTTCTAGCCCAAAGCATTTATAAACCCAAACTGGATTTGCTATTTGCTCTGCAAGTTCTGCATCCTGCAGAATGGGCCTTCCTTCACTCACTCACATGACCACATCTGAAAATGCAGACTTTTTAGACGTATATACATGTGTGCATGGCATGCTCAAGATAGAGCCAGACTGCTATGCAAGCTATTTCTCTACTGTGCACCCTTTTGAAGTAATAAGAAAGCTCATGTTGTTTACCTAAAAAACAACAAACACAAATTTGGGTAAATGAACTGGAAAAAAACCCCAAACTTTTAATGGGATTTCTATATTCCTGTGTAATGGAGATTAATAGATCGCTGCAAGGTGTGTGTTTTTATTGGCTTGTTTTTGCTTTTAAAGAGGTGGGCTATTGAGGAGAGAGGAGTTTTGTTCTGCATTCACAGAAAGACCCATATTCATGTTTTGCCATTACAAATCATTTTGTAGAAAATTAAGAATACCACAGCACTGAAATTAGTGCTAATTGAGCAGGTTAAAATTGGAAATGCACAGCCCTTTCTTCTACTGAGCAAATGTCCCAGCAGTTCTGTTTACTTTTTCATTTCAAGGCTGTTGTAATAAATCCCAGCACTGACAGCTCTTCCCACCCCATCCGGCCTCCTTTTTGTGCTATAAAAAAAAGTGTAAATTAGAGCTTTGCTTACATTGGCATCTGCAGGCTGTCACTGAGCTTTCAGTCAAGGTTTTTCTGTCAAGACTAAATAGGAATTCAGCTATTTACAAATACTTAATTCTTCCCCTTACACATTCAAGAATGACTGTCCTACTTCTAGAAAAACAAACAGAGTCCTGTGGCAGTTTTAAAGACTAACAGATTTATTTCTCGCATGAGCTTTCGCGAGAGAAAATTCCACTTCGTCAAAGCATCTGACAAAGTGGGATTTTCTCCCACGAAAGCTCATGCGATAAATAAATCTGTTAGTCTTTAAAAGTGCTACAGGACTCTGTTTTCCTGCAATAGACTAACACAGCTACCCCTTTGGAACTTGCCCTGCCTCTACTTCCAGACACCTCGACATCTCATTGACTTAAAATGCTGAAGGGGCCACCCGATCAGCACTGCCATGCAGTAAATCCGGTTTGATTCCTGCTTTTAGGCCGATACGGTTTGGCATTGTGGCAGAGGCATAGCACTTTAGAATTGTCTTTCTCCATCCATGAGTTATTTCTTCCCAGAAAACGCCAGTATCTGCAGCCATAGAGGCGTATTTCTGATTAACAGGGCAATGCCCATTCTTGCACCCAACTGTTTTGTGGTTGAACATTCTGCACTTGCATGAGATCTTAGAGCAACTTCAAGATAAGCTATTCCTGGGCCAATATATACTGGAAGCTGACCGTTAAAGCACATAGTTCTTTCCTTGGTTAGGTGAAAAGGAAAATATGGGTTTCCTGCACAGAGAGAACTGATTTTTGTGTCAGACACTAAGGCTTTCTTGTTCCAGTTTTCATGATGGTTGAGTTTCAGGGATGTGATGTCTAATTTTAAGAGGGAGGGAAGGGCCAATTAAAATTATCTTGCTGTTCTCTCTTTTCCTCGTTTGTTTGATGTTTGAGGACTGGGGATGCCAGGAAGGATAAAGAAGTTATGGTAGGGTATCTACAGCCTCTTGAGCACCACAGTCTTTTCCTCTCAAAAATAATCCCAATTCTTCTTCACCCACCTACAGACTGCACATCATTACTGTAATTAGTTAACCTGAAGATCTTCTGGCTGAGACGCCACACTCCCTTTGTTCTTGGGTGTGGTTTCTGTTTTGGGGTTTTTTTTGATCCTGCTCAGCCAGTCTGCCTTGGTATTCAGGATCCCTTTGTTGTGCACTGCTTAGATAGATTTCATATTGTACTCTGCCTATGGAAACATGAGCACTGGGTGAGAATGGCAATGTGCTGCACTTTCTACCTGTTGAAGTAAACAAACAAGGAGTCCTGTGGCACTTTTAAAGACTAACAAATTTGTTTATCGCATGAGCTTCCGTGGGAGAAATCCAACTTCGTCAGACGCTTTGAAGATGGGGAACTTACAGAATGGGAGGAAATTAAATGCAGGAAAATGTATGATGCAGGATCAGGTCAGGCTATAACAGCAAATCAGAATAGGTGTTGGGATTTAAACACCGCTTGAGGTGTTATCCAGCAGCATTTGGCAGTGCTAGTCCCAAAGGATGTTTGCTCAGCTTCAGAAGGAAGAAAACTTTCAGCTACTTTGCTTTGACCTTCAGCAGGTTTATGCTGTGGCGAAGATCTGCAGGATGTTTCACCCCCAAACCAGCAAATGTCCTGAGAAACTATGCATCTAACCTCCTCCCCCACCCCCTGCCCCAGCAGAGTGCCTTCATCTGGGAGAAATGAGGACACAGAGGTAATGCAGCCCTGGAGAAACAATGGAAGGGCATCCCAGCCCATGAAGAGATGTTCTTGAAAAGAGCCTTCTCTAACTGCCTGCAGCAGTCAACAATGAAGTGCTAAGTGTAGACACAACCTGAGTATTATAGTATGCAGCAGAAATTAGGCCGGATGAAAGGAAATACTATTAAGTCACTAGACTATGGCCTAGTCTACCCTCACGGCACTTTTCAGCGGCAGTCAAAGAAAGAGACACAAGGTACATAAAGCACCTTGCATATCTCCCTTCAACATAGTAACTCCCACTTACCTCGCTGTCCACACTGTGCTAAGTCAACGGAAATGCCGTCCGTTCGACTTCGTGCTACTCTTCTTATTGCATCAAACTTTAGGTCGATTCAATGCATCTTAACTGACAGCTCCAATCGAAGCCAGAAGAGCGAACTGAAGGTGACAAATTTGCCACCATCAGTGTAGACAAGGCCTTAGTCTAAAGTGTGGCAGGTGGCATTTCCCTTACTGTTCTCTCTTCCGTCCACCTAGAATTGGCCAAGACTCTCATTCATCTCCCCCAGAGATCCTTTCATTTACGGGTCTTCCTTCTCTTCAATCTTCCATTGCTTTTTTGTTCTTCCTTCTATCACTTCTTCCATTCATCACCTGACTTGTCTACAGCAGAGTTATTTGAATGCATCCAGCAGATGAAAGCATTTTTGTAAGATGGTCTGAAGAACAAACTCGCTGCTCAACCTATCACAGGAAGCCATGTCTGAAATTGGCCCAGCTACCAGTTTTCAACTTCAGGCTGCAGCCCTCAAACTAAAATGAGGTTTCTGCTGACAGTGTGGGGTACACCTCACAACGGGCAATCACAAGATACTGTGTGTGCAGTCACATTTCTCTGGTGCCCAATTTTTGCTCATTTTTACCACTTTGTTATTACTGCAAAATGGAAAAGCAGTTTTCACAGCCACCTAGTCAAGTTGCTGGAAAAAATCTTGCCAACATTTTCATGCAAATATGGTGAATTTCCAGCAGACTAGAGCAAATTCATGGGGACAAATCACTCCCCACCCCGCACACAGAAGAAAAATTCTCTACAAAAACTTGGGCTTACAGCCAGAGATGGGAAAATCTCACTCCAGATCATTTCCTCAGGAACCAAAACTGAAGCTGCCGAATTTTGCCTTCATAAATCCAAGATTTCTAAGAATGCATTTAGATACCCTTTTCTTTTTAGAATAACGAGTGCATAAAAAACTTGATTCAGACCTACTTTTACGATGCTTTTCTTTGTCTCCCAATAAGCTGCTTTTTTTTTTTTTAAAGCAATAGCAATCGGTGACTGAAAAGATTTAGCAGAACACAGTTTCTTTCGTTTTACTGCTCTGCTGATTTTATTTATGTTCCAAGAAGTTGCTTTTACCGATTTGATGCAAGGGAGACAGATATGGACAATAAGGAGGAAGAAAATGAGATTTTTTACAAAATACGAGGGGAGGGGAGTATTAAAACCATATAAAACTATCAGCTTTATATTAATAATACAATTCAGTTTTGATAGATAGCAATTACAAGGTAATCTATACTGTAACATTATTCACAGAGGCCTACTGCAAATATATGTTTAGAGGAACAATGCCTTTATTTTTTGTGTTGTGGGTATGTATGTAAATTGTCACTATTTAGGAGAGAAAGACCATTGCTTCTTTTCTTCATGGCAATATATTTTGCATTAGCCACTCTACCTCTCTTGAAAGCCCTCTGTGTCCAGCATACATCAATGGAATTAGAAAGCATCCTTTTCAATGTCTTGTTTCTAAGTTTCTAACGCTGCCCATGTGCGGAAATGCAAATACAACTCCTTAAAAAAGGTCTCTTCCCTCCCTTGTTACATCCTCTCTTGATCCTAGGAGCCCCAGTCATGGATCAGGACCTCACTGTGCTAGGGGATGTACAAACAAAACAGAAAGGCAGTCCCTGTCCTAAGACTGTAGCATGGCAGTGAGTTCCAAAGAGGTAGCCGCATTAGTCTAGTTCAGCAAAACAAACAAGGAGCCCTGTGGCACTTTTAAAATTCAGTAGTCTTTAGAAGCGCCACAGGACGGCATGTCAGTAGTGCCATTGATTTCAGTGAAAGAGCTGTTCATATGCTTTATGTTAGTCACATGGGTCAACAGACGCAGAATGAGAACCTATCTGGCAAAACACTAACAACAGTGGATCAATATAAGCAACATAGCCAAGAACACCGTTTGCACAAGATGGCACATACTACCATTTAATGGCAGCAGTGATGGGGGATTATCCGTAAGAAACTAATGTATCATTTAGGGCCTTTTCCCTGATGTATTTATAGTACATATGCAGAGGTCCGAATTCTATTCCCTGATACATATGCACAATTCCAATTAAAAAACATGACAATTTTCTGCAGGAAATAAACAACCAGAAGCAACATCTAGAAGCTACCTTAGAGTCAATCGATTTCACCATTATTCAACAATGCACCTTTACTGGATGATTTGCTATACAATTTAAAAAATAAAAATAAAAATGAAAGAATTCTCTTCTACTGGGTCTCTGCATACTCTGAACAATACCAAAAAATATTAAATACGGTCAGAATTGAACACCGTCAGTTAAAAACTTCCAAAGGGGTAGCCGTGTTAGTCTATTGTAGAAAGACAACAGAGTCCTGTGGCACTTCTAAAGACTAACAGATTTATTTTCTCCCACGAAAGCTCATGCAATAAATATATCTGTTAGTCTTTAAAAGTGCCACAGGGCTCTGTAGTTAAAAACTTGTATTTAGTACATTTATAATGTGTATAGTGGAAAGAGTGTGCTATATGTTCTGATTTGTCAACAAATGCAGCACCCAATTAAAAGCTTTGGAACCCGCCCAACATTTCATAACAGGTCCAGGATTTAATAGATGCAAGAGCCTAACATTACAACTTAATAGAACCAGGACTCATACTTTAGAATTATGTTTAAACAATAGCAAGTTATATAATACATTACTGTAAAGTGTATAAAATATTGCAATCTACACACTTGTCACGAGACTTTGAGCAGCTTTTTCTTTCAATTAGAAGGGAATGGCTGGCAGTCCATGCATGCTTGCCTTGGCACGGTAATAATCATCATTGATTGGTGAAACAACTGGTTTAATCTCAGTTGTTCTTTAACAACGAATGACCTTACATATGAGGAGGCCCCTTTGACATAACTGCCACAGGAATATTTTCTCCAAATCATTATTGCTACATAATTGTGCCAATGCAAACCGGAGGATCTGTCACCTAAAGAAACATTAAAGCAGAATGACTACTGGAAATGGCCAGCCCAGAAATAAAGAGGAAACAGTACTCGGACATGACAAATGCGATTAATACAATAGAAGGCCACAATTCAGGAACGCATCAGCAAGTGACATGTTCACGAGGAACTGGACTTTGACCAAAAACAGCCCAAAGCAGAGTGCACAGAGTTAGAAGGGGATCTCACAAAACTGGGTGACTGGCCAACAAAATGACAGGTAAAACTGAATGCTGATAAATGCAAAGTAATGAACACAATGAAAGCATAATCCCTAGTATACATATAAAATGATAGGGTCTTAAATTAGCTGATGACACTAAAAAAAGAGATCTTGGTGAACTGTGGATAGTTTTCTAAAAACATTCACTCAATGTGCAGCAGCAATCTAAAAAACTAACAGAGCATTGGGAATCATTAGGAAAGGGGTACTAGATAGAAAATATCGTATTGGCTCTTCATAAATCCAAGGTACACCCACATCTTAAATATTGTGCTCAGATCTGGTTGCCCCATCTCAAAAAAGATATATTGGAATTGGAAAAGCAGAAATGGGAACTAAAATGATTAGGGGTATGGAAGAGCTTCCATATGAGGGCAGATAATAAGACTGGTACTTCTCAGCTTTGAAATGAGACCAGCTAAGGGGAGATATGATAGAGGTCTAGAAAATCATGACTGGTATGCAGAAAGTAAATAAGGAAGTGTTATCTACTCCTCATAACACAAGAACTAGGGGTTACCAAATGAAATTAACAGGCAATGGGTTTAAAAATGAGCAAAGGAAACATTTATTCACACAATGCAGAGTCAACCTCTGCAACCCCTTGCCAGAGAATATTATTAAAGCGAAGACTATGATGGGGTTCAAAAAAGAACTAGACAAGTTTGTAGTGAATAGGTCCATCGATGGCTATTAACCAGGATAGGCAGGGTTTGCTGTTTGCGAGACTGGGAATAGCGTGTATGGGATGGATCATGTCAATTACCTGTTCTATTCATTTCCTTTGAAGTACCTGGCATTGGCCACTGTCAGGAAACAGGATCCTCAATTAGATGGACCATTGGTCTGTCCTAGTATGCCATTCTTTTGTTCCAAAACATTTCAGACACTCTATCAGACAACCACTTAAATAACTTGTGGTCACTACTGAGCACATCTGGTCTCATTACATTTTAAGTCTCTAGCCATAATACAATTTTTCTTTATTCCAAGCAACAGCCACCGAGGTTCATTTTCGGAAGGACTGTGACACACTTGAATTATCATCATTCTCATTTTCATCTGATTGCTACACCATCAGACTCTAAAGTACTTTCTTGACACTAACAAGAAATCTAAGACAGGATGAATCAGGAAAAATAATTAGCACATATGGTGGGAAGAACTATTTCAAGCCCTGACTCACTTTATATTTCAGCCTATCTAGTCTGAGATTTTGAAAGAAGTCCTAATGGAGTTAGATGCTCCCACTGAATTTCACTGGAATTTGTATACTGTGCTCCTTTGAAAATCCCAACCTGACTCTTATTAGCTGATGGAAAACTACCCTGCAATATTTTTATTCCCCTACTCCCACCCAATTCCCTCCACTCCAATCATCAGAAATGCTATTATGAAACGAACACTTGCCTGGTATTGAGAGCTTTAAAAAAATAAAGTAATCTGAACAAAGATCCAATTGAAATGTGTCTGCAGTGAACAAAGGCTTGGACCTTTTGTGAAAATATACCTTGCAGTGAAGGGATTCCATAATTAGACCATAATTACTCAGTCATATAATGTGTCAAATTATGGAGAATGATTATTTGTTAAACTACAGATAAAGACAAGACTGAATAAAACTGGAGCGATAGATAAAGCCAATTAAATTAGAAGTCTTCCCCTTAGCATTCGATTGACACTTCAGAGACCTTCTCTGTATCCTACTGGTAGTTTACACGCACAATGGCTGTGACAATTTTTACACTATACACCCAGTGTTAATCTCAGTAGTAAATAATGCAGTACAAGAAACAACTGCAAAGAGAGACAGCTGTTCTTGACAACACTATTGGTGCATTTTTATTACTTGGCACACAATTGGCTAGTTTGATACGAACAAAGCGGAGTATACAGCGAAAATACGACACAAATTTCAGATAAAGCTGGAAGTTTTTCTGGGATTTCACTTCTTGCTGCACATTTGCCTGGATCTTTGAAAATGATGTGTTTAAAGAAACCCTCATTCCACTCTACCATAGGCGCTTATGGCCAAGTTCGCAAAGTAGTCTATAATTGGGGCATCTAGCTACTTTCTGGTTACTAGATTGCTGGTCCTGAAAATTTTCACAGATTTTGTTTGGCATAAGTTCTAAAAAGCCAATGAGAAACTAAAGTATCTGTGCTAACACATGAAGCTGAACGGATAAAAACCTTTGTTTCATAAGTGTCTAACTCTTAGGAGAAAAAAGCCCAAGTACAAGCTTATACATTAGCAACCTTCCTCTCTTGAACTGAGGGGAAAAAAATCTGCAGGCTTCTCAGAATCAAAGGACATGAGTCAATACAAAATGGATGAGATGATGTGGAAGCACAGGGGAGTAAGCAGAAACATTCAACCATACCACAGTTCCAACGGCAACTCCCTCTCTCACTTAATCACAAGACACTCTGCCACAAGTGCTTTGCTCTGGACGAGAGCATATCTGAATCTCTTCGTTAAAAACACGGTCAGGGATATCATTTGATTCATGAATTCAGCCAGTGCTAAATTATACTGTTTCAATCTACAGAAGAAGGAAGGAGAAATCAAAGCCAATGGCTACCAGTTTAAATCTCAGAAAGTTTATTATCTAGCACCACAGACATCTCCCTGACTGAGGCAATTTGTGGCAATTAGCACTAAGCCAGCTGAGACTGCCCATAAAAAGACACAAGTGGCACTGGTAGAAATGACAACAGACAAGATGATGCAAGCAGAACAATAAAGAAGGATAAAACAGGCAGTTTCAAAAAAGTCCCCAAGGGAACAAGTTTCGAATTTGCAAGGCGTGCCAAAGAGGCTTTTAACCTGCACCCTAAATCTTAAAGAGTATCCCAGGGTAATTTGTAAATTCCAGCACTTTGGGAAGAGCACCTCCTGCTAAGCGGCCATGACTACAGATTTCATTTGACTTCCCTCGTGAATGCACTATTCTGGCTTTTTCCTACTTAGGAGAGATCATTGTGTCAGAGTGGAAACCGTCTCTTTTTGCCAAATACTACCACGCTGTGCGGTGCTTTTGAGACTCACGGGAGAACGGAGAGAAGCCATCAAATGCATTTCAGTTGTGACCTCGGCAAGATTGGCTCCCTGGTCCTCCTCTCCCCAGCCCCTGCTCATATCTTTGCCTTGATCTACTAAAACTACATGCAATCCAGATACAATATTAAGAGTGACCTATAAAGAGAGCCTCATTACTCATTCAATGTACAGAAAAATCAATTAGGGAATTAGACAAACTATATAGAAAACCAAGCTGTGATGAAGCATCTCCCATCTTAAGTGGTAATAATTAGGTTTTCCTTCACAAGCAACTAATGTCTAAGAAATATTAGCATCTCCATTCTTTCCTACTGTAATGTCACAGTCCTGCTGTTTGTTTAAAGAGGGTATGTCTCTAACACAAAATCAGTAAGAAATGAAAATTGTTACAGCCATCAGTTGCCATTCTTATGGACCCTGAAAACACCGTTCTATGTTATACAACATCAGCATTGGTCATGTAGAACCACATTTAAATAAAAATACACCTGCAGGCACCATAGTCTGCTGGTTAAAGTGTGGAACTGGGATTCAATAGAACAACATTCCAGTCTCAACTCACAAGCTCCTTGGCAAGTCACTTAAATTGTGCCTCTTTCTCTAATGGTACAAGAGAGATACTAATACGTGCCCACCTCTGTGAAGTACTGCGGCAGCTTTATAAGAAAAGCGTTACAGAAATAAACCACATACGTAATGGGATAATGCTGGTGCTCTTCACTGTTTGAAAAGAGGGTGCTTCCTCAAGATATACTATTGCAATGCATTTTTAAAAAATTACTATCATGCTGAGATTAGAACCAATAAAAAAATCCCACAAAGGAAACCAAAAAGAAATATAAAACTGTATTAACACAAAATTCAGCAGATTAAAAACAGCAGGAAGCTTTGAAAAGAGATATTAAAAGCAAATAAATAAATAGAAGTGAACATTTAGGCAACCCTGTGACACAAAACATGGAGGTAAAACGTGGAAAGCTGAGCATAACACCTCATTTTTAATACTACTGTATGAATGAAAAATCATTTTGTTTAGTATTCATTAGTAAAATAATTGCTGTAAATTTTGATGGAATAATAAGGGCATGATTCAAAGCCCATTGACCTCAACAGAAAAATATCTATTGACTTCAGTGGTCTTTGAGGCAAACCCTAAAAGAAGGAGAAAATGTTTTTGCAGTCTCTTACTAAGGGCATGTCAGTTTGCTCTTCCGGGTTCAATTAAGCGGTTTGTCAAGACACGCTCAATCTATCTAGAGTTCAACACTGTAACTCCAGTCCAGTAAGTGGAACAGCGCTAAGTCGACCAGTTGGCATTTCCAGTCGCCTTAGTGAGGTGTGTACAGGGAGATAAGTGGGAGTTACTAAGGCAACGAGAGATAGATAAGATATTTTACAGATCTTGCCTATCTCCCGTTGACTGCCGCCGAAAAGCATCACGAGTGTAGACTAGGGCTTAGTATACAAAAGTCCAGTGTATTGCAAATGAAACACTCCAGCAAGATGCTAATTGCCAATAGAGTACTACAGCTTCAGAAATTCCAGTGTTAAAAAAGCCTGTATTGGAAACCTAAAGATAACATTTAAGAACAGCACATTTCACATAGTGACAAATTTCGATCTTCCTAGTACTATGTAACTGCCCACCACAACTATCCTGTATTTCAGGGGGGCAGCTGGGATAGAACCCAACATATACTTGTTGCAAAATCACAGGCACCTGCCTCATGAATTGGAGGGGAATCACTAAACTGTTAGCAGTATGGGGGCTGTGACACAAAGCTGGGTAGTTCTGATCAGAACCCTGTGCGGATACAAAAATGTGGATCCAGATCTAATCCGCATCCGCTAGTGTCGGCATCTAGCAGATCTGCGATCCGCATGCCAAGTTTTATATGCATCTGCATCTGCACCCGGACTTGGGCTCATCAGCATGCTGGTCTTTGACCCCCCCCCCCCACTTTTCCCTTTTCTTATTTGCAGTTTGCGCACTGTGCTGTCAATCAGAGATTTCCTTGGCTAATGAAATCTCTGATTGACAGCACTGCGCGTGAACCGCAAACAAGAAAAGGAAAAAGTAGACGGGGGCCGTCTGGGGTATGAGCCAATCAAAGGCCAGTTGGGGACTGAGGGCCCCCAACCAAAGGCCAGCATGCTGACTGATAGTCAGTCAGTCTGAGAGACTCTGATTGGCTGGCAGAGTGCAACCAGAGCTGAGCTGGGATTGGCTGGAGAGCTTCCTTTGCTCCCCTGTGTGATGCTGACCTGGATCATAGCAGCAGCTGCAGCGATCGATCGCACACTGGGCAGATAAAAATAGAATCTGTACCCGAGCTCCAATCCACAACAATGAGTCTGCAGATATCCGCACCCGCGGATGCGAATACCCGCAGTTCTGAAGTGGATACACATGGATCTGCAGGACTCTAGTTCTGGTTGCTTCCACTACCAGGAAATACAGGCTACACATACATTAGGCATCATACTAAAATACTAATGGTAACATATAGGAAACGGGCAACTCATCTTTTGACTTGTCCAACAAGCCCTGATAATACCCCATTTAACTGTTCTTGTTTTCTTGGTTTGTGTCTCAGATATTTAGAAGAGAAATGCATATTAAAAAAAAAATGAAGGCCTTAATTTTAAAAACATTTATAAGTGACATTAGTCTATCAGACACGCTGCATTATCCAGCATCAGAAGAGGTGATAATCTTCGAAGTGAAACTTTTCTACTTAATGATAAGAAGTACATATATTATAAGCCAAATGGTTTTGAAATTCACATGCCATTTAGAGATTTTACTTAATATCATATTCATTGTGCTAAATGATCAGTCAGTTAAATGTCTATTATATAACTTTTGCTGTAATATACTATCAAATTCAGTAGCACTCAGTACATATACCAGGCCAAATTTATAGTTGCTAATTGCTAATTAGTGTTATTTCTGAAGCATTCCTGTTTACACCATACCAGCTTTGCACTTGGAAGGTAAATAAAAACCCCATTATGCACAAGGTCGGATTGAACTTTAAGCATTTTATGCAGTCAGTTTTATTCAATTTACAATCATTAACTGGCTTTAGCAATTTGAGAGCAGAACAACAGTATTTACATGTGATGCTGTTAAAATGGTCACTCCCAATCTCCTGTCAAGTGGTTATCAATGTGCAGAATGAGTTGCAACAGTTTAGAGAGACAACTCTCCATAGTATTAATGCACAAAGCATGAGTTAAGTGCATATCTCTTGCACTGCACCAAAAATTAAACATTACTAATAATGCATTGTTCATTTTCATAACCTAAGGCAAACGTCTAATGCACTAGTTGCCGTATTTGCGGCAGTACATCATTATCAGCCTGTGGATTCATAGCCTCTGAAGAAACATCTAGCAATCTTCTCCCCAACCATTTACCCTGTGTTTTCCATCCCAGGGAGATAGGTTCCAACAATTCATGGGGTCATGTCTAGATGGTTTTAAACCCCTAATTTTATGTAAATATATATAAGCATTTATATCACACTGGTCAACATAATATCTCTGGGGAGGTCATCTGCACCCTAGAAAGCAGAGCTCCCACTTTTAATATCCTTCATTTTGTTCCTCTGACTCTCCTCAGTTCAACCTGGCAAAGGGGTTACCAGACTATCCTGGTCCTAGAATGTAAATTCTCATTCACCAAAGAACACAATGTGAAGTCTTAAATGAAAGCCAGGGCCATGCTGGACATTAACACTTACAGACACTTCATAAGGAATTATGTATGTATGCTGAAAATATTTTCCTAAAATCTGTATTAAGACCCGCAGAGCTGCTGACAGGTTTTCAGACAAACAAGATATTTATTCACCTTTCTCACAGTTACCAGGTAAACTAAGCATGGAAGAGCTAAACCAGTGGAAGCCCTATTTACATACCAAATGGAGGACGAAGCAGGACTCCGAGAAAATACAAGTGAGGAGGGAATTTTACTGTCCCTGACAACAGTGAGGATATCAACGGAGTGTAAAGAGATATCACTTTACCCGGCACCGAAAAAGTAAGCGGACAGTTCATAAAAACAGGATCACAACCAGGCTTGGCTGAAAAAAAAACTGCAGAAGACATGTATGGTGAGATAAACTTCTTTAAACAGAAGGTTAGCCTGTTGACTTTACAATCTAAAAATCATGTTAGGATTTTGTTCTGTGTGTAACCCTTTTAAATTCCATTATCTCCATTTACTCTCTTGAATCTCTGATGACGAACTTATCATTTCCACTCTAAATATATCTCAGTGTTGTGTATTACACACAGAGCTGATTCTGAGTTGAATCATTCAAGCAGTGAACAGTGTTCCTTTGGGGACAGCAGACCTGGAATTTCCAAAAGACTTCAGTGGTTAAGGGGCTGGGCACTACATGGGAATGTTTCAATGGGTCTTGGGGATAGGGGTTCACTATTTTTAACCAGCAAGGCAAAGTAGGGGCTGGCAGAGCCCAAAGGAGAATGTATGGCCGGCCATGGGGCTGGTGGAGTGAGGGAGCTGAGAACCAGCTAAGCACAAGCGGTCTTCCTCTTGCTGGAGAACAATGTGACCTTCAGTCCTGGGTATTTCAAGAACCGTAACAGTTCCTCCAGCCAGCATTTTTGCACTCTAGCTGCACTTAGCCCCCATCTGAGCAATCCCTGAAGAAAAAGAATCCTTTTTGAACCTTGACCCGAGGAAGCTAAAGATAGTGGAATGATACTTTTGCCCACTAGGTCGAAAAGATTTAGCGATTTTGATTGGGGGGGGGGGGGGGGAGGGAGTACTATAAAACCCGGAGAACTGTGTTACAGGCAATAGAGTTTATATGATATAGCATACGGGCCATGAAGCTGTGATTTAAAACTATGAGATCAGAGAAAGTTGAGGACAAAGAGAAGTTTAAAAAAAAATATGGAGGATAGAGATAATTGAATTAGATAAGTTGGAGTATTTTTCACTGAAATAGTAGCTGAGTAACTGGAACCCAATCTACCCATTAGGCATTAGTTGAGGGATTAAATTACAAAGAAACTGGGGAAATTCACTGCTCTGTATTGAGATCTATTTACTCTTGAATTCCAGATTACATATGCTAAATAGGAAGAGTACTGCAGAAACATGACTAACCTGGGTTGCAGGGCCAGGATTTACCTCCTAGAATACGCAATAGCTGAATGGGTCTGAAATGCCGTGGAATGTTGAAACCAAGAACCCCAAACAAATGGGTTAGAGAAGACAGGGACTTCTAAATTCTGCCTTCTCAAGGTTATTAGAAAAAGTTAGAATCATGGAATCATAGAATCTTAGGGTTGGAAGAGACCCATGAGGTCATCTAGTCCAACCCCCTGCTAAAAGCGGGACCGCTCCCATTAAATCATCCCAGCCAGCTTCTTTTATTATTGCTATTCTTTAGATAACAAGGACCTACAAGCCATAACTATTCTGAGTATGGTCGTTTAACCAGGTATGCACCACTTTACAGTAATTTCACCTAGACCACATTTCTCTAGTTAGTTTATGGGGGTGTCATGTGGATGTGTGTCAAAACGGTTACTAAAAATCAAGATGCATCACTCTTACAAGCTTCCTCCTCATCCACTAGGCCAGTGATCCTGTCAAAAAATTGAATTTGTTCTTGACAAATCCATGTTCGCTACTATGAATTATTCTCTGGGTGCTTCCAGATTTATAGAATTTAGTCCAGTACCTTTCCAGGTATCAAAGTTAGGCTGACAGGTCTATCATTCCTGAGGTCCTCTTTGCTCCTCTTTAAAGAGAGAGATGTTTGCTCTTCCCCAGTCCTCTGAGACCTGACCTATCTTCCATAAGTTTGCAAAGATAATCACTGACTGTTCTGAGATTGTTTCAGCTAGTTCCTTAAGTACCCCAGGAAAGAATGTATTAGACTCTGCTGCCTTGAATACTTGTAATTTAGCTAAATATTCTTTAACCTGTTCTTTTTCTATTCTGAAATGTGTTCCTTCCTGCTTTCTGCCTTTTATGTCCCTTGCCAAGTATAACTCGGTTTGTGCCTTAGCTTTTCCGATTTGGTCCCAATACGCTTGTGCTATTCTTTGGTACTCCTCCAGAGCAATTTCTCTGTGTTTCCACTTTCTGTAGGATTCCTTTTTGATTTGAAAGTCATTAAAAAGGTCATCATGGATAGGGTTACTATACATCCAGGTTTCCCTGGGCATGACCTCTTTTTTGATAATCCAGTATCCAGCTGGGTGGATTTTTGAAATGTTGTGTCCCATAGTATTCTTCCCAGCAAGTTAAAAATGCATGGGTTGGATGAATGGACTATAAACTGGATAGAAAGCTGGCTAGGTCATTGGGTAGTCATCACTGAGCTCACTGTTTAGCTGGCAGCCAGTAACAAGTCGTGTGTCCCAGGGGTTGGTCCTGCGACAAGTAAATCTTCATTTATGACCTGGGGCAGCAGTTCTCAACCACTGTGTAGCGACACAAAAATGTGTCGCGAAGAGCCAGGAGGTGTGTCCCGGAAAATTGGCAGCTCAGCTCTCTGCTGCCCTCAACAGCCTGCTGCTGCTGCAAAACACAGGTAGCAGTCAGGGCCAGATGAGTAAAGGGACTTAGGATCTGCAGCCCAGAGATCCTGGGCTGGGGGGGGTGGGTGGGTACTGCCTTCCCCACAAAAATAAACCTGGTCCCATCGAGCCAAATCACCAGGGCACCAGCCTGCGCTAGCTTGACTCTCTCCCCACCCAGGTCCTGAAGTGCTGCATCCTCCATAGCACCGCAGCCTGCTAAGGTCTCCCAGCCCAAGCGCCACCAGCAGATTGTTGTGTGTCGCAATGGAAAAAAAGGTTGAGACCCACTGGTCTGGGGGACAGAGTGAATTACACTCTCAGCAGATTTGCAGATGACACTAAACTGGGGAGAACAGTAGGCATGCTGGAGGGTAGGGATAGGATACAGACTGACTTAGACAACTTGGAGGACTGGGCTAAAAGAAATCTGATGAGGTTTCAGCAAGGACAAGTACAGATTCCTGCACATAGGACGGAAGAATGCCTGCTACCCAACTGGAGACAAACAGGTTAACAAGAAGTCCAAAATGGCTGTTCCCCTGGTTGCTTCCTCCACCTTCTGAAACATGCAGTTTCTCCCACGTACATGCTAAGAATTTGTTGGCAACTGCGTGTTTTGCTGCGTTACTTTCCCAACACATGGCTGGGTCGTTCAGTGCCCCCAATCACTACCAGGGCTTCTCTTTTGGATATTTCTGTTATTTGTTCTAGAAAGGCTTCCTCTACCTCCTGATATGGTGGACTATGTGTTTGCAGACGTTTGAACCGAAGCTTAAAAAAAATGAACAGAAAGCCATAATCCGTAAAAGAGCTCCTGTTGCTTGTGCGTGAAGCTTTGGTGAAACGAAGAGCAGAATTCATTCCAACCCCACCCAACCTGGGAGGTCTGCTGATTCCCAATTACTGCACAGCCAAGTCAGGTGCTGCGTATTGGCGAGAGGCACAGAACGGAGGACTCTTTTCACTATTCATCCTGCAGTTTTCACCTCTCAGGGTGTGAAGGAGACTTATGCACGTAAAGCCCTGCTTCATCAAGAAGTGAATAGACCGCTTTGTTGCAGTCTATTACAGTTAGAACGATTCTGGTTCACTGCTACCAATCCCTCCACTCAAAGGGGGGGGAGGTTTTAAAGCTTACAGAAAAGTTAAAAATAGGAATATCAAGACTCAAAACATGGCCTGAAACCTGAACCACGAGGCTGCACTATTAAAAAAAAACAAAACAAAAAACCTCACAGCTCTTTTTTCAGGCCCGTACAACACCCACTTTTGAAGAGTTTTATTCAGGCAGCTGACATCCAGCTTTCGCCTTCCACTGCAGATGTGCGGCCTTCTCACACAATAGGAGCCTGCAGCCGTGGCATCTCTCCAGATCCCCCTGTGTGACAGCAACAAAAAGCTGTGCTGGAAGCCCTCTGTTATAGCACAGTTCGAAATGATTTAGTGACCACAGGAGCCAAGCCTGGGCAGCAGCTGCTGTTTTAAAGAGGCATCACCTCCCCGGTTGATTCTCTGCTCCTGGATAGTTTATCTCCCACAGGATTGGAAAAATCCAGTTCACAGTTAAAATATTTAGGCTAGAGGCAGACAGAGGAAGTCAAAGCCTGTCACTCAATTTCTTCAGACGATACCAAGATGTTCTAAACTCCTTTATAATACTGTCCGTTCAAGGGTACTCTAATTAGTTAAATCTCACATCACCCCAGACAGCTAGATCGGTCTCATCCTCATTGTACAGAGGGGGAAACTGAGGCAAGGGGTCTTGATCCAGGACACGTAAGACATCTCTTCAATCCCCCATGCTGTTTTTTAAGATCATTCAGGTGGATCACATGTCCTGCCGTACGAATGGAGCACAAAAGTCTTGTGCAAAGAACTCCAGAATGAATGTTGATTCCCAGCCTGCCACAGCAGCGTGAAGGGGAGTTACTGAACATCACCCTCATGCTGTATAGCCATAGGCGTCAATCCTGTACCGTGACATCGCCAGGAATTCACCAGGCACTTTACACATTGCATGATTAAGGCCACAGCAAGACGTGACGCTTGCCCAAGCTGCATGGAGTCTAATTCACATGTGTTTGGTGAAGTCCTTAGACCGCTCCCCAACATTTGCTGTGCAATTTGCTAGCACTTACACAAAAAGCTGGGGGGAAAAAATCGTACATGGATTAATGTATCCCTGTACAGCACAAAACAATTCATTGCATTCATTTGTAAGATTTATTTAATCCAATCGTTTCCTCCCAGGTTGCAAGAGAGCACAGTTTTTATTACAAGACTTCTCACATATTTCTGCGAGTTAATGAGTCAATGCAATGGAATTTTTTCAGCCAGCGCAACAGTAAAAACAAATATCCCCTTGCCTTCCTTTTTCGGTTTCTCCCATCTCCGAGCACTAGAAATCAGCGTTTTGCATTGGTGTTTTGGGGCAGAGATTTTTAAGTCCCTCTTGACTCCTGACAACACTGGTGTTCAACCTCTGCGTTTCTCACCTTTCAAAACGAGCACAGGGCAGTCCTGTCTGCCATCACCTGCAGTCAAACAAGAGCTGGCCTATTGACCAAACAGAGAAGCAAGTCCCGGGGTTCATTCACAAAGAGAAAGCAGTAGCTGGTTGTGCGATGCATCACTGAGAACTTTGTGCCAGAAATAAATATACCCATTCAAGTGAGTAACAGATTTATGCAAACTGTAGCTGCAATGCTTCAAATACTTTCTATCAATATGGTGGATAACTAGTCAGTTAATCTTCCTCCTCTTCTTCCCTCCATCCCCCAAAGTAATTTCCCCACTGGAAGAAGAGAAAAATCACAGAGCCAGCATGCACCTATTGCTGTGTGTTACTACTGCCAGGCTTGCTGGTCTACGTCGGAGGGAAAAAAATACAAAATTTTCTCTCCACCAATCCTGAAATTAATTATAAAAGAATAGTTAAAACCCTCTTTTGTTACTTGCGGTCAAATGTCGGTAGGAAAATAAAGCTCTAATCAAAGCACCCGCTTTACAAACCGCCATGACTCGAACAAACAGTGTGGCTCCATCTATGCACCCTACTGCCATCACAGGGAAATGAAATAAAGTCATGTTTAGTGGGTCTGATTCTCAACGGCTCCACTCCTGAACTTGGAGCAGGGAATGGATGAGGGGACAAAGATGTCTTTAAGCCAACTCTGTATTTCAAACATGCCATGGCCACGATCTACACAGTACCCAAAGCAGCTCAGGGCCTCCTGTGGGGCCTGGGAAAGAGGAATTCGCCCCTAATCATCCCCTTGTGCTGGGAACAGGGTCAGCACAGAGACAATACTTCAGCTTTACACTTCCTGGAGAGAGTCCCTGCCCAGGCAGCAGTCCTGGGGGGCTATTTACGCCCACTTTAGGGTCACTTTGTGCCTCCAGTTGCACAAAGCAGCCTTATCATAACACAGAATCAGGCCCAGGAAGAAGGAAGTACCACTAATTATTCAAGGGATCTGGTGCCCAGAAGTGGCAGATGCACGGAAAAACGGAAATGGATTTCCTACTCCCCAACTGGAAATAAACCCTATCCCAATGCACATCTCCTCCAGAAACAGATGCTGTCTGCAGGTAACCCTGATTGTGTACATTGGGCTGGGATTTCTCTTCATTCACACAAAGAAACAACTCCGACACTCGGAGTTCAATCAAACCCAGGTCACTGTAACACCACGCTGCATACGAGAATTTGTTTAACGTTCCACTCTTGCCCAGCCAAAGCCGGCATTGAAACGCCTAGCCTAGCGATAGAAGGTGTCACACTGTGTCCTTCAACAGCATATCCGTTAGTAGCTTTTGGGGAAGCACTGATATCATTTATAAGGAGCCCCTTCTTGGCTGGAAGATAGTGGTTCGAGTGCTGGACAGCAAAGTGGTAGGGGTACGGGCAAGTGAATGTAAAAAGGGTTCTGCAAATTATGAGAGTTGCAGAGAACATCCTGGAGGAGACCACATGGGTGTGTGTAAAACACAAGTCGTACCTATCCAAAGGGATCGATAGCCCTCTTAATATGTGCCACCAGCTGAAGTCACTTACAGTAGGGCCGGGAGATGGTCTCAGCCAACCATTCAAACGGACTGGGTCCATGCCAAAGAACACTGTCCGCTCTTTGAGGGTGGGAATGTTAGCTGCCTTCCAAACGCTGAAGCGATGGAACTCTAAATGGGCAGACTCTGTGGATTGGAGCTACGGCAATCCCGGGGATTAGAGGACAACGCGTGACCGAAGACAGGTTTATCTGGGATGGCTGCACATAGCGTAACAACATTCTGCCCTTCGATTTACGGATTGCTGCTGGGTCTGCAGGGTCATGGCTGGGCTACAAATAAAACGTGTGGTGGTGCAGTCAATAGCCTGTATTGCTTTTTAGACAGCCTGGAAAGGGGAAGGTGGTCTGTGTGTGCCTAACAATACTCCTGGGTCTACTCCCAGCCTCAGCTTGGGCAAATCACAACCATTTTGTGCCTCAGTTCCCTCAGCGGAGCAGGACTAATGCTATTGACCCCGTTCATTTTTTAATTTAGGGGAGAGGCGTATCCCAGCAATACCTGTAAAGCACTTTGACCTACAAAGGATGGACGACCCTACCCATTATCGGCATAGGAAGTACTAAATGGTCACATTTACACCTCACGGGATCCCGATTGGCTGCACGGGATTTACCTCACAATTTAACCCCAAACCCAAACCAATGCCCAGAAAACAGACTCAGCCCCCAACCGCCGCCCAGCTGCTAAAGTTGCCTAGAGCAAGAGGATTGCGAAAGGCTGAACTACAAGAGGCAAATGTATTTTTAACAAATTCTGTTCCTATAAATATGACAAAGCTTTCTAGCTCTTTGGAGGCTGCTCCGCTCCCAGTACTGCTGACATTACGGTGACATTTAGGCGGCCCTGGCATCCATCGCCTCACTGCCTTTCCTGTGCCGGTTTTGTTCAAGGGATCAAGAGACACAAGATGACACAAGAGCTGTTTATTCACACTCTGCTCACTTGCTGACCTGCTGCTCATGCGGGAGCTGGGAGCACAAAGGGGCTCTCCATGTCAAGTGCGCAGGCTGCTGCTGTCTCCACGGCTGTGGAATGCATGTAAATGCAAAGGGACGTTAACCCTGACGTGCCACCAGCAAAGGAAGAGGCAGGATTGCCTAAGAAGAGGTGCGTGGGTTTCAAGTTGGATCTTTCCGTTCTCTCCCTCCACACAGTGCAAAGATTGTTTTTCTCCACAATGGGATTCTCTATTGGGTTTCTTTTCTCCTCTTTCTTTTTCAAGCCTCTCTCTCCTGCGGTTCCCCCCATACTCATTCCAGAGACTCTTGCCAGCAAAGCTGCACAGCAGGCGTGCAGATGAATGGCACTCAACTGGCATGCTCCCCAGATGCTGACATCACCTCCACTAATGCCCTCAGCCACCGCCGCGCTGGGATCCAAATCCTGCTTCCAAAACTCTGATCTTCTAATTTGCAGGCTTCTGTCCCCATCCCTGCTCTGGTTTGGTTTGCATTTATTCCTTTATTAAGGAGGTGGGGTAGTAGTGAAGCAGGAGGCTGCTTAGAAAAAGGAGAGGCATTCCTAGGCCAGATTAAATAATATATTAGCACACCTCCAGGCTCATTTTAGCACTCTAAAGTAATTGCACCCCACCAACTCTTGCCCAGATTTGAACCTTGGTAGTCCATCTGCTTAAGGCTAGAAAATATACTTCCAACATATTTAAGCACATTTCAAATGCTGAGATAAAAATCTGGAAGGGACCATGAGGGGCCATCGCGTCCAGTCCCCTGCACGCATGGCAGGACCAAGTCCCTCTTAAACCATCGCCAACCGGTGCTCCAGGCCACACAAGTATGGGGACAAATAGACGTAACACATTAATCTTTAAGATTCTTTTTTTTAAAATACACGTCAAGATGATGAATTTTTATTAAATATTTCAGTTTTTGGTTTAATTCGTGGTGACCTACTGTGGGAACTTCCTTCTTCTATTTTAATTAGAGTCGTGCAAAATTAAGGACTTTTTTTTCCCCGTCTCATGATGTCTGATGATAAATACAAGCTGACTGGAGACCTGTCTTCTAATCGGTAGAGAATATTCACAAATTATATCCAGTATTGGTTCTCCTGCAAAATCGCCAGTGAAATGATCAGTGCCCTGGATCCTATGCACGCTTATGAAGGTGCTCACCCTTAAGCACATGGGGTAGTTTCATTAATCTCATCATCTATTATAAAATTTGGCCCCAAGGTACCATGCACAATGTGAAATGTGTGTGTTTCCCTTTAATTGAACTCTTAGTAATGAAGAGCACCCTATTTTTTTATTCATCCTCTTCATAAGATTCAAAAAAAATTTTTTTTTGAATAATAGCTTTGTCTTTTGTGTCCACAATGGAATTATTTCTCCTACTGCAACCGGGGGAGATATGCCCCACTGTGACAGTCTGGCTGGCACAAACCAATGAAAATTGATTTGTTCGGATTCTTTAAAGAATTTTTTTCCCATCTGACATTTAATGCATCACTTGACACACTAAATGGATTTTGAGATTCATGAGGAGAAGAGACTCCCCATAAATAGGCATCCCTTAACAGGATTCTCCTGAAGAAATAACAGACGGCACCAAGCAGTTGCCTGTCATGTTCTGTAATCCAAGGAGACTTCAGAGCATGGCAATTGTAGTTAACTTAACTCAACCTTAACCTGTTGTAAAAAAAACCCTCTGAATATCTCATAAGAAGTACAATGTATAAAGGCTTCAAGTCAACAAACTTTTTATAAGCAGATTTGTAAAGTAATAAATTTTCTGTGACTTAACAATCAGCTTTAGCTATGAAAGCCAATCAATTGGGAATTACAACATTGTAGATGTTAATCTTGGGATACTCTTGTTCTTTATGCTGTGATTTATTAGGTGAATTAATGATAGATCGCACAGTTTAAACAGGCTGCTGTTTTACACACTATCTCAGAAAGCTCTGTCCAACTGAGTCAGAGCAAGGAAGGGAGGAGGGGTTATTGTGCAAGGTGAAATTGCTTCAGATACCTGAGCTAATTGGTCATATCTCACCTTTGAAAGGCAGCACTAATTGCTTAACAATTAACCCTGCGACTGAACACTAGGAAAGATGAAACTCTGTCATGCTTAGGAATCACATCCAGTCTGCATATAATTCATCCACTTAAGAAAGCTCTGCTTTCCATGGAAACTATTGTAGAAAGACAATAGAGTCCTGTGGCACTTTCTACAATATCTTTCTACAATAGACTAACACGGCTACCCCTTTGGAATTTGACTACATGGAAACTAGTCTGAGACTTATCCTACCTGTTTGGGCTGGAAGCCTGACAGAGGACCCCCTAACACAATCTGTCTGTTTACCTTCTCCCTCTTCTTTGGTGCAGTTATTGGTTGGCTATCTAATCTTCCTGAACCTTATTTTCAGGAGCAACCATTGACTTAGTCTACTCTGGAGTAAACCAGAGACTTGACTCCATCCTCTGCAAGGGGTCTCAAAGTGCCACCAGCCTCCTTGTTTGACAAATTGGGTTGGAAGCCACAAGAGCTTATGCCCAAACAAATTTGTTAGTCATTGAGGTGTCACAGGACTCTGTGTTTTTGCTGTATACAGCAATGGTTTTCAACCAGTGAGCAACAGCACATTGGTGTGTCGTGAAAACTGTCCAAGTGGGCCATGAAATTTTGTCCAAAGGTAATGAAAATCAATGTAAAAAAAACATTGTTCCACCTGAAACCAAAATTACAACTCATAAAACTCATGAAAGTTAATCGTCAGATTAAAAGCGAGGTATTGGTCTTTCGATTCGAAAACGTGAACGTTCTAAACGCAGATGGCCAAAGGGTAAAATTGAGAGGATGTCCATTTTTTTTCTGGTGGATTTGAAACATTAACACATTTGATCCTTCTTTAGCTTGCTGTCTGCACTATATTGCAAACCACTCCAGTAGACCATAACCCTAGTAAATGTGACGTTTATGAGCAATCAATTTGCTGAAAAAAAGTGCGTGTGCCGTGAAATTGTTTGTCTCATTGAAGTGTGCCGTGTTACTGAAAAGGTTGGGAACCACTGCTATACAGGCTAATGTGGCTACCCCTCTGGAACTTGTTTTTTTGCTGAGCTAGACTGACATGGCTGTCCCTTAGTAACATAGATTATTGGGGCCAAAGTCTCCCCCTTATTCTTCTCCTTTGTATTGCTTCAGTAGCACAAAGACAACACGATCTAGCTGCAGCTGGCCAGTTGAGAACATCATTGGCAGAGGGAAATTCTCAGCTGGCATAAAGCCAGCTCCTACATCAACTGCCATCTCAATAAGGGTGTGTGCTAAGGGACGGATGGAGCAGAACAGAGATCCCACAGGGCAAATCTCAGCTGGCACATAGTTCCTAGACTGCTCTAATTTCTGACAGAACAAGGGGAGTTTGAAAATCTAGGAGCTATTACAGCCTCCCTGACACCTCCCCTTCCTCTTCTACACCGAATGCATCTTGATGCAGGAGAGAATCTGCCACAAATAAGCTTCTAACAAGTTGGAAGAACGACAGATCTTTTGTTACACTCGACGTTTATGAACTGTGATGGACTCAGACCTCTCCCTGTCAGTTGTGCCATCAAGATACAATGCAGAGTTGAGAAAAGAAGTTGTGAATTTGCAGAAACACTATTCAATCGCAAAGGAGGGTGTTTTAACTTTGGGGTAGGACACCACATTTCCTACAGCAAATGGTTAAAAGCCTGTCTCTGACGTGATCCTTCTGCTTCGCAGTGAATTTCAACTTGCTTGCCACATGCATCTTTGTCTGGAGGTGCCGCAACTAAAAAGTATTACCAGTTCCTGCTGAGCCACTACTTAGAGCTTCATTGTACGTTTACAGGGACACTGGCTCTTTCCTCCTTCTTGCGCCTAATTAGCGGATCTAAAGGTGGTCTTTAGGATTTAAAAAAAAATAGGAAGGGGGATGGCTGAGTTCATAACAGGTGTAATTCACCTCTGAAGAGTCATACTGAGTCCCTGGAATCACCACTGTGATCAGTTACAAAAAACTGGCCCTCGCCATCTGCTGGTGGTCAGACTCCATGATGCGGCAATCAATTACAGCGGTTATCTAGTCCCAGCTTAGACAGATGTTTCTCTCTTTCATTCTACAGTAATTACTGGTTGGCTGCCAGCCAGCTTCACACTTCAATAGTGGTGCTAATTTGAAACAAAGAGGAAGAGAAAGATGGAGAGACAGACAGACAGGGAAAGGTGAAAGCTAAAATGGCTTTGGCAGTTCAAACCTCCATGGATTAAACATTTCTTTACAAACAATGGCAGGAATAAAGCAATGAGTCAGCCAAGCGAGACAGAAAGAGCAAGGAGTTCACCATCCAAACACAAAATGGCCCCTGACAAGGAGGGGGGGGGGGGGAGAAAACTCACGTTTTATTTTTGAAGGTTGCAAAACTGAAAACATATGAGTTAGAAGAAGCTCTACTTCTGCAAAAGCCAGTGTGGGGTTAGATCAACCACTGTCTGCCCTGCAGGTGTGCAGTGACATGTCTAAAGAAACCCCAAGAACCAGGATGACTGCTCCTGGAGAAAAGAACCCACGGGCACAGGGTTGTAAATATCTGCAGGGCAGCCGTGTGTCTGTCATAAGAGGATAGCATCCTGCTGAAAACCTTGAGGGGCCTTGCTACCTGACAGAAAAGTCAACCATTGGAAAATAAAACCATAGAAATGAATTGCACATTCTGTATCTTCACATTCCGCTTCCTGCCTCACTTGACGACATGCTTTCTAGCTGCCCTATAAAAAACAGCGAAGAATGGCCTGTTGTTTGCATTTGCTGTAAGGCACTGGTTTTTCTTCTTTTTATAGAGCCCATGGCAGTTAGGTAACTCACGCACCATCACTCAAATTTCCCTTGCTCTCTTGTCAAAGCTGAGACATATGCTGCATCTTTAAATCCACTCAGTATAACTGACCAGCCACACAATCCAACCTGACCCCACAAAGCTTTTCCCTGTGTTCCTTTCACCACGCTCCTGACCGCCAAGCCATCATGCCCTGCTCAAAGACAATCAAACCAGCTACGGCAGATGATGGATGAGGCTGTCACCACACTGCTTTTTGCAAGTCGAACCTCAGTGCTTCCCCCTGGTCATACTCCACCTAATGAATGACTCTCAGTAGTGAAGAGGAGCCAGTCTCTGACCTCCATCTCCATCAGTAAGCACCTGTTAATGTAAAGCAGTCTCTCCAAGTGTCACCAGCATTGAACAGGTCATTACTACGCCCACTGATCAATTACATTTCCCTAAACAACATCAGAAGGGAAACAAAGCCCAATTCTAGAAGGGGAGAAAGATTCAAGGTTGATCCTGATAACCATGCAGAAACGAGACCGATTTTAAGTAGAAAGGGACTCAGACCAAAACCCCAGGTTTGAAACTGCCCCCAACGTTGATGCGTCCAAAATCTGAATCTAAATTAGAATTCATGCTGCTTTCATAGCAAAGTGCCCCGAGAATGCATTACACGTTCGAAATGCAACAGGACCTGCTCTACTATGTCAAACCCCATTTATAGTAAAAGTATACAGGAAGTTTCATCTTGCTTTAGTATTTTTGATGAACTTCCAATGTCACTCGCAGTGAGATTTCACTCCAAAGTAAGCAAGTTCCCGGAAGCTAGTCCTCCTGAAACAATTGCCATCTACTAGTTAAATGTTGCATGCCAGAGACCAGTCCCCCTCTTCTTTCTCTGCTCTTCAATCCGAGTAAAGAAGATTGCAAGTGGGACTGATTGGCCTCTTTGCACCTTGTGTCTTCATTAACTTCAGTGCAGAGTTTGTGTAAATCTCTACTATTCTGATTTGGTAGCATTCTGCACCCACCTGGAACGGACTCTGTACAGGAATAATAGATGTAAAGCAGAGATTCAGACCTTGTCTACATTGCGATGTAGTTCCATTTTCAGCCACCGATAGAGCTGCATCAGCACAAGCCCCCCGCAGAGACAAGGAAAACTCCAAATGAATCACATCCTTATTCCTGGTTTCAAGCAGGCACCATGTTGGTAATGGGTAAAGACATAGCTGGCACCTATTCTTACCACTACCAGCAAAGACTGAATTGCTCCTGTTATATTTGCTCTCCAGATGCAGATTGACCAGAATGATCATAATGAGATCTTCCTCAAGGTGGGGGAGGCAATAACTTTTATTGGACCAACTTCTCTTGGGTAGCGAGAAGCTTTTGAGCCACACAGAGGTCTTCTGCAGGTCTGGGAAAGATATGTCTGGTGCCACAACAAAATGCAAAGTGGAACAGGTTGGTAAGCATGAATAGTTAGCACATACTGTAAGGGACCATTAAAGGTAGAGTGGATGTTTAACATCTCTGCAGTCATAGGACAACAAGGGGGGGGGGGGGGTAGTGCGTTACGGACTATTGTAAAAAGCCATAAAAACAGCGCCTCTGTTCAATCTGTGATTTTTAGTGTCTAGCTGAATAATGAGTTAAGCTTCCAGGCTCATCTTTGAAAGCATCATGCAGGTTTCCTGTGAGGATGAGAACTCTAGGTTCTGAGAGGTCAAATACAGAGTGATCACTTTGTGAGATGTGTTCACCCGTAGGTCATAGGGCATTTTTTTGTCTTGTTTTCCTGTGCGAGTTTGTTGGAGAGCACAGTGTTGGTCTGGTTTTACCCACGCAGGTGTTATTAGAGCATTTAGTGCACTGGATGAGGTATACCACATGTTCTGATAGGCATGCATAGGCTTCGTAGACCTTAAAAGGTGTGTTATCAGGGGTGCCGATCATTACAGCAATGGAGACGGGGCTGCAGGTTGTGCATATGTTGTTCTGGCAGGGTCTGGTGCTGCTTTGAGTTGGTGGGTGCTAGACTATGGTGAGCTTGCTTTTGATGATGAGTTTGGAGAAATTCAAGGATTGTTTGAAGGCCAGAAATGGGAGTTCAGGACAGATTCCATCCCGGGTGGGGTCCCCATCCAGCACAGGTTGTAGCTGTCTGATGATACCCTGGGGCATGGGTTCCAGAGACATTACGTCAGACCACCGTGTCTCTCGAATATACTGGGACTGATGCAGCTACAATTACCCTGCATGCAAGAAATGCTTCCGAAAGCTGCAGCCGACATGCGGCACCTGCCTATGTCATCTCTGTGATTCTCCCAATCCCACGACTTGGCCTCTTGTAGGCATACCAGCATTAACTGCACTACCGTTCAGACCATTTGGCTGGCTCCAGAGACACTAAGAAAAGGAAGACATTAGGATAACTTGGAAAGTCCTTCTCCGTTTGGCCATTAACCCTTTTCTGGTATTAGTCATGTCACAGTGAGCCATGGTACAGTACAAATGGGTTCAAGGGTTTACCCCCCACATCATTAGTAATTATATTGCCCATCTTTGCTGGTAGCATTTCACAGAACAAGACTGCAAGACAAACTGCATTGGCTTTTGAACCATATCCCACAGCAGAATAACCTTCAATTCTAATTAAAGGTTCCTTCACTCACAACACAGAAAGTCAATTACAGCTGCTTTGTCACACGGCATTATCATTTCTACTTACTTAGCACATCACTCATCAGACACAGAGAAAGCAAGGCCCCCAGCCCAGCGCTCTCCAGGGCTGAGTAGGCCTCGGGATGCTGAAAGTAATTAAGGCCTAACCAGCATAGAGGATTTTTTTTTTTTTCTTTTGGATGAAGCCCAGCTGCCAAAACTTTAATTCCTTCTCACAGGATCAGAGCTGAAATGTTTGAAATGATTTCTTAACAAAACAAAAGAGGCTGTTGAAAAGAATAACATTGTGACAGCTGCTGGGAAAGTCACTGATGGGTGAAAACTCTGGTCACACTACAGATCCTGTTCCCTTCACTGGCTACGGGAAGGAAGTCATTTTTATATCCTGAACAGAAGTGTTGGCTCTTTTTTTTTTGGTGCTTAATTTTTTTTTTCTAAAACAGCCCATGGTCAGAATGCTCAGTTTCTTCTAAAGCTCCTTGTTTTGAGAATGCTTTACACCAGTTGATACAATACCCTCTACGAGAGCTCTCTTGTTAGCATTGTTAATCTCCCAAAACAGGTGGGTACCTACGCTGGCAGGAAATCCTCACCTCTACAACACAAGGGAGTCTATTAGTACAGCTAATTTTCTCAGGGGTGTGGATTCTTAACACCCTTACGCAACACAGCATCACTATGCTTTTGTCTCCCATCAGTATAAACTTACCTATCCACAGTGTTCGAGGATAAATACACTGAAAGATCTTGAAATATTCAGATACTGTGGTAATGGGAGCCATTTAAGTACCCTCCATAGATATTAATGATCACATTAGCTAAAATGTGAATTGGGATACGTTATTGGGTAAGATAATAAACTTGCCTTCAATGGGCAATTCATTCTCCCCACACATTTATTTAAAATGATAGGAGTTTCTTTCCAGCAGTGGGATCCCTCACTCTCTCTTCAAGACTAAAAGGCTTTGCCAGTGATAAACTTCAAGACAGAACCATTTGCTTCCATCCATAGAAATTAGAAACTCCTTCCCACAGACACTCCTCCACCGCCAGGGAGACATAGAAAACTGGACTGTGTAGTCATTAGAAAAATTAAATGGAATTTCAAATGAAATTAAGTTTAATTATGTATACTTAATGTCAGCTATGTCTTTTAAAAGAGCCATGTCTGTGGAACATCTGTTCAATAAAAAATCCTCACTGCTGAAGAAAATGTTTTAGTAATGAGTGAAAAGTGTCATTCCCTGTCTTTCACTAGCCACCAATAAAAGTATCCCAATATATATATAAATCCAATATTATTATGTTTTTCTCTAATTTTTTTTCCCCATCATTCCCAGCTAGTTTTGGATGGATGTCAGGAGGGAATTAGCCATCTTTCCCAAATTACCTGTCACTGTGAGCCTCCTCTAGAAGAACGCCAATGCAGGACACAGCAGCATTGATAACTCTTCAAATAAAGACTTGCACAAGATTAGTCTTGCCACATCAAAACTTTCAAAGGCTTTCACAGATATATTTCCTATCCTGTATAACCACTTATCATTGCTGGTGAGAGACACAAAGACCTCAGCAGTCCCATGCTAAATTTGGCCAGAATCCGAAGATATGGGGTAAGTATCTTCAGAAAACAACTGATCCAGCCTGCAGGATGTGAACAGAAGACTGGCCAAGCAGATCACTGAATGGGTGATGAGAAATAGAAGGGGTGGAGTCTCTGCAGTGGGGTAAAGAAACAAATTTGAAGGGGAAGTTGGAAAGCTATTGAGAATGAAAATCAGAGAGAGATGAGAAAGGCAGTGGGGAAATGAAGAAAGGACTGCAAGAAAAGGGGTACCAAGAAGTGAAAGGAGAGAGACATATAAGTCTTGATCCAGACTCCACTTCAATGGGAATCTTTCATGGACTTCGGTGACCTTTCAATGAGGTCCATGGAGAAAGAAAAGTTAGGAAAATCTTTTCCATGAAAATTTTTTGAAGGACTACAAAACACCATGAAAATTAAGGGGACTATGTAAGGAAAAATAATGAACCAAGTATTAAGGAAGACCCAGAGAAGAAAACACATCTGGAAGAAAGGAGGCAAAAGGAAGAGTGAAAATCTACCTGATAAATCAATTATCCTGATGGAAAGCTGGAAAAAAAAGTCTAAGGAAGTGATGCAGACAGATCCAGAAATGGGAGGAGACAAAGGCAGAGAAAGACAAATAAAACTGAGAGATAACACGCAATAAGTTAGTCTTCCATAGAAATGGGCAAGAGACGCTGATTGAAAACATGGCTGAGGCATATTGAAGCAAGAATTGGAAGCCTTTTTTGGGAAGGGGCCAGAGAGCTTCATCCCAGAAGACCTCTACCAGAGACAGATGAAAAAATGTGAGAAAAATATTGACACTTGTCCCCGTTTTTCCTGAAAAAGCTTGATATTCTGAAACAAAATTAAATTTCAAAGAATTCTGTCCCGCTCTACCTATGCTGAACTTCAACTACCTATGTTGAACTTCAGCTGTGTTAGAGAGTAAGGATGGTCCAGTGGTTAAGGTGCTAGGGAAACCAGGGTTCAGGTTCCCTCTTCTCCATATCCTTCCACTTCATCTCAGCTCCCCAGCCCTAAAATGGAGATAAACTCCACTTTTGTGCCATATCGGGTATTGTGAGAATAAACACATTCAAGACTTTATTAGAGCCAATCATGATGGGGCTCATGTCAGTACCAAACATAGATATGTTAGCAAAAGAATGCCTCACAATCTATTGCATATCACTTTTGCTTCCACTCGACTACCACTGGCTGAATTCCAAGTCCCTCTACTCAATCAAAAAACAAACAAGGAATCCTGTGGCACATTTAAAGACCTACAAATCTATTTAATGCATGAACTTTCATGGGAGAAAAATCATGATTGGCTCTAATAAAGTCTTTAATGTCAGACAAAGTGGGATTTTCTCCCATGAAAGCTCATGCAATAAATACATTTGTTAGTCTTTAAAAGTGCCACAGGACTCCTTGTTTGTACTGCTGACCCTAGACTAACACGGCTCCCCCTTCGGAACTCTTCCAAGTTATCTTTGCTCCTGCCATAACTCAAAATAACTGCGGGCCAAAATTAAAAATATTCCAACATGCTATGGGAGAAAGATTCTATTTGAACATGTATAGTTAGAAAAGGAAATAAGGGAATAGTGGCAGCTTATGTGTGATTTGGTAAAAACAAAGTTCGCCTAAACACAGCAGCAGTCACACTAAGTTCTGCTGGAAAGTCATCTGAGTAACCTCTATCTCCTGATTACCCCAGAGTCCTCTGCTTCCCACAGTGTGATTTTAAAATGAAACTCACAATGGTGTGTGAGCAAGTTTCACTTTCTCCTCCCAACCTACAGTGGGGCAAGCTGGGCCAGAAGGAAAGTGAAACATTTAGTTGGTTTCACTTTGAAGTCCTGGTGCCTAGATATCATCACAGCAGTCTGGGAAGGGAAATGTCTGTGGGAATGAGGCAAGAACAGGGGGAGAAGCAAAGGAGGAGGAAGAAGAAGAGACAGCCCAGGAAAAGACGACATGCCCCTTCCCCCTAAACCGTTCCCTCCATCCATTGCTCTCCTTCAGTTGGTCTCCTTGTCCCTGCTCTGCCAGAGCAAGAAGCCAAGGACTAAACAGGGGACGATCATATTTAACTCATACAACCCTCAGTTCTTCTCTGTTCTTCTTTCTGAATGAGGAAGAGCTGGGAATGCCAGGCAGTCCCACCAGTGGGGAAGTATGTGTTGGCAGTTAGCAGCATTGTAAGCTGTTAGCAGGATTGTGGGATATGTTCTCCAGTCCTGTTCAGGCCCCGCACATCAGCCAGAGGAAATCTCCTGCCAGACTGTGGCTGAAATGTGGCAGTTTTGCCGAGTAGCCTGCTGCTATAGGAAAGCTTTACCAGTGACTCTCTGGGACGTTGATCGAGATGGGTCACCAAGATTAGACCTTATTTCATTGTAGTTTCACCCCTCTCTCTGAAGAAAGCCCTTGGAGATTTCAGAATCAGGATGAAGATTGTTATGTTTCATTATTGAGCCTGTCAACCTTGACAGGGAACCTTAAAGGAAAAAATTCTCAAAATTACATGTCTTGCTTTAAAAAGATCTGATTCTTGCTGATTGATTGCTTATCTATCTCCTGCCTTCCTGTCCTTTCTCGCTGATTTAATTATCTCACTTCACTGTTCTCCAAGAAAACTAACGGTTACCATAGAGGCTAACAGACAAGGTGCAAAGCAATTTGTACAGCCATTTCCTGTTCTGTTTTCTTAGATTAGGTATCAGTTTCCCCCGCCCTTGTTTTAAAAGCAAGATGAACAAGCAATATTGTTTTCTGACTTTATCAAAATGCTCAGGTATTAGGAACGTTGCAGAATCCAAAGAGACAGTAGTACCCTTCTACCTCGCTGCCTTCTCTTCTCTCCTGCATTCAGCGTGGTCCCCCAGCATGTGCTACAGATTCTGCCAACCCACACTAGAACCCAGGAAATCTGTTGTGGTAAACGACTGTTTCCCCTCGAATGGGCGACCAAATGACTAAACACAATTTTAAAAGGAAGAATAATGCATCAACTGTTTGCCATGCATTTGAAAAGTGTAATTTAATTTTCATTGTTTAAGAAAATGCTACGTAGCATGCTAGAAAATGTGTGGTATATTCAACAAGTCCTCCCAAAAATGAGATCTCATGGCAGTGGCTCCATTTGCTACGGAAGTAAAGGAGAAAGAGCACCGATTTGTGGGTATGAATTACTGGCCACGCAGAGTGGTACAGTAGAAAATAGCAAGGTTTTAAGACAATAGTTTTCAATCTTTTTTCATTTGCAGACTAGTAAAAAATATCAAATGGAAGTGCAGACCCTTTCGGAAATCTTACACCTAGTCTGCAGACCAGAGTTTGAAAACCGCTGGTCTATGGTAACAACCACCATTTGCAGACTCCTTAGACATAGTGTGAAGACCCCCCCCCCCCCCCAGGGCTCCAGGTACCATAGGTTGAAAATCACTGTGAATAGGATGTAGAAAAACTTCCAGTTAAGCCCCTGTTTATCCCAGTCATGGTCGGGGTATTCTCTTGCTCCCCGTATGACCATGATGCTGGAATTGCAGCCCATGCTGTAGCTGCTTCAATGAAAATCCCTAGTGCTGAAATCCCAGTGTACTTTCATTCAAAAGAGATCTGAATGCTGTAGCACGGGACAGACAAGTGCATCGTGTGTGTCTGGTCAGAGCACAGTGTGCACGTAGTAGAGTTGGGGATTCATATTCTGCTGAAAACAAACAAAGCTGATGTACAAATAAAGCCATATAGCTCTGTATTTACATTTCTTGGTATCCTGTGTTTTGTTTCATTTTTAAACTGGCTTCATCAACACCCCCTGGAGGTATTTATGTAGTCAAAACCAATATGGGATCTGGTCTTCTCAGGGTATTCAACACCCTCCAAGAACTGAAAATGGCTGCATGAAAAAGTCAGATCTCACATTTTAAGCTCCACAAATGGTTTCATAAGATATCAAGAGGCCTGTGAAAACTATAAATACATATACAAATGCACTCCCCGTCTATGGGTCAGCTTGGATGCTCAGGAGGAGGGATGCGCTAATATGGAGCACTGAATCGGAACTCAGCAGATCTGGGTTCTAATCCAGCTCTAACACTGATCTGCTGTTGACCTTCAGCAAATCATTTTTCCTCTGTGCCTCAATTTCCCATCTGTAAAATGATATGCTCCTCTTTTGAAATCCACCGATGAAAAACAGCCTATGAGAGCCAAAGATCAATTGTTTGTTTGGGAGCTTTTTTGTTTATCTGTTTTGATAGTCATCTATCAAAAACCCTTCAGAAAGCCTTACCTACTGTGAATCTATAAACGTTTTAGTGACCATTCACATTTTTTAAAAGCGCTTCTTAAAAATAGTCTGATCAAAGCACAAAAGAACAACATTCAAGATAAAAGGGGGGAAAAAAACAAAAACACACCACAGAGATTCCTAGAGGCATCTTGGTGGTTCTCATGACATTTCAGACATCACTGAGTTCCCATGTATTTGAACACCACATGCCACTTTATTTAAAGGGGTCAAAAAACTAGTGGAAGGGGAAGACAGACAAGAAAGACAGGGAACAGTTTATTTCAATGACATTTCCCTAAGTAAACTTTTCCATGTTTCGGAACCAGGTACCACACTCGAGGCTCTATTGCATTCTGAATTATATCAACTATTCAGACATTTATCCAAAGGTCAACTCAGACCTGTCCTTGCCCTCCTGGCCTCTTGCTATGTGACACTGTAACTTCACTAACATCGCTTTCCAGAAACAGGAAACAAGTTGCCATCTTGTAGGGGAACTGGGATGTACTTCTGTGAACACAAAACAATCTATTGGCACCAAATAGCCCAGGCTCTCGCCCAGCAACAGATCCCTCCCCCAACAGAAATTTTTTTCTACCTCTGAAAATTACAGATATGTACCTTGATCCTGCAAGGAGATTTTCATGCATGCTTAGTTGTAAGCAGTCAAATACTCACATTGATTTTACTAGCTTAAAATTAAAGTACGAATGCAAGTCCTGGCAGGTACAGGGGGTTATACTGTTTTTCTTACTAACTGGTCATGAGACAAATGCATCCACGAAGTATGTTATGTGTTCTTGTTAAAATCTTAATATGAAATCAATAAACTACGAACCAGCTCTCCTCTTCTGATTTTTACCAACAAAACTAGATGTAGGGGAAAGGCTGGACATGCAAGACAACATTTGCAGTTCAGCCCAGAGAACATCTCGAAGAACCAGAATTAGGGAAGAGTAAATCTCAAATTTTCCATCTCCACTGGAAGGAATCTCCCCTCCTGCAAAGGTGGCCCAAGGCAAAACCCTTGATCTGAGTACTTCCAAACTGTGGGTCTTGGCCAAAGTTTTTAAATAAATGGTCTCTATAATGGCTACAGCAAACCCCCAGCTCCAAACATTAGATTTAACAGCTATGGAAATCAGTCAGGAAACAAACAAGGAGTCTTGTGGCACTTTTAAAGACCAAAAAATGTATTTATCGCATGAGCTTTTGTGCAATAAATAAATGCGTTAGTCTTTAAAAGTGCCACAAGACTCCTGGTTTGTTTTGCTGAACTAGATTAACACGGCTGCCCCTCTGGAACTCATCAGAAAACAGTCCTTCACCTCCAGTTTTGACACTTGACTGCTGTCACTGTAAGATTTGTATCAACTTGGTTTTCACCGAGATTGCTCTTTATTTTACTGAAATTTTATGATGTTTTTGCACAGATATTTAAAATTCTTTAAAGGTATAGGCTCACAATTTTATCTGTAATGTCAGTCAGTTCACAAAGTTCATTATTAATATGACACTGTTACCTTAACATAGTAGGTGTACGGAAGCATTTTGGTTTGAAAAGTTTGGCCTAGCCACACAAAAATGGTTCTCATCAAAATTTATGTGAACAAAATGGTAAGAAACTGAACACCAGCTGGTGATTTAATAATCTTAAAATGGCCAATATATTGCAGCAGTACCTATTGATTTTGGGTGCCCAATTTGAGGCATCCTGATTTTCAGTAAGCGCTGAGAACTCATCCTCTGAATATCAGGTTGCTAACATGAATCTTAAACTCCGCACCCAAAAAAAGTAGGGGGGAAAAATGAGACAAACAAAACCAGTATTCAAAAGTGCTTTCCCTACACACTCTAAAAAGGGGCACTGCCAGCCCAGAAGAGAGCTCACAGTTAACTGGGGTGGGAAAACCACACAAAGAGTGAGAAATCTTGAGGACCAGACACAACAGTTACTTAGTTCTATGCAAGCAAGGGGGAAGGGAAACAGAGCTGAATGTGGTTTGCAAAGTGTAACCGCCCTTTATCATCCATCTCATGAGCTGCCAGCCACCTTGGATTTTTTTATTGCAGTGAGTAATGCTTAATTCTTACCAGATGTTCATTCATCAGCAGTACCCACGGTGGTTTGCTTCAAAGCACAGAGGCTAATTTTTAAAAAATCAGAAACACATACTAGCAACTCTGTATTTACTCCCTGCTTCTCCCTGAATCTGGACGTGAGGAGGATGTGGTGGTGGTGGTGGTGGACAGACTCCTCTGAAAGCCATGTGCTTGCAGGAGAAAGGCACCTATCCAAGAGATCTGGAATAAGAGCCACCCCCTACTATCGCCCTCATTTTAAACAAATATTCTTTCAAAGCCCCATGGGGTAGCCTAGCAAATATAAGCCCTAACTTTTTTCCCTCCTTTTGTTTTATAGGCAAAGCAGGCCAACGCACAATGTTTCCTTTGGAAGCAGGAGCAGCTGGCTCAGACGCTCCCAACATAAATTATTTAGCTTGCTTGGGAAAGCTCTGCAAGACCTACTATTATTTCAAATGATAACAAGGTGGCGGGGGACATTGCCGGCCAAATGCTTGCGCTGTGCAGTACTTTTATTCATTAATGAACATTCAGGGTGGCTTGGTGAGAGGGAACAAAAAACCTAAGAATCAGAACGTAGCTCCAGGGAAGTCAGCTGATAAATGCTGGGAACATTCATAAATAAGAGGAAAATTGAGTCCAACCTGGAGATTTAAGTTCTTGATTAAATCCCCTATCGAATTCAAGACACTAGAGCTTACTCTGCCTGCCAGAACTTCCTAGTTTGCTAGTTCAACTAAACTTATTTTATTTTAGTACCAAACACTCCTTTCAGACCCTTCCAGAGGTAAAGCCAGCTCACATTGCCAATTCTTGAGTGATCTTCGCGCAGTAACGGGAGGAAGCACCAAATAACCACACCTCCCAAAGACACATTAGGCATAGCCACGACTTCTAGGGTAATTATAATGCATCATATGCCCCATGCTGACAAATAAAGGGCAGAAAAGGAGAGGAGAGATCTTACTAAGGGCTGTTAAGGGCTGTTAAGCTCAGGATGGGGTTCAAGAGAGTGCTGGGAACAAGCTATGGAGAAACCTAAGCAGAGCAGAAGGATCACGCACTGGGACCTCTGTAACCCCGAAAAGGGACTGTATATAAGAGAGAAGACAACTGTGACAGGACCAGATCTGCCAGGAAGAGGGGGACACTACAGTGAAAAAACCCCTGCAGTGCTCTGACCCGATGCCAGCAGGCACTACAGAGGTGAATGAATCACATACAATAACTAAAATGCTTTGGCTACAGAAGAATGGCTAAGAACATCAGAAGAATCATTTGAAACCTTTTCCTTAACCACTGTCCTGGGGCATATTTCTGCTTTCCCAGGGATTCCATTCCACCTTAGCTTGGGAGGCTACTGAGTTTATGTTGCACGATTCAAACCTTTTTCCCCTAAATCTCACTTCATCTGCCTTAACGACCAAAAGCTTCTACAGATTCATTCCAAAGTGGCGGTGTTTTCTGTTTTGACCAGGGACACTGCTCCCTACACTGTTGACCCCCATCCTTTCTGACCCTAGTAGAAATCAACTTCAACTTGTTTTATTCATCCCCAAATTAAGATTTTTTTCCCCATTCATTTTATTTCTACACTGCCAGGGCATCCCAGACCACAATACAGAAGATGAATTACATCTGCTACACAACTCCTCTCAGAGAGAGACTATCAAAAAGTACTCCAGATTAAGAAGAGGTCAAGAATTTGTGAGGTTTTAAATGGTATCAGTGGCCCATGGAAAATATCCTTGCTTACATAATTTTCACTGCTCAGCATCCACATGGAGAGCTAGGACTGTCTTGCGATCTCCAGAAATTAAAAATTAATCTTTAATTAAACGATTATGTCATGTGATGAAACTTCCAGGAATACGTCCAACCAAAATTGGCAATCCTCTAGAGAGCAGATTGAGCTAATCTGTCAAAGTGACAATGCTGTGGTGAGATCCTTTGTTCAAGAAAAGAAAAGCCATTGTGGCCAATTAAAGATGGTTTGTAGTATACCAAGTCATTGTGGCTAGCAAGGTGTCCAGAATGTGCTGAGGATCAAATTAAACTGTAGGTTGCAACCTTGAGTAACAAAAGGCATTAGCCTAGAAAGTACACATCTCTATTTCTTCTGGCTGTTTCTTGTAGCCAGCCAAAATTACCCAAACTTGCTCTGCGTTGACTGTCAGCCAATTTGCCCTCAACCAAATCCTGATCCTGACCAGACAGTTGAGGGACAATAAACTAGTATGGTTTGGATGCAGATCTTAAAAATTATTCAAGCCTGTGTCATATATGAAATGAGATTTAGTTCACGTGGTATTTCCTTTTCCCAGGATAACCTAGCTGGCCTAAGAGATAGTTTGCCTTTATAATGAGTTGAGTGTACTCTGCACAGGTGCACTCTGAGCCACCATTCCAGATGTTCAAACTTCCATTGCTATCTTTCAACACTTTGGTTCCTCCTTATTTTAATTATTTAACATCACAAAGATCCAAATAACAGGTTCCCTCTTAGAAATCAGGCATATTCTATTACATATCCTAGAATTAGCACTTAAAAGGCTGTTTGTTTGTTTTTTTGTTTTTGTTTTTAAAGACTTGGTTTTTCTTTTTCATCCCTCTTGGTTCTCTGGTAGACTGTTGTGGAATTATGGAATCACATGCTGACACCTTCATAAAACAGAAACCAACACATTGGTGTGGATTGGTGTGACAAAGCTAAACACTAGCGAAGGGTGTTTTTACTGACAGAGGGCAAACTCTACGGTGTGTGCATTGATACAATGAGATGCTGTTGAAAGACCTTTCCCTGACAGCCAGTTCATTTTTAGACGGATTTTTGTGATAACCTCCAGAATGAATCCAGAAACTATGCAAGCAACTACAGTAAGAAATGGACACAAGATCTCACTTCATTTACTGGTGAAGCGTTTCAAGAAACTGTCAATGAAAGGCCAAGTTTATACACTCGAGATTGGTAAAAGGCATATTAATTAAAAATTATACTATTGATGTTCGTCTTCTTTTAAAATAGCTCTACCCTTGAGAGAGTAGAATTTTCGACTATCACACAATAAAACTCCTCTTCCTTTTCAGCAGCAACACCTAAAGACTTAGGGAAATTTACTGTGAATTTGAAATTGCTGACTTGTGTTTGTTTTTGGATTGAGGAAATATTCATTGTGATGCTCCATTAACCTGATATTTGCTGCTTTTTGAGTTCATGGGTTATCTGTAAAAATGCAGTTTATTGCAACTCCAGCCATGAATACGTTAAGATGCAATTATGTGTTGCTTCCAACTCTTCATGCTCCAGGTTACTCAGTGTTGGCATAGATGTTCCCTGGAAGGTGGAAAGTGGTATGGTCTGGTCTAATGAATGGTGTGATTTTAAGTCAATTTAGTTAAACAAGTACAATTGTGTGTGTGGACACTCCTTCGTCTAAGAATATCTTAAATCAGTTTAGCCGAGTTTGGTTTGTAACTGAATTAAGAGGAACTGATTTAAAAATACCACCAATAGGGTGAGGAGGTTGCATTCATGTAACTAAAACTGGTTTTCTAAACTGATGTACTAAAAAATCAGTGCAAAATCTGTGTAGACAAGGTCTAATGATCAGAGGGTAATAAGGCTGGCTTTATATTACACCACTGTCATCTTGTAAACAGTAGCTATCTGATTCCTGAGGAACGTGCGAAGTTAGAAGAAATGAAAATACAAGGAAGTGAGGGTAAGATTAAATTTAGTGACTCAGCGTAATAGCTCTAGTCCTGCGGTCACCTTCTGTCCCTTATGGGGTTTCTCCCCTCCAGCCCAGCTTTTCGAGTGTGTTATAAATAATTGTTATTTAATAAATAAAGACAATTTCTGTGAAGAATAAGCAATCTTTATTTGTCTCTTGCACACTGTGTTTGTTTATAAATTCCAAAGGGGCAGCCGTGTTAGTCTAGGTCAAACAAACAAACAAGGAGTCCCGTGGCACTTCTAAAGACTAACCAATTTCTTTATCGCATGAGCTTTGGTGGGAAAAAATCCCACTTTATCAGATGCTTTGAAGTGTCTGACGAAGTGGGATTTTCTCCCACAAGAGCTCATGCGATAAATACGTTTGATAGTCTTTAAAAGAGCCACAGGACTCCTTGTTTGCTTGTTTATAAAGTTACCTTTTTATTGATGCTCACTGTCAAAACAGTTCAAGTCCTCACTGATTCAAATTCCAATTCCCTCTCCCATCTCGCCCCTCCAATAGCCCTAACATCTGGCAGTTCCTATTGAGCCTCGAGGCAATACGCTCCTGTGCGCCATCCAGGGACACTTTTCACCCTTAGCTTCACAGACATTATGGAACACAGAGGAAGCTGCTATAAACATGGGAATATTTTCTTCATTTAAGTCTAACCCACCATAAAAGCCAAGCCAGCAAGCTTTTCATCTGCCAAATGCACATTAAACAGTCATTTGGCACCTGCACAACCTGTTATCAAAGTGCTCCTTGCTGCTGTTCAGGTTGCCTGTATAAGGCTTCCCAGGCCATGACAAAAAGGGGCAGGCTGGATCTCCCAGGAATACTCTGGGCATTTCAACATCCCCCACTGGAGGAATCCTTTGGTCTGGTAAGAAAGTCCCTGCTTGCAGCTTTCAGTACAGGCCAGCGTTCCTGAAGATGCATGCACCATGAACCTTCCCAAACCAACCCGTGTTGATGTCAGTGAAAAAGCCCGGCGATTCAAATAATGTACTCTGCTGATGTGTGCACCATCTATCCACCCATTCTGCTGCTGCCGCCCCCCTCCCACCTTCCAACCCCCAGCTAGGGTGAGAAGCTATCCATTATTTCTCACGCATTTCCAAGACTCACAGTGCTTCACAGCAGAGTGCAATTAGGGTCCTGCACACTTGCAACAACACAGATCCAGTGGTGGACTTCCCAACTCCAAACTGATTAGCGACCGACCAGTAGCAATCTGGAGTTGCCAGCTCCCACATGGCAACTGCCATGCACTTTCCATCGAGAGGGCAGCTCTCCCCTGGTGTCTTTGCACCAGAGGACCAGGGCAAGCACCGCACAATGTTTTATAAAAGTGGTTTTCTGCATTCGAAATTTCTGCAGCCACTACCTGCCACCCCAGACCTGTATAATGATGTGATCCCACCACTCAGTGCTTGTTTCTCACACCCAAATGCGGCAGTGCTCCATGGATGCAAACAGTAAACCAGGGCTGTTTGTTTGCATGGCACATAGCAGGTCAGGCAGCCCAGATTCAGGCTCTGAGTGGAAGCTCGTAATATACTTCAACACTGTCTACACTGTGTTCAGAACACTGACGACCACAATGGAAAGCAGTGAAGGACCCATCCTTTCAGATAGAGATGGCAGGCACTCAGGAAACTGGGGCCACTGAAAAACGCCGCACAACGCAACCAGAAACCCATAGAAAAAAGGTACAGAAATCATGGCATCATGGGATGGTCACCCTAAACCCATGATGCACTGCAGTCTTCTCCGCCTTCCCACAACGCCTAGCGGACAAGGTGGCGAGACGCACAGAGGGATAGCTGCCCATTGTACGCTGCTCTCAGTATTAATGCTAGAGCACCTACTGTGGAGACAGTTCGGCGACCCCATGAACGTCGTGTGGCCAGGCTCAAGTGTTATTACTACACTTTCTGCAACTGGCATCAACAAAACTTTCTAGTGTAGACAAGGCCATAGTAACTATTGCAAAAGTTCTCTCTCACAGTTCTCCATGACTCCAAAAAGGAATCTTCAAATTCCATTATTTTCTAGGACAACAAATCCTGATTGACCATGTGTATTGTGCAAATCTTAGCAAGAACCCTGGCACATTACATAGAAAGACACAAAGTGCTATGCTTTAATCACTGCCTATACAAAAAAGATCTTGTCAAGGATATTCAAAAAAATAATGAGGGTCTCTTTACAAATGTGAACATCAGCGGTAATCACCACTGAGATGAGAATTGCAGCAATACTCCACATTCTCTGTTTTGATTCTATTAAAAAATAATTCTCTCTCCTTTAAGGATCTAGTCAGGTTTCTGGTCAGATTGGTGGCCATTTTTAATCATCCTTACTTTACTCTCCTACATAAATCTCTCACTAACTCAAAACACGCTCGCGTTATCACTTCCTTTTAGAGGGGAGCAAGAAGCAAGAAGGCTTTCGACAGTCAAAATGTAAGACAGATGCTTCAGGTTTGTGATGTTTAATGTTGACTTTCCTCTACTATGTAATTTTAAGAGCTAATTACAAAATTACTGTCTGCATGCAAAAGAATTCTTTTCAAACCACGGTTTAAACTCACTATAAACATGCTAAACCATACCCACTGATCCACCGAGAAAATTTCACCGGGAGAAGAGTCACAAATTAAGAGTGGTCTTCTTGGCTAATTTTCATTTTCCTTAAATTATCTGACGACGCATCAGAAGTTTGCCAGTCTCAGTGTTTAATATTAAAGTAAGCTTTCCAACCCTAAACACAACACAGAGGTATGCTGGTATTGGCTTGCCTTCTAATTTTTGCATTTAAAGTAATTAAATCAACTAATTGAGATAACTACATCAATATCTTCCATCGTCATATTGAAACTGACAACAAGTCTCTTGGCTGGTGTGAGCGTGCGTTCTGTGGAGATACAGGTTATGGTTCACGCCAAGACAGAAGGCAATAAGATTCATGATCTGAAAAATGGGCAAAATGAGTGGTTTGGTACTCTAACATGATCAGAGCTGGAAAAGCCCAGCAAAGACTTTTCACCTGTTTTTGACGCAATGCTGAACCTGCTAGAGTAGAGCAAATAGTTAGTAGCCAGTAAATCATCTGACTGATGCCCCATTTTCTGCTGCTCATCAATTGTCCAGTGTTTATAATAGATCTTCTCTTATTTGTAGTGTGACATTATCTGACAAATAATTTCCCCAAAGTCTGTAGATTGCTCATGAGCTGCCCATTATAATTAGTCTAAGAAGAAAAAAAAAATCAAGCTTTTTGTTTTTTTAAATTAGAGACACAGGTGACAACATGGCAGATTTTGACATCATGATTCCGTGAGACTAGTTCTTACAATTAAATATTTGTGGGCACAAATTATCCTGCAATACTTCACCACTTTGGCCCATAATCTGTTCATTTGTTAGAATATTCACATTCACAGAAAGAACCGCAAAGTGGCGTGAACACAGTCAAAGCAAATCCACTGAAAAGCCAGAATGAATATTTATATAGCGGAGATGCAGGTTATTCAACTTCTGATCTAGCATGTTGCCCTGTGTTATAAAATTTTGCAGCTCAGAAATTACATACCACTATGAAAGAAAATCACCAGGATTAACAAAACTCCTGAGACAGACTCGTAAATCATCTCTAACACCAACAATGTAACACGGTTTTGAATACAGAGAGGAGAAAACATGGTTTCTTCATGGAAAAGACACATCAAGTTCATCGTACGCTCAGATTTTTACCTGGAGTCTATGTGGGAGAGGAAGGGAAAGACAAGCAGGAAGAAACGGTTCTGAATATCATGCTGAGTTTTCAGATTCTGTGACTCGGTATGCAAAAAGATCAACTAAGCTTTTCAAATGAAAAACAAACAAACAGGTCAGTGTGCAGCCAACTTGGGCGGTGGAAGCAGGAGGATCAGGAGTACTTACATGATGGCAAGAAACACCAAACACTTCTCTTTAGCGTGTGTGGCATCACAAACCCCTTTCTCCACTCAGAACAGGGCTTTGCAGCGGAGACTCTTTTCTCAACTGCCCTCAGTCTTGACTCTCCTCATCACCAAATTCACTAGACTCGGGTGACATCTCATCCAAACATCACGGACACAACCGGTGACTCAAAGCTAAACGTTTAATCACTACAGTTTGAGCTAAACAGAGTGGGTAGCTGGGGTGGTAATAGACTCTCATCCTCTACGGAGCAAGTACAGAGGGTGATTTGTAATACACGTAGAATAGCCCATTCCGTTCTTTGCACAGAAGAAACTCGTCTTGAATGCCTGTGGCTCATGGCTGTTCAATTGACAGACAGCAGGAATTTTTAAATCAGGGACCTTCAGAGCTGAAAGCATGAGTTTCTAGGGCTTGCGATAAAGAATCAGGCTCTCTAGGTGTGGAGCTAGTAGGCTCGCAAACTCTATGGATTAGGCAAAGAGGTGTGTGTGTAACACACGGAACTGTGGGGGTTACACACACTTACCAGAGTGTGCTTAAGTTCACATGTTCATTAACTTTTTTCCCCCTTAAATCAACAAGTTCTGCAGCCTACGAATGATGGGAAGATCAAACTAGTGAGAACATTTCTCAAAGTGCTTTAAGTGTTTCAGTGATACTTATGTTTTCCTTTCATGTGGATTCCTTTAGTTTTCCCTCGACTGGAGCATCAAATTGCCTGGTGGGACCAGCTTTAGCTTAGATCCTCAAATATTACAAATGTCTTTGGGGAAAGACGTAGGTGAAAAACACTTTGGTCACAAACACTCAGCACTTTCAGCGGCTCACTTCAGCAGCTGGTACCAGCTACAAAAAGGAAGTTGCATTTAAATAAAATTCAGATTTTCCAAATCATAACAGCTCAGAAATGAAAAGGCTTTTGTCCTGAAATGACTGGTACTTGTTTAAACTTTATACTTTGGTGTCTAATGCATTGAAGTCCTTGTATAACATACGACCTACTACATATGATGAATACAAAATGCAGAGCAGGGAATCTGTGAGGAAAGTTCAAATAGAGGCAAAAAAGATAGCTACAGCAGACAAAAATCCACATTTAGTGCATTGATTAAAAAGTAAAAGCAAAACTGAAATAGCTCATTGTTAAAAATACCATCAAAACAGAAGGGCAAAAACAAGCAAGAGAGATCGTGCAGCAGAAAAATAAATCAGATAGAAAACAGAAATCAAAAGATAACGGTACAGACAACAGCCAGCAAGAGGGAGAGAGTCAATGCAAAATTAGAGAAAGCTTTTAAATTGCCACACTACTTTGTGCAAGTTTGAAATAAGAAAGAGACCTCCGTCACTTTCATTATTAGGATTTTCTTCTGGGATCCAATATTGTTCTAAAGCCGCATTTTGTCAGACCTGCCCACGGTTGCTGTCACATTCACACTGTGAAACAAATAATTGTGTCAACAAAGATAACGCTCACTTTTCACCCCGGTAGACCTCTAACAGACTGGGAGGAGGGAGGAGTCAAAAACTCAAGCAGACTAAAACATGTACCATTAATACACATGTAGAGTCCAGTAATAGAGGGTAACCAACAAAAATGTGCTTTCAGTTTCAGCCTGAGTATTGAGAAAGACCCAAAGCTCAGTCAGGTACACCGTGTGTCATAAAATGACTAACAATGCCGCTAAAACCCAACTGACAGTAGGAAGACGACAAATATATGACTTCATTTTGTTTTCCTTCTGCCACCACAATAAATTTAAACAAACAAAATCAAGCCTTCAAAAGCTAAGAACAACAACATAATATATGATGAAAAACCTCCCTATTCTAATCAGAACCGGAGAGAAAAAGGATTCAGCAGAGGCAGAAACACGTGTTATTTACAGCCCTGAAGAAACCCAGGTTTTGAATGTCCTGCCCCTACAGCAGCAGGTCCCAAACTGTGTGTTGCAACTGAAAACATACCAGTTATACCAGTCACAAGATGAGGGAAAACAGAAAGTGCAAGAAAGCTTCTAAACAAACAGCTCTTTGGCAGCTGGGGTAGCATCAACATCCACCAAACAGCACTCCCTCAGCATGCCTTCTATGGCCAGCAGCAGATCAAAGCTTGACATCAAGGACACAGGAAGAACCCAGAGAAATCCGGGAAGGAAGATGAAGCAGGAATTGGGGAGGAAGGAAAATCCCCGTTCTGTGGAGATGTGGTGTCAGCCACATAAAGTGACCTGGCAAGCTGACTTTTTTTTCTTTTCTCCTAGACCAAGGCTCCCTTACGATATCAGTTTACAGGATATCACCATTAATAATAAAATTTTAGACATTTAAAGAAAATCAACCTTCTCTTTGCTGCACCTGCTATTTTAACCGCTCCTCATTTTACACCCAAACTAATTGCTGCTCTCGAGTTCTGCTACTTGGAAGCAGCAGAAAGAAAAACGTCCTGAGCTTTTTATCTGATTTGGTTTGGGAGGATTTGGCATGAACCATTTGTGGAAGGGTCAAAAAAAAGTTAATCTGCTCACTCCAACTTTAGCCTCTAACAAGAAAAAAGCAGATTGTGGTTGTAAAACAACAGGAATTAAAGAGTTAGAAACGTCAAACTGAAAGGAGACTACACTGCAATTTACTTCAGTTGCTTCCCATTTTTTTTTCCATGTGTCTTGGCAAGGAGGACCTAAAACTCTGATCATGTTTGTATGAAGCAGGGCCTGGAAAAGGATGCTTTTTCAGTCTCCTCCATCTCATTGGGAGCACAGAATGAGATTTCTTACCTAAAAGACAATCAGTTTAATGAAGTGTCAGACACATATGAAGTCACTCAGCTATGTAGATTTCCTTCCATTATTATACTTGAATAACCTGTGGTTTTATTGTCTGCAAAAGCGGTAACTTCCTGAAGTGAAAACAACTGTGGTATTGTAGATTGGTGTAACCAACCAGAAAACAACAGTTGACATGGGTTTGATATTTGCTAATGTGAAGAGGGATAACAGTCAAAAGAGCCTTTGGGAAGAAACAGTTTCGATAGTATACAAAGTAAACTCTGGCTCCAGAATGATAGGAATCATGTGAAGTAAACGCTAAGATCTAAATCTGAGGGAAGCTCTCAGAGCTGTATAAACAGATGTGTCATGAAGCAACCCTGTATCATTAAGGTAAATTTCACATCCTTACTGTAGCTCATCCATAATTACAAGGATGAAACTCCACTGGCAGAAAATTGGTTGCGAGGTGGAAATATAAAGAGCTGTTGGCACAAAATACGAAGAGCTCCGACGCTAGGAGCAAATGGCAATTCTGTTAACCATACCTTTCAACATTCTCCGCAGCAACCCTGGAACCTTTTCTGTCCTTCAACGGGGTCTTGGCTCGCAAAAGCAGATGCTAATGCCAGAATGCAAGCCAGCATAAAGGTGTGGACCTCTTTTGGAATCTTGATTACCTCTTCCAGAGTATGTTTGATTATTTTTAGCTTACAGAACAGAGACACTGGATGGTGTTGACATATTTTGCAGCCAGTTCCAGCAGTCTTTCCTCATACCTCCACTGAATCTCATCCGGCTAAGAAGCCAGGCAATAATTTCTTCAGGTAAACAAAGCTTTACTATATCTAGTAATTAGGAGTGAGTGAGTTTAATGTTGCAATTTAGCACAAATATTGCCAGAATAAACATAGCCTATTAATTTCATTTGGAGCGGTCTTCAAGTTCCCAAGACCATGAGGTTGTCATATTTTACAAAATAATCTATTACAGGCCTCGACAAATCTGCCAGACACCTAAGGGCCAGCCCAAAACTTGGGCGCTCCTAGGTATCTGGCAGAAACCCCATTTGCTGGCAGCCATAAGCTGTCCGTAAAGCTGCCGTGGCCTCTTTTGGCAATACTGGGGGAGGAGGCGCAGGGGAGGGACAGTGGCGCTTCAGGGGAAAAGCACAGTCTCTCCCCTGCAGCTGTGCTGCCCAGCATCACCGAAAGAGCCGCCAGCAGTAGCTTTTTTTGGTGGTACGGGGAGGCAGGGAAGAGGGAGAGATGGCGGCGCTGAACAGGAAGAGCACTACCGTCTCTCCCTCTTCCCCCTGCACCACTGAGAGAGACGCCGGCAGAGGCTTTTTTTTTTTTTGGGTGGCCGAGGAGGGGGAGCCCAGCGCGCTCTGCGCGGTGGGGGGACCTTTCCCCCAGCACTCTTAGGTACTGGGGCAAAATCCTAGGCACCATGGCGACCTGGCTCCTAGGATTTGTCGAGGCCTGATTTATTAACACAATCTAGTGCCTTTATTTCTTTTAAAGGGGGGGGGGGAGGGTTGGGAAAGGGTCCCATTTTATTTTTCAAAAGTGTGATGATCAGAACTGGTTAAAAAAAACCCAACAATTTTCAGTGGATTTTTCAGTGAAATCTGGAAGTTTTGTCAACCAGCTCTCGTATCGACAGTGTCCTTTAAAAATCATCTGTTCACAGATCCATTTGGGTTCTTGGGACATACGAAAAACCAACCAACTGACCGATAGGTTACAAGGCAATATATATAATTATAGGGGGAAATGACTATGAATTAAACAAGTAAGTTTCTGTTACAATTGACCAACGTTTTCTGAGCATGTTCACTCAGCTAACACAAATCTTTTCGCTCTCTTGGAACATTCTAGAAAGCCAGTTCAATGGCTGCTATGTTCATGAAACCCATGAGTTTTGAGCAAGGTTTAGAGAATATGTGGAGTAGATTACTTTTAAATTTAAACTTAAGTAGTCACAGAGGAAACCTGTTTCTAGAAGCTAACACATCCAGGGCTTAACCAGTAAAGCACTTAAGCAGGTGCATAATTTTAAGCATATGAGCAGTTTTATGGACTTCAAAAGGAATATTCACATGCATGTCTGTACATTCTCTGCTGGTTCAAAGCTCCAGATAATGGAAAAGCAGCTTACTGAGTCAATCAAACCGTTGCTTTAAGTCTGAATATCAAATACTTTGAGAATCCAAGAATTATAATTTCTAATAACAGATTTGAGAAACTTTGTAGAATTTAAATGGGAAGGAAGACAGCAAAAATGACAGGGAACTGACAGTTCAAATCTAATTACCCAAAGGTCCTCTAAGAATACCCAAGTGGTTTATTTGCACCTGTCTCCAATTAGCACTTTCAAGACACTGAGGTTTTAATTGTGATATGCTAATAACTGGCTTCTGTACCTCTTCTCTCCCCCCCAAAAAAAGCATTATTGAGAAAATAACTGACGTATACGAAATGAATCTCTGGTACCTCCTCTTCCCACCGCACCTCTCTCTCAAAAAAAATCTCTTTTCACTGCACACACATTTTTATTTACTAAAAATTCTTTGTGGAAGTATTTTTCTTTTTGACTAAGTGCTTGGAATGTTATTACAGCCCAGCCCCATGATGCACGAGTTAGGACAGCAGAATGGCTGGTTCGAATCCCACTAGGGCCCCCAGAAGTGATGTCCGCTGCACACTCGCCATGCTCATCTGCCTTCCTGGGGGACTACAATTACAGATACAGCCAGATTTGCTATGTCAGCATCCTGATGAAGCAGCAGAAAGAGACTGCCACTTCCCAGCACAAATACAGACGCATAAGTACACTAAACATATACTGTGTTCGTGAACTTGGAGGTTGAGAAGATTATGAGATCTAAACAGATGTTATCTAGCTTTCCTCTCACCATAGCTGAATGAGGGTAGAGTAGTGCCCTCTGGAAATAAAACAAAAACCATGTTTCTATCCAGCTGCAGAAAGTCTTTAATAATTGTGCTCTTGTCTATACTAGGACATTCTTCCCAAGATTTCCCATTGCTGCCATCTCCAATCGAGTTCTGCTAGTGGTATCAATAGTGTGGAGAAGAAGCTAGCGGCCACATTGTGTCCTATGGATCTTCTCTGAGAAAGGGTAAATGACAATGCTGAAAATACCAGTGACTGTTGCTATAAATTAGTGTTCCTGCAGTTGCTGCTGTTGATGGAAATCAACTGCTGGTACCAAGAGTGGGAAATTTTAGCAAAAAAATCTCTTTGTAGACACTCAGCCATAATGTGTATGGCAAAAATGCCACAAGAATACAACATAACCACGCAAAGGCCCCTCCCTCTACTAGACACTCAGCTGCTTCCAGCACCCAATGGATTTGTGAATGGAAACAAGGCACATGTACGAAGAAAACGATGAATCATAGTGAAACTGCAATGGCAGAATAGAACAAGCTCTACTTTGTGAAGCCTGAAAGGTTTCTATTACATTCTTTCTCCTTTATAAACAATGATCAAAATGTGTTTATACAGCTTATTACTGTATTCATTTGAATCTTCCAAGGCATTAAGCCTCTTTCAATGCCTCTGCCATAAATCAAACAAGGGGTGGGTTTTCCAGAGGATACACATTATTTCTTGAAGCAAAGAGGACAATTGCCTTTGACTTTTTTAGGCTTGCAATATTTGTTTTATAAGCCTGGCCATTAAAAACAAACAATGGTGAAGCTGCTGTCCATGCAGGGTTAGATAAAACGTTTCGAGTACAATATGACAGTTGCCATCACACCACACCACTGTACGCCAGAGTAGAAAACCAATTGTGCACATTATCATTACTAACATCACGGCAACAGCATTAATACTTCTGGACTAATCTAAAGCCTTTTAACTAATGACTTCAAGCACTTTACAAACAATTAAGCCTCATGGCAACCAGATATGGCAGAAGTTATTACAGACCAGGAGGTTCAAGTGGCTTCTCCAATCTCATAAAACCAGACCTCATCTGCATTATCTAACTTCACAGCCAAAAGTCACCCCAGCACAGAGGGAGCTGGTCTGTAGGGAGGATCCGAGGGCTTTCACCCCCACATCACCTAACCCTTCCAACATTAGATAGCACACCATTCTTGACACCTGGATCCCGAGAACACTACAACTTCCACTGTTCCTGGGCCAATTGCTATGAAGATTAATAGTATTGACAAGGCCCGAGTACACGGCAGAGCCCAGTCGCAACTCAGATTCTCACTGTAAGTATCCTAAGGCCACAGCCCTTCCAAGCCTCTTGACACATGCCGGTACGAGTTGCTACTAATATGCAACATGAACAAGGAGTCCTTGGGCACTTTTAGGCTAACTAATTCAAACTAATTTTAGTTAGCTCGAATTAACTTAATCCGAACTAGCATGGCCCCACAAGAATGCTAGTTCGAACTAAGCAAGATCGAATTAGTCAGTTGCATTGAGCTCAATGTGCTGGTTAGTTTGAACTAAGCAGTTAGTTCGAATTAACATGGCCACATTGACTTAATTCGAGTTAGTTCGAATTAAGGGTTAGTTCGAAGTAAAACGAGGTTTTACTAATTCGAACTAACTTTTCCTTAATTCAAGTTAAGGAACTGCTTAAGTCGAATTAAGGAAACTCAAGTGTAGACACAGAGTAAATTAAGTCGACTTAAGCCTGCTGAAGTCAACTTAATTTACAAGTGTAGAGGCACCCTTAAAGACTAACAAATTTATTTATTGCATGAGCTTTCATGGGAGAAAATCCTACTTCGTCAGACGCTGTGGGATCTTCTCCCATGAAAGCTCATGTGATAAATAAATTTGTTAGTCTTTAAAAGTGCCCCAGGACTTCTCCTTGTTTGTTTTCCTGAATTAGACTAACATGGCCAGCCCTTTGGAACTAGTATGTAATTTGCTATGGACTTACTTAGACTGACATTGTCTCCTACATCAACAGCAACTCACCTAATTATAAACTGCTACCTTCCTCATTGGGCAGTTGTAAAATACTCTTATTTCTTCTAATCAATCCAGGTTTTTACTAGAATCACAAATCACTGGTATTATTATTTGTGTTACAGTGATCCCTAGGAGCCCTATTCATGGGCCAAGACCAATTGTTCTAGGAGCTGTCCAATCAGAAGATCATTTCTAACTAGGGTTAGTCCCACTTTTAAGGAGAAGGTTACATATTATAATTAGAGACATTCAACAGTGAATGCCCACTGACATCTGCTTCGGTTAGCACAAAAACACAGGCAAAAGAGGAGATCTAGAAACAAACTCATTTTAAAGCAAATAAAAGCTGGATGCGTTCTAACAAATATTTAAAGATAATACTAATCTTGAAGCTGGGAATTACAACCTTCAAATAAAAACGGGCATGAGCTGACTTTACACATGTGCATGTCCAACAGACAATGAAAACTATGGGCCATTAAGTCAACAGCAGCAACAAAGGAAGAAGTGTGCTTTCAGAGCTCCTTTTAATTACTTTGCAAATATTAATCCTCATTAAGTATCAATTAGGTGGTTTGTTTGTTTTTTTTAAAAGTGCAGCGGCAATGTGTAAAACGTTTTCCGTCAACGCTATTTCTCTGTGAAGTCTTTTCACCCTGTTACGATCTATAGACACTTGGCTATAGGTAAAGTAGAAATACTTCACCATTGGGGATGAGGAATACAAATGGAGAAGGAACAACTAAGTTTATGTGGGAGAACTAACCGCTACCAAAAAGGTAAACTTCCTCGAAAATATAATTTCTGTGGACCCGATCCATCAACATGGACTGAATGGTCAACCCCTTGTTGAACTCTTCATTCAAGAAGAGTCCAGATAATAAGGATCAGGATTTTGGACCACCTGTTTTCCCTTTGTTTTCCTTATGAAACTTCTCAAGCTAAGAGGTAAAAGATACGACTAAAGACTGAACAGCTAATATCCTGGAATGATCTCTTAGTTGGTGACAAGAGTCATCATCATACCCCTGTAGGGGCAAATTTCTAACAGGCATCATTTTGACCTCCAATTATGTGAACACAAGGGATACAAAGGTGCAAAAGGCAGTTAGGCAAACACCACTCACTGGATGCCAATGGAGAACCTAACTTCCATTCATGCCTTTGAAAAACCTGCCCCTACATCTTAACTGCCTGATGCATACACTTCACTTGCAATTAATTTTGCCCACAGCATTGGAGGCAGACTGAAAATCAAGCCCTTACTGGTTAGAAATCACTCCTAGTGAATCTTCAGCTTCATCTCTATGGAGCTGTCTAGTTATTCTGCACCCAAAGAAAAGATGCAGCCAAAATAATCTCTCTCCTCTTATCTAATTGCTCCCCAGCCTCTTTTTCTTTTAAAGAGTAAAACTAAAAACCTGAAGAACAATTCCCATTGTCTGAGCTGTAAGGCTAAAATCTGAAAATATCCCTGTCCAGCCGGCCTCCCTCCCTCACACCCTGAGTTCAAACACAAGATCCCGTAAGCCAAGCTTTATTTAATTAAGGCCTTGCAAGAAGGCAAGATCATGATAGAAAAGGAACAACTAAAATGGATAGTAAAATGGATCTTATCTATGGAACACAACAAGTTTCTTGCCATGGCATTTAATATGACAGTCAAGTTGGGACTCCACTTAGATCGGCACCAGAGTGTGAATAAACTTCTGAAGTAGACAAGCCTACACCAATGGCGGTGGAGGAGGCTTTGGATGTACGTTGCAATAAAAACTATAACATTTAAGGGAGTCAGATGCTAGAGGGATTAGCTCATCTATTACATATAATGGATTTATTCAAACAAAGCAGGTTTGATCATTATACCACTGTACCCCAGCCATGACAATCACTCTTTGCATATCTATGCACACACCATCCCCCCCCCCACACACTCTCTGAAGTCTGAAACAACCTGCTTCTGTGAGCAGATGCAAGTCTTGTAAAAGATTAATAAACACCACAAGCAATTTCGACCGCAGGGGGGAAAATATGCTAGTTAAATATTTTAGTACTTTCATCAAACATCTGGCTTCTACGCTGCACTTGATAAAACAGCAAGGTAACTTCTCAAAGATTAACAGACATCTGCTCAGTTAAAAAAAAAATCAATGAATGCAGTAGCTTGCCTGTTAAATGTGGACAGCAGTATCTCTGTAGAGTTATTTTGTATATCACTAGGAGCCTGTGAAGATGTCCCAGTATTAGCCTACACTGGAAATTTATCTCTCTTCAAAGATAGTGCACATTTTTTGATAACAAACTGTTCTGGTACAATACGCGTAAGTTACAACACAAATCTGCTTCACAAGGATAGAAGAGCAAAGGATGAGAAAATAAATCTGGAGCCGTAGCTTATGGTATGTCCTGCCCAGCCATCCTTTGCATAAATTGGTTAAGGCAGCAAACAGCAAGCGATAGAGACAGTTTAAGCGCTAAATGAAGAAGGTTGTTTTGTAAAGTCCTGTGTAATATTTCTAAGATTTTATCTCCCCAATTATAAAAGGCTCAAATGTTTCACAGCACTATTAAGCGTGCATACAAGGGAATGTTTCGTAGGATATCCTTCCTGGCTACACTACAGCCGTCCTTGGATTGTTTTTATAGATCCAATACAAAGCACGTGCCAAGCAACACATGCTTTTGGACATCTGCATTAGCATTTTTCCATTTGAACTATGCACTCTCCAACACACCTACCCAATGCCCCACTAGGATCCTCTACTTTCTTCCATTCCTGGGCCCAGCTGCATGCGTGGGCGCCATCCTCCCTTAATTTTCTCATGTTCTGAAACTTTGCCCCCCAACATCAAAAAGCTCCCTAACTACCATGCTCGAGAAGAGACTTGCACGCCCTGAATTCCAAGTGCCTCCACCATGAACCAGCTACTAGATGCATCCATTGCCCCAGAGCAACTATGTAGGTTATGATTTGTTTCATTTGCTGAAGTAATCTGACCTGATGCAGTGAAATGTAATCACAGGATTCACCTTTCCCTCCCATACAGTAAGGTGGGTTTTTAAAATTTTTTTTAATACAAGTTTTCTCCATTTTCTGGCATCTGAACGTTCACTCACGAAAGCGCATGCAAAAAATATATTTGTTAGTCTTTAAAAGTGCCACAGGACTCTTTTTTGTTATGTAGATTATTATATACTAACTACCACAACGCCTCCCCACTGTATTGTACACAGGGCCCATCCTGACTGGAAGAGTGTGGCGTTTCTTAGATAACATCCATCCATGTTTTCATGACACAGGCTGAAAATAAACTGGGGAGTTCAAAAAACGGGGGATTTAAAATCTGCTAACATCTTTCATCAGTGTAGTCAAATTCCAAAGGGGTAGCCGTGTTAGTCTATTGTAGAAAGACAACAGAGTCCTGTGGCACTTTTAAAGACTAACAGATTTATTTATCGCATGAGATTTCGTGGGAGAAAATCCCACTTCGTCAGACGCTTTGAAGATGGGAAAGTTACAGAATGGGAGGAAATTAAATGCAGGGACATAGGATCAGGTCAGGCTGTAACAGCAAATCAAAATAGGTGTTAGGATTCAAACACTGGGGAACAGCACATAGAGGAGGGGGAGGTCAAATCACTTGTTGTAATGAGAGAAAAATCCATAGTCCCTGTTTAACCCCAAAACAACTGAGTCAAATTTGCA
>ML685868.1:3791043-3832329 GCA_007922175.1 Pelusios castaneus
ATAAATGTGTTAGCCTTTAAAAGTGCCACAGGACTCCTTGTTTGTTTGGCTGACCTAGACCAACACAGCTCCCCCTCTGGAACATGTTTTCAAAGGCAAACACATATACCAAAAACAGGTGTGTGGTTTTCCATGTAGTTTGGGGTGGAAACTAACAATATATGAGGTTACCAATGGACTATTTTGCATCCATCCAGGAAGTCTGCTGAGGCTTAAACTTTCTCTCCATCAGTTGAGTGTCAAATCCAGTTTCCTCAAACTAATCTTCATCTGACTCTGAATGGTTCTAGCACTCACCATAAATCCCCCTTCCTCTGTTCGCCTCTCTTCCCCCTCAGCTGGGGCTGGGAGTGGGGCTGCAGTCAGGGCCATGGCAGCTGGGGGCTGGGCTATCAGGCTGAGACTTGGGGCAGGGCTGGACCAGAGCTCGGGGCAGAGTGGTGCAGGGTGGCCTTCTCTCCCCACCCACCATAGGGGCTGGCCCACCCACCCCCCCCAAACTTCCCTCCACACTCGCCTGGGGGAGCACTGACCGATGAGGACCTCTGTGCTAGCAGGGCTAATTGGCTGTGGCTAATTAATCAACTCCAAGGAGCATACAAATGTGCATACACAGAGAATAAAACCACATCTTCCCAAGGTTGGCTTGTTGACCAGACCAGATCAAACCTCAATACGTTTAGGCCGGATCTTACTAGAAAACATGTTATTTAAAAATGGCAATTATGTAAAAAGACAGAGATGAGCCCTACCTTAGCCAGACTAAGGACCAAATTACAGGAATGGGCTATAGGGGTTTGAATACGGAGAGGAAAATGAGAATCAGTTACATACTAACAACAGACAGTCAATACCCATCTGTGGACACATATAATACGCCAAGGGTAGAAAACAGACTCCTAATAAGGGGAAAACTTAGTGCTTGAAGTAAAAAGGTAATCCGCAAGGACTAACAAATAATCTTTAATAGGGATCTGTGTAGAATACACCATTAAACAGTATGTGAGGAACATTCAGTGCAAAACTCAGGGTGCGCCTACACTTACAAGTTAGGTCGATTTAAGGAAGCTTAAGTCGACCGAAACTACTCCACGTCCACACTGGGCTTTCCTTAATTCAACTTAAGCATTTCCTTAAGTCGATTTAATAACACCTCATTTTAGGTCGACTTAATGCTTAAGTAGACCGTATTAGGTCAACTTAAGCCAGTGTGGACAGGTATTACTGCCTAAGTCGACCTTATTAAGTCGACTTAAGATGTTAAATTGACTTAATAAGGTCAAAATGTATCTCTACATTAGAAAAGTTAAGTCAATTTTTGTTAAGTCGACTTAACTTTTCTAGTGTAGACACAGCCTCAGAGACTACGATGCATTCTTGTTTCTTTAAGAATTCTTGCAAGGAAAGTGCCTTCTTCAGCTGAGGCTACCACTCCCTTTCCAGGATCTCTACTTGCACCATCCTCTCTCTCCTGGTCACAGTTCCACGTCCTCAGCTAAGCAGAGAAGCCTTGCGTTAACCTGTGGCAGACAGATGGGGATTCTCGGAAGTCCCTCTAGCTATTCTATGAAGGGGAGGGAGATTGTGCCCAAACAAGCTGATTGTGGTGGCCCTTGCGTCATTCCAGCAGCCTTGTAAATTAGAGTTAAAGTGCCTCATAGCACACGGATCTTGGAACCAGATTTGTAAATGTGTTCAAGCACCTAACGATGCAGACAGGTGCCGGGTGGTATCCGCAGCATACCTAGGTGCCTGATTCCCACTGAGATGCACAAGAGAGGTCTAGGTGATTTGGAAAACCCTGTTAGGCACCCACGTGCATCTTTCAGTGCCTAAAGACCTGTAAACGGTTAAGCTGGCCCACAGAAATCGCATGCAAAGTCAGCTGCTTTAACGTCTGAGCAAGTCTTCTCCTGCTCAGATTGTGGTTATTGGATTTTCCAGCACTTCTTTAGCTTGCTGCACTGCAGTCGTTCCATACCCGCAGTCCAAGCCAGCTGAACCTCTGGGAGTCTAATGCCAAGACCGCTCAAGACAATGGAAAGCTTCCTGTTGAGTTCAGTGGGCTTTGGGTCAGCCTACATGGTGACCATGCCATTTTATGCAGCTGATCTATACTGATCCAAATGTAAATAGGCCTAAAGGACAAGCAGGCGCTAGTGTGCTCCCATATCTCAGTCCTCTGCACAGCTCACATCACCTTCAAGTGCAGGTTTGTGTCGGTTGTCCAGCCTGGCGATATATTTCTACTGGACTTGAAAATACAAGAGCGCTCTCTCTCTGCAGCACTACTACGTGAACGTTTTCAGCTCTCACACATCAAACCTAGCTGTTAAGCCCCTCAACAAACTAAAGTTGTGTGGTTTACCGCAAGGAGCACTTGATAGGGTCACTCCCAGACTGACAACACTGTTGCGTTGTTGAGAGCATGTAAAAATCTAGAGAGCTCCGACTGCTGTGCTCTTTCAGAGAGGCAAATAGCTCAGGGCTTTCTCAGAAGCCAGAGCACAGGCATTTAGCAGCATCTCTTGATTCTTATTTTTAAAATCCTTTGTGGAGAGTCTCATGAGAAGAGAAATGAAAGACTCAGAGCTTTTCTGTTGTCTCTCCTTTTCATCTTGTTACTATGAGACTGACAATATTTTTTAAGAGAAAGACTACAGGTAGTAGGTACATTCAGCCAGCATCTATTTCGTTTGTGGTACAGCGGTGTTAGTCTAGTTCAGAAAAACAAACAAGGAGTCTTGTAAAACAACAGGGAGTCCTGTGGCACTTTTAAAGACTAACACATTTATTTTTTGCATGCCTGGGGGGGTCGCATAACTAGTTAGCATGCCAGAGTCTCATTCGTTATCAGAATTAACCAGACAAATCAAGCTACCAACTAAGAACAGCCATACAAGCTCATGCAATAAATAAATTTGTTAGTCTTTAAAAGTACCCCAAGACTCCTTGTTTGTTTGTGGTATAGGAAGGGATCAGCTATCACTCAGGTGCACTTCTGTGGCCAGTATTAAAATCAAAAGGGCCCAAATTTTCTCTTGGTAACAAGAGTGACAAATCATCTGTGCCCCTTGGCTCCCTATTTCTGAAATATAATTCCATTCACTGCCCAGCATAATGCAAAAAACAAAGAAACATTTGAAGGCAGAAAATGTAAAACTGATAAAAGAAAACCTAATCACACAATGCAAAATTAGTCCATGGAACTTACTGCCACAATACAGGGAGTCTAGGAGTTTAGCGGGAGTCATAAAAGGATTGGAGCATCCAGAATTACAATAGCAAAACACACACACACACACACACAAAACCAAACACTAAGAGCTTTGGGAGGGATATAAGCCCACCTGCTTCAGAGCACAAGCTAATCTGTACCTTCTGGACAGTTAGAAGGAACTTTGGGGGGACAGCAATCTCTCCCCCTTCCCACTTGGTTTTATTTCTTCCTCACATGCCATGCTGGTCATAGCTCCCCCATCAGCTCAGTCATACACAAGGCTCCTTCACTCCCTGGGCCTAACCTAGTTCGAGGGATGCAAGACCTGCCTAACAGGTGCAGAATCCAAATTCAGAACAGTAATGCAAGTAATCAGCAATGTTGCCATTACTAAATCAACTCAATTATTAAATCAAGGCTGGATTTTTTTTCTAAAAGAACCACTCTAGGAATATTTTGGTGAAAGTTATCTGCACAGGAGGTCAGACTAGATCATCACAATGGTCCTTTCTGTCCTGGTAGCTATGAAAAGATCCTCAGCTATGACATCTTCCCCAACCGTCCCCCAGGTCAGGCCACCTCTAACTGAGCAGCAGCTGCAGCAATGGTTAGGGGTACTGCCAGGGGAATGAACGGAAGAAGGGGTTGGGGGCAGAAGGCAATAAAGCTCCAGGGGAAGAGGAAAACCCCACTCCCCCAGGCAATTCTAGCATAGTATCTGAAGACCTGCAACACTAGCAAATATTAAGCATGCTGCTTCCATTGCATCCACTCTGCAATCCTGAAAGCTGAAGGTGGTTGAAAGACAATTACACTTTTTATTTCATTTAATTTTAAAAGAATGATTAAAATCAGATGGTGATTGTAGCAGGTCACTGAGCAGCAATCTGAGCACCACAAAAGTTCCACCGCTGACCAGAGGATCCAAACCATGCGCCAGCAACTTCGCTGCCATGAATGCCAGAGGGAGGAAGAGCAACTAAACCACCTCATCATTAATTGCTCATAGGCTTGGGCGATAGGCTGGAGTGGAGGAAAGCACAGCTAACTTTTCTGAAATGGATAACCAGGCCACAGAAGTCACCTCAGCACATTGGGGCTTTATCTACAGCAGGGGCTCAGGGAGAGCGAAAAAGATGCAAGGGTTACTGTCACATGTGCAGCCTTCCGTGGCACCCCTCAGGTGGGGAACATAAGATGAGGAGGATGGCTCCACAACCTGATAGACTCAATACAAATTCAATATTCAGTCCTTGCAGATCAGGGCAGTACGGCCTAGCGGCCACAGGGTTAATTATAAGGGTAGCTGCCCAAGGGATGTGTTCCCCTGGTTAGGGGGGCTTGGGCCCCCCCGCTCCACCGAGCCCCAGCCCAGGGCCGTATCAGTGCCAGGGGTACAGCACCAAGTCAGTGGAGAGCCACTGACACAACACACTGACTTGTAATGCGGACCACCCTTCGTCCAGCCCCCTGGGCTACTTCCTACCCGGTTTGTTGATGCAGTCCCTCCACGGAGCTCCCGGTTGTCTTGTCCTGTGGCCGGCTCTGTTAGCTTCTCCTTGGGACACTGGGGTTCCCTGGTAGCTGCGGGTACCTGCACATCGGTCTCCCAGCCGCTCACAGGTAATGGCTGCTCCTCTCCAAGGTCCCCCGGCTTCCTCCTGCTCTCTAACAGGAGCTGGTGTGGACCCTGTTCAGGAGCCTCCAGCAGGCATCCTTCCTCCATGCTGGCCAGCTCAGACTGAGCTAAGCTGCTCCCTTTTATGCTAGAGCAGCATTTGGAGCATGCCCAGCAGGACTTAAGGGGTGGGGCCTCCATGGCCCAGAGTGTCTGCTGGGCCTTTCCAGCGCGGGGTAAGCCTACCCCATCACAATTATATAGAAATAAGTGAGGTCTAAGATACTATAAGTTACTATCTCTGCGTTTGTGACTGAAAACAGCCTGCGCAATAAAAACTTTCCAGCAAACTCAGGTACAGTGTGAGGAAAGTATAGTTTAAAGAGGTTCTGAAACCAGGTGCTTAGAGCCAATGACCTCCATGGTTAGATTCCAAGAGGCAAAAAATAAAACAAAAAAAATCCATTTGAAAATTAATTACTTGCCACATATAAAAGATCTCGAAGATTCAATTTCTCTCTAAATAGCCACATCTTCTTAAAAAGTTCTTTTTTTTTAATGCCATGCACTGCTGTGTATGAAATTCCATTAATATGTATGTACTGTTATAAAGAGCACCTAAATTTAATACTGAAATGGACGGGCTGTTTTATCTTCGCATAAAGCAACAGGAATTCTTATTAACTGTGACTTGGGGTGGCATAAAACCAAACAAAGTCTGGATCCACCTAAACTTTGTATCTTTAATGGCCCAAGAACAAGGTTCCTCCAGCTAAGCTCCCATTTCCACAAGGGCTCCTCAAATCCCTTTCCTCAGTCTTTTTGCTCTACAAGACCCTGGACACTGGAGCTCCTGACCTTCCAGCTAAGTCCATTCTTCTCCCAAAGTCTTCCATCTAATTCCTCAACATGACCATTCTAAGCTCCCCCCAGACCAATCCAGCTCAGCTATCAGTTCAGTCCTTCCTCTCACAGAATCCAGCCAAGACAAGAGTAATCTTCCTTTTGCGCCAACTCATGATGGACACTTGGGCTTCCTCTCACCTATGGACTCAGCCCCTGGAATTCAGATTGAATCTTCTGACTGGCCAGAAAGAATACAGATGGAATGAAGCAGGTGAGGAAACTAATGGTGACAAATAGGGTGTACACATTTTCCAAACACTCTTGCAAACAGGCAAATTTCCCACTGAAGTTTTGGGTCCCCCTCTTAAAGTAAATGGATGTTTTGTTCATATAATGGATTTGCAAGATCAGGTCCTTGAACGAGTTGTGCCATTAAAATGCATGTGTGCGAGAGAGCACAAATGTGTGAATGTATTCGTGTCCCATCCCTCCCCCCCACCCCCCAACTTCTTTATGAAGAGCAGGAAGCAGCAGTAGTGTTATTTTCTCCATAAGCCAAGCTGATGGAGGCTGGCAAGACAGAATTCTATTTCAGGGAGGGGAAAAAAGTTAATTGCTGGCAAATTCTCAGCAGTCAACATGCTTCAGAAATAGAAATTTGATTAAGAATGTTTGCTTTCTGTCCAAATCTGGTTAGAGAGAATGAACGGTGCTCTTGGTTATCAATCAGACTTCCCCATTTGTCCATTCTCCAGATGGCACCACACTTCATAGAAGGGGAAACAATAAGCAGAGAGTCAGTTGTGCAGTAAATTTGCTCCCAGAGAGAGAGAGGGAGGATTGGGAGGGAAATATTAATTGGGTATTCATATAAGTTGTTTTTTTTTTATTTTTATTTCAGAAAACCCAGCAACACTGATGTTTCCAGCTATATTTCTGGAAGGTTTTTTCCCCTTAGTTTGTGTTATTTTTAAAAAAAGAAGATTCCATCATTGTACTATTTGCATTTGTTTTATGGTGTTCCCTAGAGGCCTCCACTGAGATCAGGATCCTGTTCCACTAGAGAGTGTACAAACACAGAGGAAGAGATATTCCTTGTCCAACAAGCTTACAAGTGAAATAGACCAGACAGACATACGGTGGGAGGAAAGGAGGAGTTAACAGGCCAAGGCACATAAAATGTATAGTCACCCCTACCTCTTGCCTCAGGTCTGCAGAGATTTCCTAGGAAAAAATATCCAGATCCAGGCTTAGCTTTCTGAGAAGACTGCTAAAACAAAATCTTTTGTGTCTTAACAGAGAGAATTTAATGTGTAAATCAGTAGAGATGCTGACACGGAGCCCTATGGTGCCATTTTTACAGTGTCACACTTTTGAGATTTGATATTGTGCCTAACAGCAGCTGTTGGAAGCTGATATGGATGTAAATGCCAGCAGCAATATATATTTTTAAAGTAGCTAGAGAATAACCGGTCATGGGGAACAACGAGGACCCTTGGGTAGGGAATAGAGCTCAGAGAAATGTCTACAAGAAAACGCAACTACAAATTGAGTCAGATTCATTTTCATTCATTGTCAGGTCCTTAAAAGAGGTGTTCCATGATGAGTGCCCTAGAAACCTAGCTATAAAAATCAGACTGAGAAAGAAGAAGGATAATCAATTTGCCTAAAGTCACATAGTGTCACAGCAAGGATTAGAATCCAACTCTCCTGACTCTCACCTGTCTCTTCTAACTGCAGCATAAGCCCTAGAGACGGAAACTCCAGAATGCAAAGAGCTCTCTGCTCCTTCTGTAGGTTAAAAAAGAAAAATGCTGCTATAGAAAGCTTAATTTGCATCAAAGTGAACTACCCACCATTCCTTTAGTGATAATTATTGTTATGGAGACTCTTTAAATGAGTTTGGATTCGGGTGGGGTGGGGTGGAGGGGTGCTTACTTTGTGGCAAAGAGTTCATTTCCAATCAGCCAGGACTCTGCTCAACAGTTCTATGTACTCTTGGCTCCCCCTCCCACAGGGACTCTGTGGTTAAGAGCTGAGTGGACTCTGGCAAGGGCCTGCCCGTTGACCACCATAATAAAGCTGAGTTAAGAGGTGGTGCCTTCAGGCAGGATCAGGCAAGCCATTTCCCCAAGTCAAAAGACAGCTCTGAAGAGACACTGACTATTGCTACTTCCGGATCCAAAGCACGAGTGGTGATTCATGGATGAGCAAGATTGTACTGGCAAGGGATGACCTGAGACATTTTCACATCTGGATGGGAAAGGACAGCTGCTAACGTTACCAGGAAAAGGTGGCTATTTTATTCTTTACTTGCATCCATATTGTGTTGGCTGCATCTTTCCAAGTTTAGGACTATGCTCCCTCTTCCTCAAAGATCTCCTTGATTGTACAAGGTTTGGAGCCCCTGTGCGTGGGAAAGTTCAGTCGGTTAAGGACACCAGGGAGGATGCATTTAGTTTTTCTCATTTTCTCTCAGCATGGGGGGACAGGCCAAGCCAGCTTAGTTATTTGTCAAATAGATCTTAGATATATTAACCCAACCTTTGTTGCTGCCATAACCACCTGGTACAAGATTACAAGACAATGCCACATCCCCAACTGAAAATGAATTCTGAATAAGCCTGGGGAACTGTATGCATCTGGGTGTAAGCCCTACAAAACTCGATGGCTTCACATAGTTTCGACATGAACATGATCCATTCAATACCCCACACTTTATATTTTGAAGTGACAGGATGGAGGAAAGATTCAGTCAACCCCAATCCTTTGAACAGAGACAGTGACTGTCCAAGATTTTAAAGAGTGAGTAGAAACTCTGGGTACCTTCATTTCAGGACACCTCACCTGAGATTCTGTAAGGCTGCCTGGATTTTCAGAGAATGCTGAGCACACACCCTTTAAAAATTAGGTTTCTCAAGTCCCAAACATTCATGGATCCAAAATCACTAGAAATCTTGGACCTACTTAAGTACAGGTAAATCAAATGATTGAGGGGAGACAGGAAAACTCAATGGCTACAAAACTGGACTGGGATATAGGAGACCTAGGTTCTACTCCTGGCTCTGCCCTTTCCCTTCTCTGAGCCTCAGTTTCCCTATCTGTAAAAGGGGGACAATGACACCGACCTCCTTTGTAAAGTGCTCTGTGATCTACTGATGAAAAAGGCTACATATTGTGTGTCTTCAAAAACCGTCACTTTGTAACAGGTCTGCTGCAAGGTTTGGGAGGAATTGTCGAAAATTAAGCAATTTAAAGGAATTTCTTTCTCCCACTGCCTTCCAAAACTTGATTTCTCTGAAGTCTCTCCTAGAATCAATTGCACTCATCATTCTGCATAGGTATATGCTGCCACATGTATCCATGATTCATTGGACACCTTTTGACTAAAGAAAAAAAGTCATCTGGGGGAAAAAACAAAATAAAAAAAACAATGAAACCAGCAGACATTCTATATCCCCCAAAATGATCTATGGTTTCAAGTTACAGCTGGGGAGATCAAGGTTGGATATTAGGAAAAACTTTCTCACTAGGAGGGTGGTGAAGCATTGGAATGAGCTACCTAGGGAGGTGGTAGAATCTCCATCTTTGGAGATTTTGAAGGCCCGGTTAGACAAAACCCTGGCTGGGGTGATTTAGTGGGAGTGGTCCTGCTTTTTAGCAGGGGGTTGGACTAGATGACCTCGGGAGGTCCCTTCCATCCCTATTATTCTATGATTAAGAAAGGTTAGTGATCTCATGTAGCCTCAGGACATCCTGCTGTTGAATGTAATCCAATACCATACAATTCCATGCCATTAAAAAACAAGGGGACGTGAAAACAAAAATCAGAGGAAAAGATGGCGACTCATGAAGTGAAAACGAGACCAAGTTAGGATAAAGCGAGACACTTGTTTTGAGAGTAACCGAATCTTCTAATACAGTTGTGTATTTAAAGATGCACAGCAAAAAAGGAACTTTGAGGTATTAGCTATTGGCCACAAAGGATATGACAGGAGCTACATTGCCATTTGTTCTTTCACCCTACATTGTAAAATCAACAAAGATCAGGCCTGATAACTGTTGCAGAAGGAGTAAAATAGCTGGCAGCATATCCTTTTCTTATAAAGACTTTATGCTTTACTGTGTCTTTTCTACGGGGTCAAAATAAGCTGGTTGGGCATAATGTGCCCCACTCCTTAAATGCTAACAGATGCTAACCTTAGCTAACAGATATTATTGAGTTGTATCAGGTACTATTTAGAGGCCACCCGAAATCAGGGCTCCATCGCACATACATAGAATAAGAGGTGGTCATGTGTCTGAAAAGTTTATCATGTAAACAAAGAGTGGGAGAAAGAAAGTAACATTATCCCCATGTTACAAATAGGTAACTGAGGCAGAGAACACTAAAGCAATTTTCTCAAGATCATTCATGAAATGGCACCGCTGGGAATTGAATCCAGACATGTGTCCTAGTCCAGCACTTCAGCTACATCCTTCTACTCAATTAACTCGCCTAAAACTGGGGACACTAATATGAATGCAGCTTATCTTCAGCTTCCCAGGGACATGACTTCTACCTTCCCACTAACAAGGCACTAGTCTTCCTTAGATTTTCATATTACTTTCAAGCAACCTGGGAAAGGCGGAAAACATTTTTACACTACTTATTTTTAATTAGCTCTGTACCCATGACAGTCTCCCAAAGAGACACAGCTTTATAACAAGGGACTTTGTCAATTAGGCACCTTTTTTAGAATAAAGTGAACCTGGGAAGCTTTTTAGAAAGTCATCTAGATTACATCCACTAAGATCTGACACTTTGCATACTGGAAGTGCTGCAAAGATGTTTAATACTAGAGTGGAATTTCCCCCCAGCACTCCACCAGAGAGAATGAAAAGGAAAAACTCAGACAGCAACGAAAAGGAAGAGAAGGAAGGGGAAGAGCCTATATCAGACTGTCAATCTGCGAATAAATCTCAGAGCTACACTCATACCTTCAGCTCCCCAACATCTCAAACTGTTTAAAAACAACAGACTCCTGTGGCACTTTTAAAGACTAACAGATTTATTTATCGCATGAGCTTTCTCCCACGAAAGCTCATGCGATAAATAAATCTGTTAGTCTTTAAAAGTGCCACAGGAGTCTGTTGTCTTTCTACAATAGACTAACACGGCTACCCCTTTGGAATTTGTTTAAAAACACTGATGTAGACGCTGAAGAATTCAAGCAGATGGAAGGAAAACCAAAAGACTTTGTGCTTAATTGCTGGGGAGAGTGGGCAGGAGAAGGAGGGAAAAAAGGAAAAATCCCTCAGCCATAAGGATTTAATAGACCAACACCAACGCACACCTCCATGCTCTCCAATTGACTCCTGTGGCCCTATAATTTATGGATTTGCACTTTAAACTGATACGTCTGCTGCGTGAATGTGTGTCTATGGGAGAGACTTTAGGCCAATTTAGGACTGGAAGGGGAAAACACCTCATCTAACATGCACTGCAGCACAAAAAAGACAGGCCCAAAGGCCAATACATCACAACCCTGTGGAGTCAAAGATCAGACATGGGGAGGAGGAGGACCCCATAACATGTTTCTGTTCCTGGAAGTTCATAAAGTGCTGGGCTTCAGAGTCACGGCGTGAAACCCTGGCATCGTTAAAGTCAAGCAGAGTTTTGCCATGGATTCTAATGGTTCCAGGATTTCATCCATGATATTTTTATATACAGAAAAGCTATTTCCTCACAGAGGACCACACTGAGGTCAGGGCGACATAGCGCAAGGATTATTCCAGAGTCCTCCCCAACCTCTTAACTATATATTTCAATCCCCATCTGGGCTTAGCGAGCTGGCCTCCTGGGGAGTAAGGCACCTGGCTTTGCCAGGAGGGGATATGCCATCAATAACATTGTTAAACTCCATAAATTCTTAAAAGTAATAACATGTTCCAGTTCACATTTAGAAATACATTAACATAATGGCATTTTAGTTCCATAGCAATAGTAATGGAATTTGGCCTTCACAAACCCCAACCTGTGATAAAACTGCACTAACAACTTCCTCCCTCTGCTAACAGATTTCACACACACCCACCCACCTTTCCTATGCCATATTGTATTTCCCACTTCAACTGCCTGCAAAGTGGCTCTCAGCATTTCTTTGTGTATATTAAGTAAGCTACTTTCATCATTTCCATTGGCCATTGTTTAGCCCTTTCATTTGGGGAGTCTTTCTGAATACTGCTTATTCTTTTCATGTACAAAGAAAATATTTTGAGCCTTACTTACACTGCTGACATGGTGCTCTGCGACGGTCATGGCTTATCGGCTTTGAGCACAGCAGAGGTCTCACGCTACAGGAGCCTTATTTAAGCGAAGCACTTCAGGAGTTGATCGTTCCATGAGCATGCCACAGTTACACTTTATGCTGTTCTAACTTTTCAGTCATGCTCTTCTACACGTACCAGCTCAAACTCCCCAAGCACGGAAGGTGACAGAGTTGATTAACCAACTTAATGATCTCTTTGAAGGCCAAACTTCTCCTCACTATCAGCCTACGCCTCGGCTTTATTTACACCGTAATCAGTGTTGAAAAGTTTCACTGCAGGCTATTTTAAATTAAGTTTTCATTTATAAAGCATGGCATGAAATTGTAATTTTCCATATAAAGATTTTTATCATTTGGATCTGAAAAGAGACAAAGTTCTAGGTTCTAATACCGGTGCAATTTTAACAAGCAGAAGAGTGTCATTTGTCTGATGAGTCTCAAAGCAACTCTTAACCACACTGGCCTTCTTGACAATGACAGATAGCGTAATTCCACGAAGTAAAATGATTATAGAGGAAGATACCATGGAAACAGACAAAAGATACCACGTGGCCATAAAAAGTAATATTTCAAATATAACATTATTAAAATAATGTCATCTGCATAAAGGCCTCTTTGCCTGTTGAAATTCATAAGGAACTAAAGTAGTTATATTCCATGTGGAATTTACTTAGATTTTATTTGTGCAGCCTTTTCAAAGCCATACTTTAGCTCAAGACACCCGTGTTCGAAGATGTGTATACTGAACAAAGCTGAACAAATAATTCATAGCAAATCATGTACTCGATATATTGAGCCCTCTCTGCTGGCTGACGTTCTGTGGACACATCGGAATTTCCTCAGTTTTAGTCATCATTTGAATTTTCTTGCAAAGGATTGTGAACACTGCTCTATATTGGAAATCTGAGCTGTGATCGACCAGTCGGTCATATCAAATGGTACTGTTTTTGGCTCTTGGCTGTACGACTGTAACTCTTCTAGTCAAAGAAAGAGGTAACAAAGAAACCACTGGAACTTTGACCTTTTCAAGCAGAGGGGGCAAGTAAACAAAATTAGGGCATTTTAAATTTTTAAAAACCTTTTCATCTTTTATTTCTATATCAAAAGTACAGAAAAAAAGACGTCGCCTCACGCCTAAGAGGGCTTTGCCATGAACAGGAAGAAGTTAATCAAGTAATAAATGTTAATCTACCAACAACTCCCACAAAACTCTCCTTTCATTAAAAAAATAAAAAAGCACTTATCTAGACCTTTTCTTCTTCAAAACCCTAACAAACAACCAAGCATTGCAATGTGCCCTGAAGATCAGCATACCTAGGCTGTTTCAGGCAGAAGAGGGATAGATGTACGGTTTTAGAGCTTCCCGCAGCAAATGCTCTACCGCTATCCCCTCCTCCCCCCTTTAAAAATGATGGGGACCCTAGATCGAGGACATCAATAAGCCACATAGAGACCTCCCCCAAGGCACTGACTATTGGCTGGGCGCAGAGCATAAATTTAATTTCCTCTTATCTCATTCATACAAAGTGATTATGTTTGCACTCCTACCTGGGTTAATTGCCTCTGTGCCAGGGCTCCATCAAACGGTCTTGGGAACCATCTCTCCATGATGCATCATGCAAGCTAGCAAATTGCTTCCACAAGCAGTCATGTGTGTAAAGTTCCATCACGAAAATATCTGCAGGAACTGAACAGTCAGAAAGGCTGCAAGCATGGCCAAAGCAAATCCATACAAAGTGGAAGCACTCTGGGAAAGGTACTGTTTTGCAATCTGTTTTCTGCATACCACAGTGGGATTCCTAGACTTGACCGGGATTCACAGGAACACCATAAGAACAAGAATTTCATTTTTAAAATCTAAGAATACTCCTGGAATGTGATATTTGACCAGCTCCAGTATAGTATCAATTAGAAATAATTAATGTTTCTATTAAGACCTTTAAAAGTTTGGAAAAAAAAACTAAATTTCTGTCAAGATGGAGTAGGCTTGGAAATGCAGCAATACCTGAAAACAGGGCTAGACAGAAGAAAAACTAAACCATTAACAACCAAAATGCAAAATAAGAGATAAGCCAAATAGACAATATTAAATAAACAGTATTTTTTTTTGTAAGTGTTTAAGAACAAGGCAAATATAGAATGAGAGCCATAAGAAAAAGAGTCTCATGCCTGGAGAGGGAGTTTTACACTGAGCTGCATTTTACACACCAGCAAAGAATAAATAGGCTAAATATAGCTTGGAGCCAAATTACTTCAGCCTCAAAATGCAGTATATTTAGGAGTCCTCTAAGGAGAGCCAGCTTACTGTCAAGTGCACACTGAACTATGTTTAGATTCTCCACTTTATAAATCATTACCTCCACACCGATCAACGCCATCCATTTCTGAGCCCTTTGAAGCACACATATCTCACCATATGAGGAGCACGGTCTCGCTCTTTGTTGAAGACATTGGTAAATGGAGCATCCTGACCGATTAGTAACATGAAGCATTCCATTCTTATATTGCATGGTGGGACTAAATAGTTCAGAGTTCTGGGAACGAAAGACAGTCACTCATCTGTAGGTCCCTTCGCACGTTGCTCTGGTCAGTCATGACCAAGTCATTATATGATGGGTGCTCAACGAGCTCACGCACTGTCTTCCCTAGCACTCATGTGGTGGTCTCAGTAGACAGGCCATGGATTGACTGACCGGTGAATGAACTACCTTCTCATTACTAGAAACAGATAGGAGAGCAGGGCTGAGACTACTGCTTTGAGGAAGCCTTTCCCCTGTTCCACAACACGTTAAATAGAAAATTTCTGTTTGGGGGAACTTTGAATATCCATGAAAATTCAGTAGGGTGCAAGTGAAGCAAGTGCGGGAACAGCATCTTGCCTCTCTTCAGGCCAGCAAGCACTGCTAAAACTGCTGGAAGGGGAATTTTTTTTTTCCCAACTGTAGTGAGTCCCTCTAGTTCCTGGCATCCTGCCCAGTGCTCAGGAAGAGCTATGCCTCTCATTTCCACCTCATAAAATACATATTGTGACATCCAGATAGGCTGTTTTTCAAAAAAATACAGCTTGTTTAACCACAAGCTATCAGGTTCAATGCAAGAATTACTGATTAAAATTCTATGGCCTGCGTTATGCCGGAGGTCAGATGAGATGATCATAACCGTTCCTTCTAGCCTTAAAAAGAAAAACAAATTCAGAATAATTTAACCCAGTGAATCGTGGTAAATATTTTCCACAAATATTTCTCGGCATAAAATTCTCTGCATCTTATGTGCCCACAATGATATGGACTATGTCACATTCAACACTCACTAGAGAGAAGACCCCAGTGCAGAAGTCTTTGCTGTTCATGCTAATCCCACGTTTAAAGAAAAAATCTGGTTTAAGCTTCCACTTGCAGGCTTCCCTCTGAGCCCTGAGGCAAAGCAATGATGAAGCTCAGCGTAAGCTTTTACAGAACTCACTCAGACAGGTACTAAATCTGCAGAGCAGCTCATAAAAGAGACGTGGATATTTTGTGTCACAGGCAAGAACCTTGCTGAAAACTTAACCAATCTATGTTCATTCAGAAAGAAAACGATCCACGTCTTAATTCAGCACCAACTGCGTACGTTTGACGGTGTGCTGCCTGGGTGAGCACTGCTCAGATACGTGCATATCCCACGACCACACACCAGATTGGTAGACCCAATTGCTTTTTTTTTTTTTTTTTTAAATGAGCTCTCTCGGCAATGACTGCTTACATCTGTTAAATAATTAAGGTGTATACGACAATAAACACAACTCTGGAAGCTTTTGTACCAGAGAACAATGCAGCAAACTTTTTAGGGAGTGGGGGAGACATTCACGTTTGCAGAAAGAAAGCCTGTTTCCATGGAGCTTGTTTTGCTGTGTTTTCTGTTACCTGACCAACTGAGACACATTTGGTGAACTGCTTCGTGTGTGTATGTGAAATCTTCTTTAGGCCTGCAAGATCTCTGTCACAACAGCACTGCAGGAAATGCTTTTTGTTTTACATGTTTACAAACAACCTTTTCAGATCTTCCTCTGCTCTGTCTCCTGAGGTGGTGTGTATTATAATAAATTCACAATTCACATTAAGATGATTTAAACAGCTTTAGAGTGGCATGTTTTAGTGCCTTGATCCAATTGTCTGCCTCTCAAACTGTCACTTTGCTCACTGCAACTCCCCCACGGTGGAAAGCTGTTCCCCTTACATAAACATTTATAAACATGCCGGAAGAGTTGTACTTTTGGGGAAAGGAATTAGTAGCAATGTCATTTAAGCTCATTACCAACAAGATTTTCTCTTGTTAAGACACAAAGAGATTGAGCTGCAGCACGACAGCAGGAGATGCAAACTCTTAAGTGTATAATGGAGTCTTGAGAGATAAACAGCAACACGCACATATATAATACTGTCGTCTTTAGGTAACTGCCAAATATTTCCCACTCCGTATTCACCCCAAACCTATTTGTATTCACAACCCATTACCTGTTCTCTCCTTTCAGTTTGTCTGTGAGCATGTAGATGAATGACAGAAGAATTCAGGAAAGTTACAGAGTGGTAGGAGATTAAATGCAGGGGAGTGTATGACATAGCATCAGACACTCCCCTGCATTTAATCTCCTACCACTCTGTAACTTTCCTATCTTCAAAGCGTCTGACGAAGTGGGATTTTCTCCCACGAAAGCTCATGCGATAAATAAATCTGTTAGTCTTTAAAAGTGCCACAGGACTCTGCTGTCTTTCTACAATAGACTAACACGGCTACCCCTTTAGAAGAATTCAGCGCACACACCAAAAGATGGCTAACTTATATGATACAGAAACATACAAACAAGATCACAACCATCATTACTTAAATAACATCCTTCTTATACGAATGCTGCCATTCATATACATGGTATGTCATCATTGAAAACAACACCCTCAGCTCCCCTCTAGCCTTTGCGCGCTCTAATTCTTCACTCTGTGTTTGCATGCGTTACTTTGACTCTCTGTATCTTTGATAGACACCTTAAGCCAGTGAATTTCAAGCTTTTTTTCTCAAGACCCACTTGAAAAAAAAATCGTTTATGCCCGCGACCCAACAATTACATCTTTCAGCAATGCATTCCAGTCTTGTGGTGGTAGCAGGGGGTGCCGTGACCCAGTGCCTGGGGGTCTGTGACCCCTTAATGGGTCCCGACCCTAAGTTTGAAAAACACTGCCGTAAGTGCATAAGGGGAAAAGTAGCAGATGGGCTATTTGAAGCACTATGGTTCAGCTATCTATTGCCACCCGCACTCCGACAAACATGTCCATATAGCCTCTCCAAGCTCCTCAATTCTCTAGGCTTTCCCCAGCTCATGACCCCAAAGACAAGAGTCTGTTGTATTAGATCACTGCACTGAGTGGCTTCAGACAATCTCCTGTAAACAAGGGAATATTGGGGCAAGAATTATGGTTGTGTTCTGTGTTTGTACAGCACCCAACACAACGTGGTCCTCGTCCATTACAGGGACTCCTAGTTTCAAGTAAATACTAGCTCACGGGTAAGTAGGAATTTTGCTTCTTTCTTAGGATAGACTGTGCTCTGGGGCATTTTAATACAGCCCTCCTTCAGCCACTAGTCATGAGATTAGGCCAAATTGCAATGGTTTCTCTCATGGATGCACTCGGAGTGGACTCAGACATGCTCCAATTCTCAAAACGGATCAATTCATCAAGGCACGGCACAGGACACTGAAAAAGTGACCCAAGTGAGCAGGGCCTCATCCATCCATAAAGAAAAGGGGACAGTCATCTACAATCTCAACAGAAGAGTGCAAAACACGTCCTACACCCAGGACTCAGAATATATGGATAGGTTGGTGTCGGATGCATAGCAAGTCAGTCAAAACATCCCAAAGGGGTGTAATGTAACCCAAAGGCAAAAGGTACAGCTGCAATGAATTTTAGCCTTTTACTCCAAGACTGATTAGCCAAGAATGTATCAAAGAGGGGAAGGTCAATGAACCTCTGAAAAAAGATATTGGAAGGAAGATTCTATCTGAGTAAGCAGGACTGAGGAGCTCGGTAGGTGGGTTTGGGATTTTTTGGCAGGAGGTTGGGTGGGGGGGGGCATTTAATTTCTGTTCCTGTAGAGTTTTCAGCAGGAATATATTCCTCTTATTCCTCATCTCTGGTCCCCAAAGCACTCAAAAAAAAAAAAAAAAAAATCAAGCAGTGGGAGAACTAGGAGGGATCCTAGCATCTCATCACCACTCAATACCCAAACTGCACCATGAACTGAATGCAGCTTTTTAAAACTCTCAGACCAAACTTCCACTTTTCCCAGCTATCTGCATGAGACCTTCCTCTATTTTAAGAAGTTTAAGAGGCCTAATTGCAGAGATGAAGTCTCTGTCTTTCAGAAGTCAAGGATCAGGAACATCCACCAGAGCCATTTACAATGTACTTAAACAAAAAGTTTAGCCCTCACTGATATGAAATGCAGCACACTCTGGAGTTCATTCAGGAGGGGCTGGCTCTCAGCCCACTGAAACGCAGAGAGCCGTTTTCTGCTGAGAAGGTAGTTGAAGCCAGAATTGCATAATAAATTCCACCCTCTTTATTCAAGATAGTAGCCAATAGTAAACTTGTGTTTGACTCAGCCCTGCATTTTGACAATTCACAGTTAAGTTTTAAGGCATCAGGTGTTTAGGTAATTCTCAACACAGAACAAAAAGCTTAACTTGCACTCAGCTTCCATTTCAATTATAAAAACTACCTGTGGTGCTCTGCCCAACAACAGTAAGTTGAAGTTTTACTAAGCAAACATGATGGCACTTCCCACTATGAGCTCCTGCAGTGAAGAATATTTTAATTAACAGTATCAGGCAATCCAGAAAGGTTTATTTAGACCTGGATTAACATATGTTTCAGATGATAAACATATTGGCAGAAGACTTGCCAGATGAAATATATGCCAATCCAGGTCAAAAAGATTTTTTTTCTGTAATACCTTGCGCTACAGATGCAAATATATATATAAATGAACATGAACTAAAATTCTGCTCTCTTGAGCTGATGGTGCTTTTTGTCTGTTTTCTGCAGCATTCCTCCCCTTTGAGAAAGATTCTATCTTAATAGCCGTTACTTTAGCTGGCTAGAGGGCCTTACGTCCATTTTCTACAAGTCATTTTATGAATTCATCATGAAAATACTGCTTTTTTGTAGCATTTCAAATTTTCTGAACAGACTAAAACAGCTGCCCATTCCATTTGAACAAAGAGATAGATATACCAAGCTGTAGCCCTCGCCCAAGGGAATCTCTCTTTGAGGCTTTTTAGGAAGTGAGAAAAACTTCTAAATCCTATCTTTCAAGGTCTTTGGTGTCTAGACAGCGGGAAGCTCCACTGAGAAATAGAAACAGGAACTAAAATTTCTAAGGGGAATGAAAAAAAACAAACCCTGTTTTACTTGAGTGCCAATAACTGGGTATTCTGGGTAACTCCTAGTTGTGGCTAGAATTACAGAAAATAGATGTACTATAGGTAACGTACATCCCTTTCTACAAACTTAGAGGACATTTCATAGGATGGCACCACACTGGGACAGCCAGGTCATAGACTGGAACATTGGGTGCATCTACACTGGCAAGTTAGGTTGACTTAAGGAGGCTTAAGTCGACCTAAACAAAGCTGCGTCCACACTGGGCTTTTATTAAGTCGACTTAAGCATTTCCTTAAGTCAACTTAAGGAAAGCTTACGTTGACTTAACACCTCCTTTTAGGTCGACTTAAGCCTTAAATTGATTCCTTAAATTGACTTAAGGCCAGTGTAGATGGGGATTAACGTTAAATCGACTTTATTAAGTCGACGTAAAGCCAATATAACAGCTATCTCTGCTGTTAAGTCAACTTAAAGTGTAGCCAATTTGTTAAGTCAACTTAACAAGGTCGATTTTATGTCAATTTAAAGTCGACCTTGTTAAGTCAATTTAACAAAGTCGACAACTTTGTAAGTGTAGACATAGCCATTCTGCTGTTTTCTCTCTGTAACTCCAAGTTACCCCAATGATGTTGACAACTACTCTAGCACCATTGATTCAGGTGCAATAATGGCCCAGAGTCTAAACGGGAAAAATCCAACGCACTATGTGTGCAAAAAAACCTCAAAATCAATCAATTGCCACAAGCTGTCATGGTTTCCCATTGTTAAGCACTATTAGCACTGGAAAACACTCACCAGGGATTAAACCAGCAGTGCGTGTATAGTAGTTACTAACTGTTAAGCGAATGTATATTGCCCGGCAACACATGGTGCGAGGCTGTAATTAATCATTAAGATGTGACAGGAAGCATAGCACTGTGCGATAATGCCAGAAATTGGATGCACTGCATACAAGCCAAGTTGCTTATGCTTGTATGTCCCCACCTTCAGATGAGTCATTAATACAAAGTGTCCTTAAATTGTTTGCTTGCTCTCGGATGGCTGGGTTCTGAAACAGGCATCTGGGTTATTCTGAGGATAAGGTTGTACATGTTCAAAATACGTAATCAGGGCTTGATCCTGGCAGGTGCCCAATACCCAAAACTATCAGCATCTTTGAACATTTTGGGTGTAAAGTACCTCTTCAGGACTGGACCCGAAATGGTGGATCTTCCACTACCAAGTTATACCAACGGAAACCCAGAGTAACTCCTCTGAAGTTGGCGGAATTATTCCAGGTTTACCCCCAAAACCAAAACAAAACAAAAACACCCCCCCCAGACCCCACAAACCTACTCAGAGCCTATGAAGCATACTACTGCACCACTTCTTCCAGTAATGCTCTGTAAAGCAATCCCCCATCCACCCCCTCCCCACCCTCTTCTTAATTTGCCTGAGAAGGCTTAAGGGAAAGTTCTCACAGGTGCTGTATGACTCTACTACTCTTCTCTCCTCTAAAGACCATGTTTCCCAGAGTGCTGCTCCACCAGCAAGATAAAAAAGGGAGAAACTACTGTTTCTTTTATCCTAGTTAATCCAACAGGCAATTAGTAAAGATCTACATTGCACAGTATTACATGGACACAATTATTTATCAAGGGTATGGACAATAACACTGATTGTTACAAGTTTGATTGATTAAACAGACATATTGGCACAGTTTCCACTTCTCTGCTTCCCATATGTTTCTTCTTAATCGTCTGGTAAAGACTTTGTACTTCCTTGAGTAACTAACAGGTGTTAAATCGGAATCCTTAATGCTTTCAGTTCTCCCTTTTGAAGCAGATGGGTGAGAAGGAAGAATATTGCATTTCCAACCTCTCTCCCTCCCCCACAGATCCCCACTAGTACCCTAATGATAAAAGTGGTAGTAAAGAGAGTCTTGACCAAATCATTAAAGGCTCCTTTTGATCTGGATCAGGTTCTTTATATTGAGGAATGGAAGGCAAGCTTTAACTTCACCAGTGTGATCAAGTTGTCAGACAAAGTGGAATTTTCTCCCACGAAAGCTCACGCGAGAAATAAATCTGTTAGTCTTTAAAAGTGCCACAGGGACTCTGTTTTTCACCAGTGTGATTATTCATGTTGGAGAGCAGAGCAGGAAAGGCCCTTTTACCTGGCCACTTGCACACAATCCTGCAACGATAAAAAAACCCTTCCTCCCCCCATCCAAAAGGAGCCATTTATTTATTGCGCTCAGGCTGCTGGTGAAATGAAAGCTGCAATTACATCTTCTAGTTGCAGGAAGCCCCTGACTGCAACAGGCAGGGTGCCAAACCTGTAATTCTAGCACAAAGAGCAGAAACGCAGGTGTTTAGTGCTGAGAGGGCATTCTGTTTTGAAAAACACAACAATGCTTTGCCTAATTACGTCTTATCTGTTTAAAACTATAGGATAGTTTGATAACAATTAGAAGGACCCCCCAGAACGGCTGTTGGGATTGAAGGGCTGTCAGGATCAAAGGCCCTTTCTGCTCCTAAGTTTAACAAGGAAATTAACACCTTTGCCAAGTAATTTGCGCATGCTGCCAGAGTTGTTTTAACTTGCCGTAATATTTTAATTTTTAAATACGTACCTGCAGAGATGCTCCTTTAGCTCAATCATTCACTTTTCCAGCTGGAAGCTCTTAACCGCCCCCTTCCCTCCCTTTCTTCTTCTATCTTCTCACTAAACAGCCACTTCAGGGGGAATGGACTCCTACCTTCTTACCCCATGAAATGAAGAACATTTTGGTCGTAGAAATCCACAGTCTCTTTTTGCATGGAGGCTGGAGATTTTTCAAAGCCTGCCTTAAGGGAGCTGAACACGTTAATGCTCACTAAAATTAATGGGCATTGGCGTGCCAATAGACAGTTTTGAGAATTCCAGCTGGCATCTCCTGCTGGATTTTCAGTGGTGTTCGGTGTGTTCTGCTTTTTTAGCTAAGGACTGAATACAGTCATAAGACTGCATAGCAAACAGAGGTCACAGGGCAGAAGGATAGTGAACATTAAGAGACAAGGGAAATATAATGCAAATTCAACAGCTGTCTTTAATAAAGAAACAAAGCCACATAACTTTTTAATTTATTGTGACCTTCAAAGATCTTCCAGCACATGGCATGTCACGACCATATATTCACCAATTATTTAACTGATTATTCTTTTATAAAGGACACATTCTATACAGCTTGCTTTCACCGTGGGCTTCCTGGTTCTCCACGTTCTAGGCAGGGCTGATGGGCATCCATCAATCAGTTTTTGAGCTTCGTCATTCTTATTGTGCAGTGGGTGCAGTTATTCCACTGGAGACTTCTATAACAAAACCTACAGGCTGTATGTTTTCCACACATGCGCTGCTGAGGGCCCCCGGATGGAGATGGGGTTAAGCTCTAGGGAAGGAAGCTTTTCTTCAAATGCTTATGACCTGAATGAATTCACTGGTGCCAGTTCATTCAGTAAAACTAAAACCTGCCCATAGCAGAATACCAGTAAATATAGTCTGTCTGAGAGGTGAGAGCTTATCAGAAGAGGGAGGCAGGACATCTTTCCAACATGGAAGTCTAAGGGACAACTGGAAGCTGCATTCCATATTTATACCCATCTCTTTGGTATGCCATAATAGAGACGCAAAGGAGGAGAACAGTCTTGTGGTTACGGCCCTGGACTGGACCTCAGGAGATCAGAGTTTAGTCCCCAGCTCTGCTAATCTTCCTGTGTACCTTCGGGCAAGCCACAGTCTCTGAGGCTCAGTTCTCTACCTGTAAAACAGAGGCAATGCTCCGTCCTTTCTCCCAGGAGAAACTTTCACTCCTGTGTTGTTACAGAACTTGGCACAACAGAGACCCATCTCCGATGAGGCCTGTATATGCTACTGTGATACCCATGAACTGATCATCATGATTTTCTTTTGATGAGTAGTCACAGATGGTACCTAGAATCCAGGTGTTCCCCTCAATTCTAGAATCTTCTAATTCCACCTACCAGAGAAGTAGTTCTTAAATGTTATCCTCAATAGTCTCTTATTGCTGCTTCCACTGTTTCATTCTTGAGGAGCCAAAATGTTATTCTGGTCCCATTTCAGTACAGGCTACAGAACATCCACCCGCAGGAGGTAACATAGTCAGTCTATGCTGGCGCTGTTACCCGTCCGAGGAGAATTTCACTGGTCATTACAGTGCAATTGAGGAGAAACACAGGTACTGTGACATGGAAGTCTCCTAACCGGGAAATGGAAAAAAAACCCTTGCATTTCAAAGGCCAAGGACAAACCATTTCTAACTCTGGCTACAGTGAGACGGCTCTTAACATGCAGATAGGCCTCTTTCTCAAACCAGAAGCTAGCAAAAAGCATTTTATTTTTAGGAAAGGGACACTCTCCCTTCATTCACTTCAGTAACTCGGTTACATCACAGTAAGTGATCCTTTGCGGTGCAAAATAAAACTGCATAGTCAGGGAGAGAAGGTTCTGAGTCAATAAGAAAGACATTTACTCTTTGAGAAATCCTGACACGAAGGTTATATTCATGCGGGAAAGAATGTCAAGCATATTGGCATGTGTATCCTTGCACCAAAATGGACTATGACCTAATAGGCTTTTTCCTTTCATTATCATGATCCATCTTTCAAAGCCAGCCTCACATTTTTATAGGCCTTCAAAGGAACCACTGTGGCCCCTTACACAGTTTTAATTAGAGCACACAGAGTGCAGAGGGTTCTTGGGTAATGGATTTTAAATCAGAGCTCCCTCATGAATCCATTAGCAAGGCAGCAGCAGGCAAATGTGAGAAGAGAAGTTGAGACATTTCAGAACCTTTCATTTCCTTTGTCCGAATGATTCCATCATTTCAGGTTAGGGAAATCCAGAGGGTCATAATTATTATTTTTATTAAAGTAACCCTCTAAAAGTTTTTCATAAAGATTGGGATCCCAGTGTGCTTGGTGCTGTGCAAAGATAAAGTAAGAGACAGGCCTTACCTTAGAGCTTTAAAGTCTATACAGACAAGGCAAATAAAGGTTGAGGGAGATAGGGAATTGGCACACAGAGAGATTAAGTGCCTTACCTGAAGCCAAACAGGAAATTTATGATGGCGCTTGGAACTGAACCCGGAACCCATCAGTCTCAATCTAGTGCCTTCACTAACAGTTTTAATTGCTAAAAAGCAAAAGAAACTCACTGGACTTCAGTTTAATGTTGTCATTAGATGGGAAGCTATCCCCATTCCTGGATATGAATTCCACCCAGATATGATCAGATCAGGGTAATTCTCGAGCTGTTTAACACAGGATGTTGTGGTACAAGGCCCAAATTCTTTTCTTCCTGAGAAGCAAATTTCTTCTAGTATGGACACCTTAATGTCCCCAAACTAAATCTTATCTAGGGTGCCTGTTAATTATTTTAAAGATATTAAATAGATCATGAATCAAGTCTGTATATTTAACATACTTTTCCTGACCTTAAGAGCAAGTAGCAGCTATGAAGACACTGAAGTATAACTGAGTTCAAAACACAACTAGCTAAGTGTCAAGAGGATAGGTTCATCAATGGCTATTAGCCAAAATGGTCAGGGATGCAACTCTATGCTTGGGGCTACCCTAAACCTCTGACTGCCAGAAGCTGAGAAGGGAAGAAAGAGATGGATCACTCCAAACACCCTGTTCTGTACAACAGAGTCCTGTGGCACTTTTAAAGACTAACAGATTTATTTATCGCAAGAGCTTTCGTCTGACGAAGTGGGATTTTTCTCCCACGAAAGCTCATGCAATAAATAAATCTGTTAGTCTTTAAAAGTGCCACAGGACTGTGTTGTCTTTCTACAATAGACGAACACGGCTACCCCTTTGGAATTTGCCTGTTCTGTACAGTCCTCCTGAACTCTAGAACTTCTAGAGACAGGATAATGGGCTAGAGCAGTGGTCCCCAACTGGTCGATCGCGATCAATTCCTGAACGGCAGTTGCCATTTAAAACCTATGAGCAGTGCGACATCTGCTGGCAAAAGGTTGGAGACCACGGAGCTAGCTCAAATATTGGTCTGATCCAATATGGCAGTTCTTATACCCTTACTATACATTAATATAACCTCAGGCTTTAAAGGCTAGAGATTGTGTGAAGACCATTAGCTTCCTTGGACAGGCCATTTCTAGAGCTGGTTAGAGAAATTTCAGCTGAACCATCTTCCATACACGCACGCAGTTCCATCAAAATCTCAACACTGCAAATATGGGGTGAGTTCAACAGAATTTTATTTCAGAGGGAAAAAAACTGAGCAAGTCCTGACAATGTTGACACATCCCATTTTGACATTGTTGAAATGACAGTTTTATTTTTCTTATTGAAATGACTGTTCCAAACCTTTTAAAAATTGGTTCTGTAATACACATTATACAGAAACAGCTGCAACAGAAACAAAGTATTTCAAATTATTTTTTCCAACCCCCATTTTTCCTTCACAAAATTCAAAGAAAAAGAGAAGTCAGTTTTCATTCCTTGAAATCCTTTGCAAAATGGAACTACCACGCAACCCTACTCAATCTAAGGTACTTGCACAGCGCCCATAACTGTAGTGTCTGATCACTTCTCAACCTTCAATGTATTTATCCTCACAACAAGCCTGGGAAATAGAAAACAGCATTTCCCAATTTTACAGACAGGCAACGGAGACACAAAGAGGCCAATGTGAAATGCGGGACACACCCAACGTGACCCTCTGAAGTCACGATTAGCATCTCGTATGGAAAGATTCGAGCAAGTCAGCCTATAACGAAGATGGTTGTACAAACACGTCAAGCTGTTACTCTGATACTCATTTCAAAATCCTGCTCTCAAAATGATCTGGGTGCATATAACCCTCTCTAGTCAGTTCTACCGGCAGTACAAAAAGATGCCACTGGAGAACATTAATGGACAGAAAAAAGATTAAATTCAGGGAGATAAAATCAGAAACAAGTGTCCATTTGCATTGTAAATGAAATAATTTGATGTCTGGTCGTCACACACGAGTAATCCTCACCCAAGGGCACGTGCAGAAATAAAACTGGACCCCTTTTAGAGGGACACATTCTGAGGAAGTCATTCTCTGTCCCCAGGGCCAGATGAGTTTTCTGTGCCCTACTGATTACTGGGTGGGCCTTACGCCTCTACTTGCTTCCCCTTCGCATTCTCCTGTCTTGACCTGTAAATACTATTTACTCCACTTGACTACATGCATGTGTAAAGATTAAAAGAGCAAGCTCTTAAGACCTTGTCTATACTAGTGCTTAAGTTGGCGAAACCTTTCTCGCTCAGGGGTGTGAAAGAAAACCACCCATGAGCGACATAAGTTTTGTCAGCATGTAGACTCACGTGCATAGCACTGTACTGGGAGACGCGCTCCCACTGACCTAGCACCTGCCTCTCCTTGAGCTGGCTTTATTGTCAATGGGAAACGTCTCTCCTACCATGGGCATTACGCAGCTATATGAGCACTTATGCGGGCAAAACGTATGTCGTCCAGTGAGGATGTTTTTTCACACTCCCGAGTGATCAAAGTTATGCTAACAAATTCTAGTGTAGACAAGACCTTAGACTTACAGCCAGCCTCTCAGAATGGAAAGTCTAGCTGCACACGAAGTTTGACCTTTTTGCCCTATAATTTAAATGAGTAAAGCTGGAATAGCACTGTGGAAATAAATGGCCCTTTTGAATTCAGAGAGCAAGTAGGCTCTGATTTCCGCTCCTCTTCCCCAGAGTTAGGTACACCCAGTTCTCCGTGTTGGCAGGAATCCAGCACAGTCGGTTTTACTCAACCCAGCCTCTCACCTGGGGGAACCTCAAACCAAATAAAGCCTTCCATCCTGTTTAATTTTATCCCTGTCGGTAAGGGTGGAGGTCACTGCCCAGAGAAATGTGAGGAAACCTGAAAATTAAAGTGGCTGCAGGCCCCATGGTTAAATCAAAAGCTTCAATTTTCAAGACTGCCAGACTTAACCTTCCCAATTTACTGACTATGTGCCAGAAAAAAATGAAAGTTGAGACAATTATACTTTGTCAAGTCTTTAGTCATTGGTAGAAGTTAAATACTGTAGGCTTTGCTCAAGAGGAATGGCCAATCAAGTATATGTGGAACTATGCTTAAATCAGAGCAGAGAGCTCAGATGAGCAATAAGCAAAATGCGAAAGCTGATAAAGAGTCATTAAAATCTGCAACAAATTGAGGGAGAAATAAAATTAAAAGGAAGGGATTCTCAAGAACTCATCAGAGAGCATCACAGGCAGAAAGAGCATCCGTAGGAAAGGCACATCTCATCATAAAAGAGGAAGGAATAACAGGAAGCAGGACACCTGGAAGCCTTCAGAGGCTCCAGCAGGGTCATGCCTCATGAATGATGTATGTGACCACAGTTATAGTGAGGAAATGTTACATCTCAGCTTTATGTGAGAGAGGGATAAATGTGACTCATGCATGCATTTGATCCATATACTCTCATCCCTGTGAAAGAGCTCCCACTGGCTAATTCTGTGGCTAAAATCCTACTAACCAGTTCTAATCCTTTTAAATAGTTAGAGACTTCTGCTGATCTTCCATATCTAGGGATCAAACCAACGATGCAGAAACAGCAGACATTTTAATTTCATTGTAAGGACAAAATTTAAATGTTATTTGGATTGCCTAAGAATTTCTTTTTTAAAGGAGACAATGCTCTATATCTTGAGCATTTGGGGATTTCTTCCCCAAACACTAATAAAAGAGCCAAAACGTAGTGAAGAGGGTCCCTCCCCACTGCAAGTCTCCCATGCACTCTGCAATTCCACAGCCATGGAATCGGATGCAGGAGTCACCTTTTTTCTCAGCTCAGTACTTCACAAATTAAACTCACCCACACAAGAACATTTCTAGATATGATTATGAAGGCTTGGGCACAAACAGAATGCAAGCAATGCAGTGATGTCTGCAGAAAGCCTGCAATTGTGCAAATTTGAGGTCCGTCCTCCCCATGATTGCTGCTTCACCATTGCTTATTTTAGTAACCAGTAGTGCGCATTGTCTCCACCAGCCTCATACACATTCAAGGATCTGAAAAAAAGAACCCTAAGTTCCTTTGTCAAAACTTCAGTCTTCCCCAATGTCTTCCCCAATGTGCATTTTTGTTACAGAATTCTGTAGTCAATTGACAATTACAAAGAGAGAGAGAAAAGTAAGTTAAATACTGGGTGGATACAAGGACCAGTAACCATATTCATATTTAATTAATTAAAATCTAGATTATCTGACTGTGCTGCAGAATTGCCTGTCATCAGAACACCACACAGCACCAGTGTTATGGTGCTAAATTTAGCTCTCGCTTGCAACAGTGCACATAGGGCTCAGCATTATGGCTAGAATCAGAGGGAGGTTTCACCCACCATTATTCTGAAAATCAAGCAGCTATAAGAAAAGGCTTGAAGGAAACCCTTTTATTGCTCCCTCTTTGCATCCTTAACATATAGGATCTTTGTTAGTGATCAGCGCCCACAATCAGAACCAAGCTTAAAAAAACCCAACAAACCAACCACGCACTCAGCTCCCATTCAGGCACTAAATAAAGGTGGCAGATTTTCCATGAGTGCCCAAAAGCTAGAAACTTTGATTGAAAACAACTGCAGCCAGTAGATGCTCAGTTTTTGAAAATCTGGCCTTTCTTTAGGTGCCTAAACGGGTCTTAGGCTCTTTGGAACATGACCCCACAAACACTCAACTACTCAATTTTACATAACAGCATAAACTCATGTCCCTTTCTCAATTTCCCCAATCAACAGAAAGCTGCAAAAGCTTCTTGTTTTGTATCAATTCATCGCTGTATCCTTGCCCGCCGTAAATAGCGAGAGGCTAAATATAGAGAAATTAGCTGATTCCATGTGATTTTAGTTAAGCTGGAACAGTCCTGGTCAATCAGAGCACTAGAATATTGTTATACTTACGTTTAATTCCATGATGCCCCATAGCTTATTTGTACATCTCATATCAGTGTTTTCAAACTCAAAGTGTTTTTCAAAATCAAAGAAAGAACAATTTATGCCCTTTGCTCTAATGAAAGTCAAATAGTGTGTGAAGTGGGTAAGGGAAAAGAAATCCCAATAGGAAACTCACAAAACTCTCTTTATACGTATCTAAGAAGCATACCATTTAGATGGTTCTCTTACGAAACAAGAATTGATGCTCCTGTACTTTGACCACTAGCAGTTTAAATGCTGACAGCCAGAGTCATTCCCTAGGTTTGTTGACACAGCAAACTCTATCCAAATCTCATTTACAAACACAGTTCTGCAAGTTACGTGATAAGACTATTAGGAATTACACACAACAACCCAGCAATCTGCATGAGCAATTTGCCTTATATTCTGAGTAACAGATAAAAGGACTTTTCTTCAAACATCTAGCGACAGAAATGCTACTCGCTGTTCAAGGGGCTGGCAAGTAATAAAACAAGAGACTTTACTAGTTAAGCTAAAATACTTGCCAATACCTGTCCAACAGCAAGAGCCCCAGTTATAGGAGAATCTTCAACATATGTTTTGATTAATCTGATAATTCAATCACACTAGTGTTGCTGTCTTTCACGATCTCCTTGTAGAACAGTAAAATCGTTTTGGACCAGGCTGGGGCCAATCTTGCAACAAGACAACGCTTTTACAAACTGCAACCCTACCTAGGGCAGTTATAATTAATTGAAGGACTTGGGGGATGAGCAGATGTGGGAGTACAATTAATCTATCAGAATTTCTGGATTTGGGAAAAGCTGGCAGCTTTGCACCATCTGGCAGCCAGTAAGTGCTCCAACAGCAGGGGCCAAAATCACCACATTTAATAAGTTTGTCAGCATTGCAAAAGCGGATTATCATGCACTGAAGATAAGCAACAGAGAGATGAAAAAAGCAAAAGACCAACCAAAAATACAATAAGTATATTTTAAGTATATTTGGGTAAATCTCATATTTTTTTGGAAAGGCGTTTAAACTTTTGGGATTTGCAATATTGCCACATTTGTCACGTTTAGAACTGGGCAAATAATTCGTAAATTTTTTGCAAAATTCGCCTTCTCTGTAAATTGTCGTTGCAGAGGGATGCTTTATATTAACTCAGAATTCAAAACTCTGTGGATTTCAACCAATGGTAATTCTTGATCTGCGTGAAACTCACACTCTGTTAGGGACCAATACTGCAAAGTGGTATGCCTGTGTGAAGTCTCACTGAAATCGATGCAAAATGCAGGCCTTAGCTTCATGAGTCATACAGCATTGTTTCTATTGCTTCACTGAATGACATAATTAACACCACAGCAGTTCTGCAGAGATCTCTAAATTCACAGCTCAGAATTCACATCTTTGTTGGTTAGGTCTGAGATTTGAAATCAACTCTGGATGATGACTTCACCTTGAAGTTCACTGTCTATGACTGTTTGCACTAGTGAAACAGCTTTGGGAAAAATAAAGGCAGAGCCAGTTAGCTTATAAATTCTGAAATCTATTGATTTTAAGAAATGTAATCACATTGCAAGAAATGTAATTTAGTCCTTATATTATAGCAATTAATTTTAAGAGGCCACAGTAACTGAAACAATAGAAATCTTGGCTCTTGTAGAGTATATTTAATATAATGCAGCTGGCCACACACTATATCCCATTGATCCTTCCACTATTAGGTGATTCTTCTTACTCTTAACACATAAGTGAATACAGTAAAGCATTTGATAAATATCAGCAAACTATCACTCAGTGGTGTTTCTAGGACTCCAATTTTGCTCAGTCAGCCTTAAGAGTTCATAACCCCATCAGTCTGATTTACACAAAGTACTGTCCTACCTCTCTTCTGAGAATCAAAAGACGTGGCCGATGTCACTCACAATAAGAAGGGAAGTCTTTCCCTAAGGCATTTCTGACCTCCATGTCTTCATTTCTTTTACTTCAGTGGAGTATTTTAAAGATACCATGTTTCTAGTGAGCGTAATTCCTTACTTTCCAATTTAGATTCCCCTCTGTAAGTCCAGGGCACTTATCTTAGGTAAAAAAGAAGACGATTACTCAGCAAAGAACATGTGACAGTTTCGGACAGGAGAAAGGGTTTTAATGATCATATGAATAAATATAGGGCCAAATTTTCAATGAAGCCTCCTGTGCTTGCCAGATCAATGCCTATACCAAACCAAACATGGAGTCTGGTGGCACTTTTAAAAACTAACAAATGTATTTATTGCATGAGCTTTCAGGGGAGAAAATCCCACTTCATCAGACACTTGAAGATGGGAACCGGTTTTTTTTTTAATAAACTAGTCCTTATACAATTCACTTAACATCTCTGTAGCGCAGTTCCCTGTCTGTAAACTGGAAATAAAATTTCCTTTCTCCTCCCTTTGTGACATGGGCTGGCTTTTGCCAATTCATCTGAGTTGATCTCTCTATAAGCTACTATAGTACCAAAAATAATGGTTATGGGCCCAACATATACAAGATCTACTTTAAGGTCTACTACTCTAAGAGCCTATGTATTTAATCCAGAAAGTCCGAATAAATTAGGTCTTTCAGGATCTGCACACAGAAAAAATAAGTTCCTAGTGTTCTACCATCTTCAAAATGTATAGGTGCCAACGTATTTTGGTATAAAGTTTCTTTGATCTAAACACGCAAATGTTGAACTTTAGATTCTCCACTTTCCATATTCCCCATCTCCTTCAAATGGACAGAATTTAATTGTGACTATTCTTGTAACTTAAAAATCATTAGTTGGAAAACTAGCCATTTTCACCAAATTCCTAACTCACTATCTCTCTCCTTCCCCATTGCCAGCTGTCCCCCCTTTACTTTGGAAGCACTAGGAGAGTTTGCTAGTTGTTCCTGGGAAAAGAGGTCCTTTTCATTTTAATTTGAATAGAAGAACCTTTCTGAGCTGAAGCATCCCATGTTAAATTTAAATATTTCCAGGGGAATGCTATGCAAGTGATAGGCTGCCTGTTAATAAATTGGTGCATCTGGGAAGAAAATATCAATTAAGTTTCATAGCATGCACCCAGAAATTGACCTTGAAAGCTATTTATAATTTAGACAATTTAAACTGGAAAATGCAGAGTTTCTAGAAGTCAAAACTTCACTCTAATTGGTTTTACTTTGCTGAAGAATGGCACAGTTCTGCAAAGACCCTGGTAAGATTAAGAGAATCAGTTTGAAAAAAGAAATCCCACCAAATCCTATTGAGAATTTAACCGTGACATTTGGGCATGTATCATTGTTGCTTTCCTTTTTTTGGTTCTGGCCATTGTTTCTGGGTTCTTTTCTCTTCCAACCTTTGAATAAGGCTAAAAACTTCAAATGCCACGACAGACTTGCGCCATCATTTCCATAAACATGCATTACCCGATTACCGTATAAGTTCAGAGGGTTGCAATCACTGCATTTCATTCTGTTAGTATTTGTGGAGTCCCTATAGGAACGTCTGGTTCTCCATAGTTGACAAGAGGACCAGGATGTGTTTCAGTGGGGAGCTTAATAAACGGAGAAACATCCTCCTGGTGACTGCATTCTCTAGCTGCTGCTCAAAGCATGGCCCACAGGACAGGCTTTCTGTCCAGTTCACTTAATACACACATTACATATTGTTAACACCCCTTCCCCTCTGAGGATCCACTGGTCTGCATTTTCAGAAGAACCCAATGAGCATAATTTCCAGCTTGACACACTTAAAGGGACCTGCTTTTCAGAGTGATGAAAATTAGGTTCCATTTTAAGTTGTTTCTAGACGAAACTTCAACAAGCGAAGCGCCCAAAATCATTAGTCATTGTAAAAATGTCAGGCCACTATCTACACCACGCTATTTCAATACAAGAAACACACATAATTATCAGGGAACATAATATACTAGAACACAGACTGTCAGAACAGGAGTGGGGAGGGAAACAGCCATCATAAATTTGTTGTGGAGAACAGAATGAGGAAAATTATAAAGCACTTCACACCTGGAATTTGTGTTGCTCTTCAATTTAATGCATCTCCCATTGCAGTAGCAATTACAAGTGTTGCTGTAATTCAGGTTTTGTCAGCAACACTCCTGCTGAAATTATAAGGCTAATTTCTTATCTGTGGTAATGTCGTTTATCAAAGGTCTCCTACTCAGCCCAGATTAGTGAGTTATCTTCTGCCCAACCAATACCAGAGAAGAACAGAAATGTTTAACGATACACACTTTATCTAGGAAAATTAATATTTGACGTCACTCAAAAGACAATCCTCCACAACTTTTGGGTTTTTTTTTCTTGTCCGATGAGGGCTGTACATGCCCTTAGTAAACACCTGAAGCAATAATGAGACTATTCACTTCCTTACCCACCACAAAGCCTGGGCTGAATGTCCAAGACACCAGATCAAGGGCAGGAAGGAAAATGTGCTCAACTTCCTAAGCATGGCTAGAAGCATCCATCTTCTATGGATAGTTAGCTAAAGTTTACAGCTTGTTTTCCTTCCAGGATTCATGGAGTGTGAATAGCTGCAGCAGGAATTCATGCCTGTATATCTGCTGAAATGTAGCCAAGCATGTTTTCCTACTGAAATCTTTTTTCTGGGCTGCTGAATCAATAACACCAGTTTGAAATCCCTCAGGATTTCCAAGGAAGCTGAATTCAAACTCTTCTGTGCTTGCTGGGTTGGTGGAAGTAGCAATGTTAGTTTGCTGGGGGGCGAATATCTCAGATTCAAAGCATAGGGGGTTGAGGGAGAGACACAGAATCTTTACATGTCAGTTTCTCTTCTCTTAGAATTAATATCTGATGTTCCGATACAGGTGAGTTAGGTCCCTTTTGTCAGTGACCAGGATTTGGGCAGTCAGCCTTAGTGGTTGGCAGAGTTGGTAGCCAGGAATCAGAACCCAGAGTCAGAAGTCAGATGCCAGAGCCACAGGTCGAAGCCAGAAATCAGGGCAGAGGATCAGGACCGGGTTACCTAAAGTGAGGCAAGGCAGGGGCAGGAGCTATCACAGTCATAGGTGAATACTTCGACACCTTTTAAAACAGTGACTGGAAGCAGCTAGAGCTACCACATGTGGGATCAATATAGCTATTGAAACAAACAAGGAGTCTTGTGGCTCTTTTAAAGACGAACAAATTTATTTATCGCATGAGCTTCCATGGGGGAGATCCCACTTCGTCAGATGCTTGAAAATGGGAAAGAAAAACAAAACACCAAAAAACAAAAACCCAAGTATTGGGAGGAGGGATAAATGCGGGGAAGGAAGTGTAATCGCATGATCAGGTCAGATACATTAGTAAATCAAACAGGTTGTATTGATTCAAACTGAGGGAACAACAGGGTCAGGGAGGTGACAATCACTGTTTACAATGAGAAAGCCAAGAAATATCCCTATTCAAACCCAAGTTGATAATATCAAACTTGCATATGAATTCTAACTCTGAAGTCTCTCTTTGAAGCCTTGACATAGAATAAACCTGTTTAAGGATAGCCACAGATAAAGCCATCACAAAGTGGCCAGGGAGATTGAAATGATCTCCTATTTGTTTTTGAATCCTGACAGTTTGTTACCTCTCTCACCCTCCCTATCAGTTGTTCCCTCAGTTTGAATCAATACAACCTGTTTGATTTGCTGACCTGACCCTGTGATTACATTTACTTCACAGCATTTATCCCTCCTCCTCATACTTTTCCCCCACATTTTCAAGTGTCTGACAAAAGTGGGATCTCTCACACAGAACCTCATGCAATAAATAAATTTGTTAGTCATTAAAAGTGCTCTGTTTTGCTGAACTAGACTAACATGGCTACCCCTCTGGAACTTGTCATCTAGCTATCAAGCAATTAACCCTTATACATGAGTAATAACTTCCCTTCCCCTGCAGGCAAAGAAACAAAAAGCTTATTAAAACTTCACACAAACTGATCGGAAAGCTTTTCGAAAATATTTATTCCCCGCCTCTCCTCCCCATTTCTAAACCAGCTGCAATATATATGGGAAGATTCTGTGGGAAAGGTTCGATCACCACACACTAATCCTCAGAGAAAAAAATCGATAGGACTGGAAAAAAAAAATCTCTCTCCCTCATTTGATATTGTCCACTGACTCCAGCTGTGACCATACAGGTGTTGAGCTAGGTAACCCTTTCATGGCGCCTACATTCTTCCACCCCATGATGTTGTTTCGGCGAAGTCTTTTTTGAAAACCCTTAAGATATTTGGGGAAAGTTCAAAAAATTGGTTCCTTATATAAGCCTTGTAATGGCATCTTTATGTGCCCTTTTTTCTCTGCATTGAGATGTCATGAACTGAAGAGTGAATTATTCTTGCAAATTCACCAAGGCCTTTAAGAAAGTTTACTAGCTTACTAGAAATTACTTCTTATAGTTTCTGTATTATTCTACAGCCAAGATAACACCTCTCTCTTATTCCTCCTACGCAGATGTAGCGGAAGCATTTTCAAGCCATCAACTGGAGTCAGCAATTTAGCTCCTGCTCAGCAAACTTTTTCACTAGAATCATGTCCAGTCTGCAAGAAAACAAGCTACCCATTGTCAGGATGATAGTAATGCAGACGATACAGAGGCAAAGAGATAGTTTCCAAAAGTAAATAGAGATTCTCCTCCGCCCCCAAAAACGGGCAACATTTTAATCTCATTGACATCCATTGAACCACTCCAGATTTACACTGGAGTGCAAATAGGACATCCCAGCTGGACTCCATGCTTTTATCTACCATAGTCTTCTGCCACGGAACAGAAGATGAGACTTGTACGACTAAAAGTGAACAACATATGGCGAGAAAGAAGGAGTGCTCCAGAAAGTCAAGCGTTACAAACCACTACGAGCCATAATCTTGTATCTAAATATCTACGCACAAATGTCAGAAGAGAGATCAGATTAGACATGCACTGATGAGAAACCTACAGTACTTCCACGTTCAGCGTAAGCGTGCAGCTTTGCTGAATTACCGTAGACTCTTGTTTAACAAACTGAGTCTTACAGTAATGATGTGAGTAGGATGACAGTATCACATATTTATTGATTAGCTTCCATTTTGCATTTTCCAATTGCCCTAGAGTCAATTTAACCTTTGTTCAGAGCAACAGACTATGCAAAAAGCTAGCATTTTGTGCAATACAGCTAAAGCACTGGAGAGATGTTCTCTCATGACTCTTTTCCTTTCCTCAGGATTATTTGCAGTTCGGGCAATAAGGCAGCAAAACAATTTCCTGGCAAACTAGGAAATGAGCTTTGGAATGAATTCAGAAACTTTAGAAAACACTAGAGAAAGAGATTTAATTGCAAGTGGTTGGAACTCATTGATCGTGCAGACAAATAAGAATGCCATTTCCCAAGGCATCAAATCTACATATTAAAAGGGCAAAGGGAATAACTCTTGCTACACATCTTACATTTCACTACTTTTCATCTCAAATAAATCTCCTGTGTAAAATTCTCAAAAGTCAATTACATCCCTATCACCGTCTATGAGCCACATTCAGAAATCCTTGTTGAGTGTTATGAGTGCGAAGACCTCAGAAGGGTCAGTTTTCGAGCTTGCTAGGAGAGAAAAGGTCTGGTGGTTAAGGCTCTGGAGGGGGAGACCTTTCTGTATAGCATTTAGCACAAGAGGGCCCTGATTTCAGCAGAAACCTCTGAATGCTACCCTCATACAAATAATTCATAATTACACTTGGACTTTTCTACTTAAGGTGATCAATACCTTTGTTCTCCAAACATACGTAATGTGTTTGGAGAGTTAACAGTCGCTTTCTTTCACATGTACAGCCTAGTCACAAACAAAACTAGACAAGTTCTTCAATTTTAAAGTTCCTCTTGGTTCTGAAGAAGGAAAACACGGGAAGTGGCTGATGCTGCCACAAAACAAGAAAAAGTAATGAGAAAAAGTATTAGTAAGAAAGAACTGCTAAAAGCTCCATTTTACCTAGAGCAGATGAAAAATGGCTGCTCTTATTCATATCAGCTCTAATAGTTCTCTTTCAATCCACGTTTTCCACTCAGCGTGGTGCTTAGACAAAGCAGTATTTCAGTCTGCAATGTCCAGTTTTGAATTCTATGGCTAATCATCAAGTTAGTGTTTTACTCCTAGCCTAGCTGTCCGATCTCGGCTTTCCTGACTTGTAACCCAGAGATGAGAGCATGGAAGTGATCCAGTAAGTGAAGATCCTATTTCTCTAAAACTGAACATACGCTAAAAGACCAAAAGTGACCTGCCTCGTGATTATGAAATATATCCCTGACTTGGCTGAAGAGTTTGGGCCAAAGTGTACACTGCATGCATGTCTTAGCTAATCCACATTTGTTCATAGAATCATAGAAGAATAGGGTTGGAAGGGACCTCAGGAGGTCATCTAGTCCAACCCTTTGCTCAAAGCAGGATCAACCCCATTAAATCATCCCAGCCAGGGCTTTGTCAAGCTGTACCTTAAAGACCACCTTATTGGCTCAAAGTATCTGGAAGCTCAGAGCCCAGTCCTATGAAAGTGCCACTTCTTCAAACTTTTAATTCAGTCTGCAATCGTCCCGCTATACGAATGGTAGTTAATGTAAACTCTCTGCGAGCCTCCTTTGCCTTACAACATCGAAGGTCAGTTTAAAAAAAGCAGTTTGTGTGTGTGAAATGTTTATTGTTACAAATTCCCTGTTACTCTTGTTTTAAGCAAGCTGCAGCAAATCTGCTATAAAAAGGACAGAGGAATAGTCATTCAAAAAAATGTGGCCATTATGGTTTCTTACATCTTTGCAAAGTCAATGTCAGTTCTTTATTTTTTCCCAGAATACTTCCATTCTGATTTTACGTTAATTATATTAAAACATCATCAACCTTGGCCTCCCCTTTCTGCCCCCCAATGTATCCAACTACCATTTCACTAGATATTTAGACGGTAACTGCTTTCATTAGAAGTATGTTCAGTATCTGGGCCCGGGCCTGGACCAGGTTCCAGATTCTACTGTACTAGAAGTAATAACTACCTCTTATTCTGAAAATAAGGCTATGCCAATAACCCAGCACTCAATAGCACCTAATCATAACTATGTACTTAATGAACAGATTTCACTTTGAAGTTTACACAACTGTATGAAAGCCATGTTCACTGTCATTTTAACCACACCTGAACAGTAGAACTAGAACATAGAAAAGTATGCACATTTTACTCAAAGTAAGTTAATATCAGCATTTAAAATTAACACCACCACGATTTTCTTGCTGCAGTTTTCTGCTGTACAAAAGATTAGCTACCAGTCATTTGGAATTCCTTTTCTTAGCTCCATCTGAAATGGCAGAGGACAACACGGAAAGACGAGGCACAAATAACGTATGTGCAGGGAAAGGAGACTGGATGACAGAGCTATGATTTGGTATTAGGTGTTGCTAGGAAACTGCAAAAACCCACCCTACAAGGAGGAGAGAGCGAATTCTCACTCCTTGTTTTGTCTCATTAACACGGTTTATATTAGCAGCAGTAAAACAAGAGTCACTTTGACAGATTACTAGAGAATCTAGGAATCACTCCAGAACTTTGTGAATAAGAGATTGACTGACAATGTTAGGGTTCGGTTTTCAAGCAAGGCTCTTTTTGTTCCCTGCTAATGAAAGAATAGAAAGGCAGTGATTAAGCACTTCCATCACCTAGCATCTGAAGCCTGTGTGCTTCTAAGAGGTAAGGAAGGTAGTAAGGATTTAGGACCTGTTCACATTCACACTTAACTTTATGCTCCCAAAGGATGTTTCCATGGGTCTTCTACAGTTAAGCACACACACTAGAGTCTTTGTGGGATCAGGGATATAAATAACTCCCTTTTCATCAATAGCGTACATTTGCGTACCTGAAAGAATTAACCCATCCTCCCTTCTAAAACTTTCAGAGGTTAATGCATTGTACATTTAAGCTCTGGGTTTCAGATTAGCTCATAAAAGAGTTTCCTATCTGGATTTTTTTTAAGTATACACTAAGAACGTTAACCAGGAATGAACACAAATTTAATTGGATTGTTGTATTACTAAAAATATTAATTTTGCCAAAGAGAAAAAGATTGAGGGGGGAAAAAGAAAAAAAAAAAGAGACCACAATATTTCTTTGGGGGAAGAAAACAATTGCTAAATACTTAAGACTCGCTAATTATCATTTGAACTCAAAATTGCAAGTGCTTGGAGGCAGCTTGTAGCGAGTTCTATCTCACACAGCTTAGAAAAGTTTAACTGCCGCATACTGCTAAGAAGCATCATCTCTGGGCTTCACAAGTATGTGCATAAGAGAAAATACATAGCAAAGCACTAACAACAATAAAAATACTCAGAAAAATGAATACAAAACTAATAAAGAATTTAAAAATGTTTCCCTCGGTTTAACTCAAAGACGACTCTGGATGATTCAGGGATACATGCTGAAAATTCCAAATCAAATACTGAGGTTTCAGAACACCAGTCCAAAGGAAAGAGTCCCCTCCCCGAGAATAATTTCTATACACTATGGAAGCATCTAAGCACACTAAGCACTGCACGAACACGCAGGCAGGAACAGTCCCTACACATCTGCAAGGGAAAATCTAAGGAAAAGCTTTAAAACAGCCAGCAAGAATAAAGCACCTAGTAAAGCACCTGGATTTTTAAAAAGAATCTCAGTATCTGTTAAGCAACACATGCTGATAAAGATTATGGCTTGTCTGTACTTAGAACGGTGCAGCTGCACACTGTAGCGCTTAGTGAAGATGCTACCTCCATGTATGTAGCCTACGTGGTCCAAAAGACCATGAGGAGACTGGGGATTTCAGCCACTGGGGGCCAGCAGCTATGTCTCTGTACCAGTGGAAATGCACAGGCCAACAAATACCCCCAACGTTTGCCAACGTAGCCAGGGCCAGGGATGTAATGAGGTGAGAAGACGAGTGGCAAAAGCCTATAACGTATATGCAGTTATATTGGCAAACCTGCATTTTTACCAATCTAGCTTATTTCCCTCACAGGAATAAGGCTGGAATAAGCTTTGCCAAGGTAAGCTGTGTTCACACTAAGAGTGCTTTTTGCCAGTACAACTACGCTGGCAACATATTTCTAGCACAGACCTGGCCTTAATACAGACTGCTAAATTCCATCATTCGCTCTAGCGAAGTTTGCTTCCGTTTCAAGCAGGAATAAAAGCTGCTGATGCAAATCCCAGCTATGCCCGTCTATGCTACGAGTTATCCCAGGTACATCAGTGGATAGAATCCCCATTGTAGGCCAAGTCTAAGCACATGCACGGAGAGGAAAAGGAGAGAATTAAATCAAAATGTTAGTTTCATATGAAATAACCATTAGTAATTTTTATCAATAGTCTGGCTAACCACACCTAAAGGGAACCGAAAATAAAACCTGAGATGACAAGAAATCCTTTATTCCCCTCTCTTTCCCACAAAAATTGACATTTACCTTACCCTGGAGTTCTACTCTTTCCCTAATTTCCTTTGAAAGTTTTATTTATTTTTTTTAAATCATTTCCTTCAGGGAAGAGATGTGTTTTTATTTCCTTTTTAAAACATCGCAGGCTGGCTGAAACGAAAGCTTTTTTTTGGGGGGGGCGGGGGGTGTCTTCTCACTAAATGGGAATGTGAAAAATGTACAAAGGCTTTCTGGCACAAGAGCCAATGCATCTCAATTTTGTGCTTTCATGAAGAAATGTAAATGTTGTTATATTTCATATTTGAACTCTCCTGCAGCTTCCAGCGAGGGTTCATCCTCAGAACAAGTTGTACTCACTGATTGATAGAGAATAGAAAAAAACATCAGTCGCTCACTGCCTGTGGATGACCAATTTTTTAAATGATGCTACCACATAAGAAAGAAAGAAAGAAAGAAAGAAAGAAAGAAAGAAAGAAAGAAAG
>ML685868.1:3832339-3956766 GCA_007922175.1 Pelusios castaneus
AAGAAAGAAAGAAAGAAAGAAAGAAAGAAAGAAAGAAAGAAAGAAAGAAAGAAAGAAAGAAAGGACAATAATCTACCCATTAATTCTAATTAGCAAGTATTTGTTGTCTGCCTTTACAACTTCCCAACTTGGTGTTAAGGATGGTAACAGAGCTGCAAAAGGGTATTAATGAAAACACCAGACAACAGTCTGAATAAGAGCTTGCACTTAATGTGTGCAGGAATCTGGTGGGGGATTTTTTTTCTTTGCTGCTTCAACCAAGAAAATGCACATGGGGAGCATGTATTAATGGTACTGCTGTGCTGAGAGTCAATCCACACAAACCACAGCCTGCTTGCAGCATTATTTAAATGACAATTAACTGAACAACTCCATGCCCTCCTTTGGGAAACAAGTCTCTTTCTGATAGTGTACAAGAAGGGCCTCTGCTTAGGTGAAATACACCACCCCACCCCCAACCATGACCATCACTTTGCACAAAAGCCAATAATGGGGGGGGGGGGGGGAAACAGCCAACTTGAGTTTTAACACTGCATCTGTTCCTATCCCACATGTTCCTGACTATCCTGTCATGCTACATCCGTAGCATCTTTAAGCTCCATTATGCCAATCACCATGGCAACACCCAACTATGGCGAAGATGCAAACCCAGAGGACATCAGTCCCAATAATTGGCTGCAAGGCTTTTTAGAGTGTGAGCGCAGAAAGTAATCGGACAGTAATTAATGGACACCATAGGTGTAACTCTCATTTGCTTGCCCCAATCCTACCCCCTCAATCAATGTGTAAAACAGTGCGCTATCCAAACCCAAAATCCTTTCCACGTTTTCAATCTCATTCTTCGCTAATTATGCTGAAGATCTGGGAAAGAAAGGGGAAATATAAAGAAACACGCATCTGTTTCACTCCAGCAACCAACGGCAGAATGTCATAAATGAAATATCTGCAAGGAAAAAAAACCTACCTATTCACGAGTTCTCCAAACAAGGGGGAGACAACCCCAGAAGTTAGATTTAATTTTCATTTCATTTTTAGCTGCCAGAAGGGGAATAAACAAAAGAAAGCAGACAAATATCAGCGCACTTTGGGAGCTTTAACACAGGCCCTTTGTAAATAAGGTCTTCCTGGTGTAACTGCAAATGTGTTAGGGTTCAAGCACATACTGAGCCAGCAAAGCAAGGAAGCATGTTGCACAGTTTGAATGGCTAATTTATCTAGCTGGATTAAATACATAAACCTAGGGAGACCGTATTTCCCAAAGGGAAAAAGGGACATTGCATGGGGCTCACCTGAGACACCTTTCCCCCACACAGAGCTGGCCCAAGCCCCTTCCCCTTCGCCCTTATGCATGGAGCTGGTCTGCTTTTTGCCCATGTCTTAACATTTCTCCACACCCCATGGGAGGGGGGGTGCATCCCCACTTCCGGGGGAGGCAAAACTGATCATCAGTTGGCAAAAGCAAACAGGACAAATGCCCAGTTTTGCCCCCCAAAATTCAGAGCACTCAGGAAGGTCTTAAAAAGAGGACAGTCTTGGCCAAAATGAGGCGTATGTTCACACTACACAAGCCCAAAATATTCAAGTGGCTGGGTGCAACTCCAGGTTCCCATCTTGCTGCATCCTTGATGGGAAATGACATTTTCCAAAGGGTCAATGAAGTAAACTGACTGGCTGCCTAAAAATACAGTTCTTCTCCTGCTGTCAGGAGATGCAGTGGTTCATAAGGTCACTGCAGGAGTAGATTCCTGCAGAGGTAGGAATTAGGGCATGGGAGAAAGAGAAGGCCTTTCAAGTTTATCTCTGGGACCTCATGCATTCAGAGGAGGGTCTTTCTAGTCCTACATTCTGGGAGTAGGACAATGCCCCCAGGCTCTGCGGCCCCAAATAAGGCTTTGGTTTTCATTAATTCGTTTTCAGACCTCGCCCTCGCATGGTTTTTCTGCTTCATCCAAAACCATCATTTAAACGTTTTTAAAGCTGCCTTTCCACTAACCCCAGAGATTTGATTCTCACTGAGACCTAAGTCCCGATGTTGATCCAATATGGTCGGTCCCCCACCGCTTGTAGATCAGCATTTGGAGGGTGGGGAATGTGTGCATTTTATGGGGGGAAGGAGGACAAGAATTGCAGCCATTTATTTTACTCCAGCTGTTCAATGCTGGGGGTTTTAGCTGGCGTCAAACAATCTCTTTGGATGGGAGCTTCTTTTTGTATAATTAGACACAAAATAAATAGCTCAGTGTGTCAATAGTAATGATCGTGTAACACAGACAGAACTGAAGCGCAGGACAGGGGAAGAGAGCAGACCTCAGTTTCTCTTTCTGGCTCCCACACTTGCTCAGTGAGCGACTTCAGACAAGTCACACCTCTTGTGTTAACAATGTCTACCTGTCAAATGGAAATAGTGCCCAGGGATGTTGTGATGTTTAGTTCATAAAGTGCTCTGAGATCCTTGAAAGGAAAGGGCTAGAGAGGTGCAAGTTACTGCATTTCATCTGGGGATTCCCAAATGCTTTATAAATACCCACTGAATTTCAAAGAACCAGTGAGATGTAGAACTTATTGCCCTGATTTTTTCACATGGGGAAACTGAGGTACAATGAGGTGACCACTCATCAGATGACTAATCAGAAACAACATAAGAGGTCCTGGCCTGTCCCCTCCAGCAACTGCAAAACTACAATTTAATTAAAATTTTAAAAAGTTTCCGAACATACACAGACATCCAACAGCAGCGCTCCCTATGATCTGACAGTTCCTTACTCTCATTCTCAGCCCTACCCGTAAATTATCTAATGGCAACAGAGGGAATTTTGTATTCGATATTTAGCAATTAACTGCTGTATTTTCAGATATTTTCCTCCCTTACAGCGTTGCAGTGGCTGCCCTAAGAACCATGTGATAATGTCAAAATGAAAGCAATTGCAAATGGTTAAGTGCAAGCATTAATTCTATTGATCAGACTGACATGGTACAGGTCTAAAATTATAACCCACGTGGGTTGCTTGATTTTATAATTCTGCATTTTTGCTCCTTGTTTAGCTCAGTGCTGAAAGAGACAGCCTGGAGTCAAAAGCCAAACGTCAGCTTCCACGAAAGACTGTGAAAACCATAAAGAAAAGGCACAAGAAAAAAGCATTTGGGCACTAGTGATTTTTTCCACATCCTGCTGGTTCTGTTTCTTAAAAGTTATCTGTTTTGAAAACCAATTGTGCAGATTTTCCTAGATGGTGCTGTGACCCTTTTCCATTCAGATGCTGTCCTAGACGCAGGAAGATGCCCTTGTGCAACGGAACGCTGACTCAGATAATTGCAAGGAAGGCTGAAACCCAGGTTGAAAGAAGTTACAGTCTTATCTGATGACTATCATTCAGTCCCGCTCAAGAGCATAAGCAGCCTGGCAATCAAGATGTTTGACTTGCACCTCAGAAACCAGCGTGGGCTGCACAAATTCCAAAGGGGGAGCCGTGTCAGACAAGTTCAGCGAAAGAAACAAGGAGTCTGGTGCACATTTAAAGATAAACCCATTTATTTATGGCATGCGCTTTCATGGGAGAACATCCCGCTTTGTTAAGTGTCTGATGGGCTCCACACACACCTTCTCAGTTCTATTCCTCTTTGCTGCATTTCCCCATGGAGAAAACACCGCCACACCAGCCCCAAAGTGCTCTCGTGTGCAACACAGGGAGGGAGAGAATGATGTGGAGTAGAGCTGGGCCCACCCACTTCCTCCTTTCCTCCACCCCACGTGTAATTTCTGCTTTAGGCGAGTCTTCAGGGCTGGGTTTTTTTGGTTTGTTGTTTTTTTTTTAAATCTCACTTTGTCTTTCAATTCACATTTGAAGCATATTAAATACGAATACACGTTGACCCTGGTGATCACATCTCTGCATATCTTGAGGCAAAACTAATTATACCCTAATTCCTTTTGGACCCCAATCTGAAGCACAATCTATTCAGTAGTCAGTTTACACCAATCTATTTTGCCACAGCTTTTGGATGCATACACAAGAACTGAATTTAAAATAAGTCAAACAGTGCACTGTGCCCCCCTAAACACCGTGAGGACCATGATCCCGATATTCCCCACGCAGGCAAAAACTCCACTGCAGTACTGACTGACCCTTAGTTTTATCAGACTGCTATCTGGCGTCACCTAGCCTGAAGGTTTTAGGTGACACTCCAACTGCTTCTCTAGCACAGACCCAGCTCCACCACTTAAAAGTAAGGTTAAAAAACATTCCCTAGGATCACTGGAAGCGTAGAGTTCCAAAGGGGGAGCCGGGTTAGTCTAGTTCAGCAAAACAAACAAGAAGTCCTGTGGCACTTTTAAAGACTAACAAATTTATTTATTGCATGAGCTTTCGTGGGAGAAAATCCCACTTTGCTCTACAAAGAGCATTCTCCTCATGGGACAACCTAGCACAAGGGTCTGCAACCTGTGGGTCCGGAGCTGCATGTGGCTCTTTGGCTCCCCATTTGTGGCTCCAGAACCGCTGCCAGCAGGGGCCCCGGTGGAGGAGCCTGCTCCTGATTCTGGGCTCCCCCCCCAGCCAAGGAACCCTGCAGCAGGAGCCCATGCCGTACACCAGGACTCTACACCCATTGCGCTTCTCAAAACATTTGGTTATTGAAAGAATTTTTTTAAATGGTTCTTCTTATCTTTTGGGCTGCCGAGCCCTGACCTAGCAGGAGCAGATTTCCAAGCTTGGGGCATATGGTGGAAAATGGAGGTGGAGGGAAGTCTGCCAAAGGTCTATGCAAAGAGGAAAAAAGGCATAAAGAGAGCGAGGGCAAAGCCATTTACAACCTGTCACTGAATCAGAGCTGTAACCTGACCCTGGCTGTGTCTTGCTACTGAGAACATTAACTACAAACAGCTTCCATTTCAGCAGCTCCTGCCAAAAATAAACAGTCCAGACTTTCCTGGCTGCTTGTTGGGGTTCTCTTTTTCTTTCAGTGTTTTTCTTCTTGTAAAGACTACTGGGACCCAGCCTAGGCTGCCTAACTGGAACACTCGGCAACATTTCCTGTGACCAACCAGCTCTTTCGCTTATTTCCATCTCACGATTTTTTCCCCAGTGGAGCAGTTCTGATTAAAAGCTAAGAAGCTAGAAACTGGATAATATTCCTGAAGGGTTCAGAGCTAATTTCAAACTCAAAAGATGGTCCAATTTATATTCTTGGCTCTCAGACTGCCACCTTTTGGAGAGTGTTGCCTACTGGATATAGCAGGTATTGTACAACCGTTTCATAGTAAGAAGCCACATCTTAACAGCAATATTGAACAGTTTCCCTTCGCCCCTGCCCCAGTCACCACACAGGCCACTTCCCCCTTCCCCTTGCAGCCTCATATCAGACCTTGGAATCTATCTACTGCAACTCTGAGGAACGCAAGTCACATTAGGAAGGTATTTCATGTACCAGCTGTCTTTTTCTAAAACAACTTACTGAATCAGAATTACTCTCACTGTCAAACGTTATTTCATCTCCTTGCCGCCACCCCCGACCCCTTGTCTCTTTGGTTCTTTACCACATCAGCAACAAGAGAACTCACATGGACACACACTGGGTCCCAATTTACTATGTTTGCTCAAGATGCATAAACTATCCCGGCCTACATACATACATACTGGTTTCAGATGGCGTCAGCGTAACAGGGAGTGCCCACTACAACTCACCAATTACTACGTGCCACACCATACCATCCGTTGCATTCCTCTTCTGCTCCCACCTTTCTATGATTCTCTGTCCGTTCGTCTCCTATTCCTCTTCTGCTCCCACCTTTCTATGATTCTCTGCCCGTTCGTCTCCTCTCCCCATTGCATTTGCTTCCCAGTGTACCCCATGCCTGGAGACCCAGTCACCGACTCCTTTTCTTGCCCTGCTGGTGTAGAGACACTGCTCGGTTCCTTTCTTCCACTCTCCCTTGAGCATTCCTCTCCCACTGGCATCTTAATTCCAAGAGGAAGGTTCCTGTTTCCTCTCTCCTTAAATAGCCCTGACTTTTAGTGACGTCATCTACAGTTGCTTTTATTTTGTTCTTATAATCCCCCAGGCTCTTCCTTGAAAGGGCTGTATAAATCAGCTAGAGAGAAAGAGCCAAGCACCACCTGACCAGTCATATCTCTGTGGACCACATCCACATTTAGAGACCACAGAGTTCAAACATCAGAAGGAACCCAGTTACCTGGATTCTACTCTTGGCTATATTGAGTCATTTGACTTTGACCTCTTCTATGCCTCATTTCCTCCATCTATAAATGTATCCACCCTCACAGTGGTATCCACTCTAATCTGTTTGGATGAAAGGCACTAAGCATTATCATGAGGGGAAGAGGGCTGATTTTTATCATTCCTGAACTCAACACACTTAGCGGGTGCCAATAATCCACTGAACTGGAGGATGGTATAAAGTCTTACACCTCTCTCATCATGCAATAGAATACAGTTCAGTGAAAAGATAGATATTACAAAATTGGAGGGACCATTGTATGGGCTGACAGGCACTTAATATAATGGGGATGTGCGAGGCAGTGGGATTTAACGGTCACTTTAGGTGATGCGAGTGTTGAAGAGCACGACAAATGTGACTAGCGTTCAAAGAGTGTTCTTAAGAAAAGAAAATACAATTGAAAGGGATGTAAATGATTTAAAATCCCATGGAAGCATATGGCACCAACCTTCCTTTCTTTACGCAGTTCCAGTGAAACAGGCTGCTCAGAAGATAAACGGGAAAGGGAAAAGCCAAGCAGCATGTTTCTAACCAAGCCATAGGGAGTAACGGCGGTGGGGGGGGGAGAGGTAGGGGGAAAACATTCAAAGATAAGGTTCCTTAAAACTAGGCTATTTTAATATGCTGTAGGAAGTTCTCTTCCCTTTCTAATTTGTTCAGTTCTTTGAAACACATAATTTCTTATGTTCTGTTACTGTACAAACAGTCTGAAGCTCATGTGGAGTCGTGCCATTAAGACTAACAGTCACATTTAAATAGGTGATTCTTCTACTTGAAAGGTTACATATTAAAAAGAGAAACAAATGTCTTCAGATAGAAATGCAACTCAAAACCTTTTATTTATACCTATGCCGTTTTTCCTGTGGCTGACTACTGCAGGGAGGAGCTAGGAAAGAAGAGGTATAAGGCCCCGGTAATTAACTCTAAGTGGTTTTAAACTGGCTAGGGAATTGAGGTAGACAAGAGGCACTGTTGGAATCTCAGCCAAGCAGCTCACTTCCACTTCCCCAGGCACACTGTATTCTAGAATATATTATTTAAATGATCACACCAAATATATGAAGCATTTTCACTTTCAAAATCATCAACTCAAGAAACCCCATTGTTCCACAGAATACAGAAGTGTTCCAGGCCAAATCTCAATTGGATTTTAGAAGGGGAGAGGAAGTGTAACTGCCATGTGCAGGATGGGAGGAACCTCCCTGGAGTCACGCGCATCACCTCCTACAAATGCAGCTCCTTTAAAAAGAATTAAAATTAAAAAATTAACAGTCATGTCCCACTGGAGAACACTTATTGTTCTGAGGTACTCTCCTCTTAACCTTCCTTTTTATTAAGACTTTGTAAAAATAAAATGAAACATGACAACACACCATATGGCCACTGAACACTTCCAACCTCTCCAAGTTAATTCAACAGGCTGTGCAGCAACCATTCACCTCTCATGGGACAAAACAGCCCCAGAGCCTTTCTTCTACTCCTCAATTCAAGTCCTCCAAAATGATGGAATAGACTCCTAGACTTTAAGGTCAGAAGGGACCAGTACGATCTTCTAGTCTGACCTCCTGCAAAATGCAGGCCTCAAGACCTCACCCACATCTTCGTGCAGGAGAACCTTACGAACAAAGGGAGCCTGCAGGATCTCAAGATTCAGTGAAGTGTTTTTTGTATATGCAGTGATTCTAGGACACCCAAAACTTATGTGTTACAAGATAAATATTGTAATTAAAAACGTGCACTGCAAGAAGCTGATTGGCAACAGAGTGAAATCAAAAAAACCCAACCCAATAGCAGGTTCAATGCCGAATTCCATCCTACACATGAAAGATCAACCAGACATGACAAGGGGAATTACATTACCCTCTATCACACTGGCCTCATATTATGTCAATTGCTTCTCTCTGTGGGTAGAATATACAGGGCCGAGGAATTCAGCCTCAGATGCAGAATTGTTTCAGAATCTTGACTTCCATTCAAAAAAGAGTTTCTAGCCCTAAGAGTTTCCGATATCACCTTGAATACATCAGCTGAGTGTCACTAAAGCAATTTTCCTGAACTTGAAGAGATCCTGAAACAATATCAGAGATTGGGCGGATTGCGTGGAGGTGCACTTGCCTGCCAAACAAAGAAGCTGAGCTCATCCAGGTTGGGCGACATTTGTTCTTTTTGGAAATTTGGACCACAACGCTTACAGGTGCCCAGTCTGGATGGCCTTAAAAAGGGCCAAATTTTCAGAGAGTGTTGAGCAGCCACTCTCCAAATACCAGGTCGCCCCAAAGTGGGCACTTCAATATAGGTACACATCTCCCCTTAATAAGGATCCCTTTTATAAGAGCAAGCTGGCTACAGGCTGTTTGTACCCGGTGGCAAATCTTAGAGCCTCCTCAACCCAGCCATCACACAGCAACAACAAACAGCCATTCAGCTACAGCCCTGCAAATCCCCAGATATCTGTTTTATATCTGGTTATCCACATCGGCAAATCTCAAACGTCTACATACAGCTCATAGTCTTTGAGATTGCTTTCCTGAATTCAAGATCTGGGATTGCAGGGAGGGGAGTGGATCTCTGGGAGCTGGCCACTGATCAGCTGTTCAGGGGTGGGTGGGAGAAGACTGCTGAGCCCAGCCAGCGGACCTGGGGGGAAGACAGTCCCCTGGAGCAGACTCCTGTCCCCCAGGAGACTGGACTCACGACATCACTAGAGGAGTGGACAGGATTTCCCAGGCAGGGCCACTACACCACCACCAGGAGATGACTTCACAATGGGGACTTGCCTAGGGAACAGAGACTGAGTGCCAGGAGCCCAGAGCCAGCTCCCCTTTAATGGGGGCAGCAGCAGCAAGCAACAGCCTGGCCCTAGGACTACAGGAAGCTGAGATGAGAGCCCCCATCTCCCACTCTGCCTCATAGGACCTGCCAATGAACAGCCTGCCTCCTGCTCCCCTCAACCCTCTCATCACTTTTCTCCTCAACCTCTTCCAGCCCAGTTCCCTTCCCCTTTGCTCCCCCAGTCCCCAAGCAGCCCAATCAACTCTGCCACAGGGTGGGGGCCGGGGCGGCTGCAGATCAGCTGTTGAGCTGCTCATTGGCTGTGCAACATCTGATGAGGTGGAGGTGAGGTCTCCAAACAGCTGATTGGTGGCCCAGGCCTGCAGGTGTGGATGGGGGTAGATGCAGAGCAGAGAGTGTGGATTGCGGGTCGGACAGATGTTGATGCTTGCAGATGTGGATTGGATGCGGATCCACATTTTTGTATCCACATAATGCTCTCGTTCATCTTTCCGTGTGGGCTGAGTCAGACAGAAGGCCAAGCAATGGACAAGACTCTGTAAGCTTGACAGCTTGTCTCTTTCACCACCAAACATCCCCCACCCCCACACCGATATATGTAATTTAGCATATGCTTATGGAGTGAATGATGGGTCTGCTTTCCCCTGCCTCTGCCCAAAAATAAACCACAGAAATGCATTCCTAGAAATCACCCAGTCATCAGCCCCAGGGAACTACAGACCATGCATGTGCAGGGCTTTCCCTAATCCAATTCCAATGGATATTCATTAGAAAATAACTATTTTGCAGTCTCATGATAGTAGAGATAACGACTCCTATTGAAGCTTCCAGTGGTCCGGTGTGATCTGGCACCTGTCACGTAGACAAGGGCAAAAAATGATGAGCAGATCTGTTTGGCTGTCCCAGGCAGAACAAAGAACCAGCAATGTTAAATCTCTGCATGGTTGCCACTGAGTTGTTCTCCAGTATTATGTAATGAATTGAAGCCTTCAAGGATAAAAATCAGCCAAAAACTCTACCAAGGAAATAATGCAGAGCAACCAACCAGAGCAAATTAAAAACAAACATGGGGGAGGAGAACAAAACAGACAAACAGAAAGGAAGCATACAGTAGCTGCCACACTGGTAAAAAACTGTGTCCCTGACTTGTTTTAATCAAGATGGGGCGATTGTTTTCATTTTCATTCTCCTACATTCAGCAATAACAATTTAAGGCAAAACACAACCAGATTTAATTTGTCACGCAACACCTGCACCGGTTGGGTAAAAAAAAAAAAATACATATTTTTTTTTTAAAACTGTGCACAAAGAACGCTGCTCAACTTCTAAATTGCAAGCTACATTTCAGGATTGTTTAATTGAAGTCGTTTTTAGTTTTGCACGAATGCAATCACCAAACATTGTCTCCCTGTCAGCATCTGAGGGGCTAACGTGCTGTTGCCAACAATTAGCACAAATCTGGCTGACATTGTCTTCTCCAAAAATAAACCATGCATGTTAAGTAGCTTGACAACAAACTAAAAGAAAAAAAAAGTGGGTTTGATTTTTTTGCAAGTTTTTTTTTTGTTTTTAAATGAAAGATCCTGATTCAGTTGACACTGAACCAACATCATTGAGCGGGGTTAAGGAGACAGAGAGCTGCCAGAGAGGCAGACTTAGGGTCTACACTGCAATCATGGGGTGTCACTGCAACTCATGTAGACAGAAGTAAGCTAGCTTTAACATAGCTAAAGAAGCTATGCACACAATCCTGCCCCCACCCCCTGAACCCTGGATATGTCTACATGAGCCGCAGTCACACCCTGCGGTTTTGGAACAGTTTTTATAGACGGGGTGCTGAAAGCCATTGAACCAAATTGTAAACCCCACAATGGAAACCACTTCAAGCCTGTACAGTGTAGCAAAACCTCCCCTGATCACACCTGGTGAGCGCAGCGTAGACACACCCTTAGACACGAGATGTTAAAAGAAGTCCTGGACACTTCTGATAATTAAAGTACACTTTGCCCTCCAGCCCATCCCCATGCCTTCGCGTACATCGTTTCTCTGTTAAGCAAGAGTAGGGATTTCAACCCCAGTGTTCTGGCCTACATTTATTTGGGGCAATTATGGAGAATTTAAGAATGCAGAAAGTAACACATGCGCCTGAATCTGCCAGGGCTCAAACGTGGGACACGTGGGACTAAGACCCCAGGTAATTATTCAGATCGGAAAAGTTCTTAGCAATGGGTGTGAATAATCTTCTTTAACCCCAGTTTCATTACCCTTTATTTCAGATTTAAATAGCTTTCAACAATAAAAGCGAATGGACGCCACATCTTTGTGCAGCGTAGATAATTTTGGGATAAAAAAATGAGGGATAGCCCTCTAAATGAAGGACATTTGAGAGGTATGCCATCCAGTTCCTATTGCACATGGCATTGCTCACTTCTTGTCCTAACAGATGTGTTATTAAACCACATCAGGCTGCATCCCAGAGGTGACGACCCTTCAACGATGGATGAATTGATTCCTACATAGGAAAAGATTGCAGTGTTCTTCAATCTTTCTGGATAAGAAATATTCTAAAAGATAGATTATAAAACTATTACACGAATCAGACAGAAAGAAGGAAAGAGATGAGTATCTTTTGCTTAGAGTCAGGATTACTTGCCAACTACATAATAGCAGCTTGAATTTTTATTACTGGGTTATTGCTTCTTCAGGATTTTGATTCTGTGGTTATATTTCCTTGCTCCCCCTCCAGGCATTATATATTAAATGTTCTGCAGATTCATAGCATTCTCTTATATGACATTAATATTAGTCAACCTTGACTTTATTTTTCATTGAGACTAGCTAATCCAAGGAGATGGGCACTGTCGCAATTTCTTCCACCCTGCTATTCCTAGTAGCACACGTGGATCATTGCTATTTCAAAAATGCCGACTGAACATCTACCATGGTAAGTGTAAGTTACACAGCACATTACTAACAAATAGAAGGGGGAAAAAGGGATCCAAAGGAGACCTGTGTCCAGGATGGCTTATGGGTCATTATTTAAACTGTGTGAAATAAATGCGTTCCTGGTGTGATGCAGTCTGATTAAGTTCAAAGAGTTTTTTCGCTGAATTCTGCCTGATTTCAAGTTTGAAAAAAAAAAAAAATCATAGAAACCTATTGAGTTTTACAAGCTTTCTACTTTAAATTGTTAAAATCAGCCGAGATTTTTGTGAAAAATCAATGAATCTGATTTGAGCTTGCACTCTGTAATTCAACCCAAACCTAAATAGTTCCAGGTTCATTCCTTTTTAATACACCAGAGAGATGTTATCAATCTAGAGATACATTTTCTGCTTGTTTTTAAGGCACCAGTACCCAGTATATTTGTCCATGCTTGATTGGATTTGACTCCGATCTGTAACTTTATTTCTGATCTGTAGAAACAAAGCAAGTCACTGATGTTTAAAAGAATTGCATTAATAGTATTTAAAGTTTGGGCAACAAGCAAGAGAATGAACAGGAAAGTACAGAGATAGATCACGGACGACAAGGAGCAGCCTGAGGAGGATGATTCCGCAAACTCAAGACTGCAAAAATCGCTCTTGGATTTTTGTGAGCTCCATAGGCTAGTCCAATATTCAGATCCCACAGAAAACTGTACGACCCCTAGAAAAAGACACTATTCTGTAGGAAAACAGTTAATTAAAACTAGCAATAAGTCATCAAGCATGATCCCATGGAGCCTACAGTAATGAGACCATCATGAGGCAACTCAGAATCTCATCCGATGAATTGCCGTAGGTCTGGCATTCGAATGCCATATTTGCACACTCCAATTTGGCAATGCACTCTCCTCCTCCCAACCTTCCACTGGCTCGGTGTGTAAAGAACAACCTTGTTGCTTCTTACTGAGGCTATCTAATGCTCACCTGAAATGACTTGGCGGACTTAGGCTGCAGTTTTGCATAACAGTCAACTAGATCATTGCTTATTCCTGACCCTGTGTCCCGACAACTGAGTAAATGGTGCACAGAACTAATGCAGAGATCTCCTTCTCTTCACCACAATCAAGAAGCTTTCCTTCTCCTGTGGACAGAATGCTAAGTCTGAAAGAAAACAATTACCTCTCCCCTTTTCTGTATCTATTTACTGAGGTTATCAGCTAGGCAGGCTCTCATTATAGCCAGTAACAAATTTATTTATTGCTTGAGCTTTCGTGGGAGAGATCCCACTTTATCAGATACTTGAAAATAGAAAAAAAAGTATAGGGAAGAGTGATAAACGAAGTGCTCCCTATACTTTTTTTTCCATTTTCAAGCCTCTGATAAAGTGAGATCTCTCCGACAAAAGCTCATGCGATAAATAAATGTGTTAGTCTTTAAAAGTGCCCCAGGACTCCTGGTTTGTTTCGCTGAACTAGACTAACACGGCTACACCCTCTGGAAATTATAGCCACATTTTTTCTTCCTCCACTAGCTCAGGCATTCTCTCTGTCTCTGTCAGGATCCATTCCGTATTGAATAAGAAAGTGCTGCATGTTTCCCCGAGCCTAACGGTGTGGGTGGAAATTCAAGACCCAACTTAGAGGCCAACCGCGGGACTGAGGGTATGTCTACACTAACAGTTGAAGTTGACCTGCTTCAGGTTGAATTACAGTCACCACAGTGCACATTTCCCTTCTTCTGTCGGTGGTGCCTGTCCTCATCACTAACCATTCCAACAACTTAAGGGGTGGGAGTGAGCTGGCCTGAGAGCTGCAGCTCTCACGCTCTTCTGCAAGGTTCCCGGCTCCAGCCTTGGGGCAGAACTGGGCTCCCGACAGGGAGCCAGGAATCTTGGTGCAGCCTGGCTCCCAGCAAGCAGCGTGGAGACAGCCAGATTCTAGGTGGAGGCCCCCACCCACCTGGGTTTCTTGTCAATTTCACACCTTTAGCCTATGCTAAGAAATTGTCAAGAATGGCAGCCAACAGCAGCGTCTACACTGACCCCGTGTCGCCATAATTACACCAACGTAGCTAAGCCATAAGCCTCTCACAGAGGTGGTGGTGGTATGCCGTGGAGTGAGGTGTTCATATCAGTGGGAGGAAGGCTGTAGTCAGGCTAAGAGTTCACCTAGCACCTGAAAGACATTCACACCAGTTTACATGGGTCACATTCTGCCACCAGCTTCACCTTGCATGCACACATACCAAGTAAGGCCTCCAGAACCCATCCTGTGTGCCTGGGGAGACAAGATAGCCATCTCATTCTAAAAGGCTGGTTGAGGAACCCACTGATAGAGCACAGACGGGGGTGTGGCACTGGGTTCTAGTTCTTCAGATTTTGTGGTCTCCAGAAGATCTTTAATTTCTCTGGCTTTGCTCACCCCATGCTAGAGGCAGACTTTGGGAGAGACGGAGAAGGGCTAGTGAAGTGCCTTACCTCATCCAAGGAAGACCCAGTCCTCTGATTAATATGCTACAGAGGAAACCTACATGACTGATGGTGAACAGAAGGTCTTGAGTGTGTTGTGAAGTGGGAGAAAAAGGGGTGAAGTAGAAAAGGTGGAAGGAGTTCTTTGCATTCTGAAAAGGACACAGAAGAGAGATTCCTGGGTGCGGTAAGACCTCATGTTTTAATAATTAACTGTAAATCTTTTAATAAACCATTCCTCCCCTAAACTCCAGAAAGGGCATATTGCCAGTGTTAGCTATATTTTTATTTTCCTCAATTCCTCAAGCTCCTTTTTTTCCATCTTAGAGCACCAAAAAACAAACATTAAAAAAAACCCACAAAAAACCCACAAAAACCAAAAAGCCCCCAAAAATCCAGAGGTGGTAATGAAACTTTAGTTTATCTGTTCCCTTGCCAACTCTTTTGGGTAGGTGTGGGAGATCAGCTTTATTCCTCTCCTGCTCTATCTTCTGTCCCAGTTCTCCCAGGGGATGTGTATATTTCTACTAAGAACTCTTAAATCAAGCCTTACACCCCACCCATCATTAGGTTCTCCATGCACACTAGAAAGTCACTGGTTAATTGAACAAGACTGGGAACTGCTGAAATCTTGAATTGTCTCTTACTTTGGAAGTGTTGGAACATGCAAAAATACAATTTACAAAATTATATGTATGTTCTTTATGCCACTTTTATTAATCATCTCATCGTAAGCACATAAAAACGTGAACAGAAATATTAGCTATTCCAATGGCTCTTATATTCTGCTTTGGTTTGTACACTGCATCCTCTTGTGTCAAGTCTCCAGCTGACTTTTACACTATACACACATTGTGCCGACTCAAACAATGGCACCTCTCTCAGCCTGTTCCAAACAGCCATTAGCACACTGTGTCCCGTTGGACTAAGCTAGCACAAATAGTGGCTTGGTGTAATCTGACCTACTCATAAGCTTCAGACAGTGAAACGCTCACTGCTCAGCTAAAACCAGCTATTAAGCGAGCTACAGCTTGCTTTGACTGATGGCATTTTTAATAGCCAGACTTCAGAGTAAGCAAAATGGTGAAACCAATTTATGAGTAAATGGTGTGCGTGTATATGGGTTAATGTGTGCAGGGGTTTTTAACTACCTTTTCCACTTAACTGGTGCTATTTGTGAAGAACTAAGGAAAGAGATAGGGATCGCAAGAGATATAGAATATTTGCAATTCAGGCCAAAGGGGACAGAAAAACCACAGATAGTCAGAGGGGATCGGAGTTGATCTCAAGCAAAAGAAAGTCTGTTTGATTCTAAACTTGCCTAAAGCGGGCCCGATCTTTCTTGGACAGATCCAAAGCTCCTCCTTTAACAAGGATGTGCATCAATGCATTTATATTTGGAACTCTGAAGAATCTCTTTGGTTGTTAGGTTGAAGTCCACCAGTGATTACTAACTTATGAGACATATCTGTTTCTACTATTATTTGGTCCTCTCCTCCCCTTCTCTGTTGTTGTTCTGTTTATTCACCTGATACATATTATCCACATCCCAGCTCTCTAGAGCTGAGAGTACCTTTCTGATAGGTTTGTAAGATGGGACTCTAATCCTTGCTTGGGGACCCTGGGTAACATTGCAACAGAAATACAGGTATTAAGGATTTAGGACATGTACAATGCTATGAGTGGGCATGTCCCTCTCCTGTCTCATGCAGGACAAGGAACAGACCAGAGGGGTCAAGAATGTCTCCCTTTTCACATAGATTCTTCCTCTGTTTTCACATGGTCAGGAAAGGAGGCACACGTAGCTTAAACACAGCCTGGGGGTTGCCAGATATAACACTGGGTGTTCAACACGGGCTTGCTGTTGACTATGGGAAGGAAGATGGTCCAGAGGTATGAGATCATTCATCTAGGACTTGGGAGACCCTGGTTCAATCACCAGCTTCACACAGACTTCTTCTGGGCCATTGGGCAAGTCACTCAGCCTCTCTGCGTCTCAGCTGCCTGTCTATGAAATGACAATAATAGCAGGACCCTACCTCACCTTCTTTAATAGACTGGGATACTACAGTGACGTGATGACCATGACAGATCCCAAGCATCTTCTTAAAACTCAACCACCACCAGTAAAAGTTTAGGCTGGGCTCCTACGGTTTACAGCCTGTGGGCAGATACAGCACCTCCACTGACTTCAGCCTTTGTCTGCGGAAATCCGAAATATTGTACTCGGTTACCTCACTGAATCTTCCTTCTTGACAGTCCCGTGAGAGATGGGTGTTCAATGTTTAATATCAACAAAAGAACCTCTTCCAGAACTTTCGACCCCATTCAAAGCTTGCACAGCCTGGCTGGGGCAAAGAGGTTCCCTTCAGTTTCCTTCTTCATAGATTTAAACTGATCAATGGAAAGGGGAGAGGGATGAAGTGAACAACATGTCCTTATTGCATTATACAGAGAAATTGTGTTATTTCTCTGCAGTCATCCAGCTCTAAGTGTTTGCTTATTGTGTTTGGTTGCTTTTTTCTAAAACCCAGCAACAAAATTTGATGGGTGTAACTATTATGAGACCTGTATTAAAAACCACCGTAAAGGCTAGTCTTCGTTTTGAGATTTAAAGTTTTGATTGTTTTTTCCTTTCTTCCTTTCCTTTATGTTTTCTTAATCTTGCAATATTTGGGGAAGACTGAGCCATATTTATTTGCACTGAGCAAATAATAAGAGACAATACACCCTGTTAACACAGAGTAGGCTATTCTTTACGAAGCCCTGCAGACCTTCATAGTATTCTGGTTTACAGAGCACAGATACTCCATGAGACACTAAGAATCTCTTAACCACATTTTCTTTTCCAGATGCTGTGGTGAACATGATTTTCTCTTGAAATAAGCTTCTTTTGCCTTCATTGAAGAGCTTATATTACTAAAGAATGGATCTCATCTGTCGTGGAGGTGTTGATAGACTGATGTGCAAAGAAATGTTTCATTCTGGACCAAGAGGGGGGAAAAAAGCAGGGTCATTTATATGGCATAGCGGTGCTCCAAACGTGCCACTTTTATTACAACTGAAACGCATGGAACTCTTGCTTGGAATTTGCTCAAAATTCAGGAACATTTATTTCCGGGGGTTTGATTTAGGCCTAGGAACAGTAAATTCTAATTTCTTCAACCCACACTCCGAATTTTGTTGGTGAAAGGATTAAAACCAGTTCTGCTACTGGTTATGCAAGTCAAATATCTGACAATGTGGTTTTGCAAACCGCAATCTATCTGTAAGCTGTCAGTCTTCCACTAATGTTTTACTTGGATTTTTTTTCCTTTAATTTCAGTTAAGATAAAGGATTTTCAAATAAAAATGACAACTTGAAAACTTCACCTCATCTCTAGCAAAATCTTGCATCGCTATGACAGCTCACTGGCTGTTTCACGCCTCTGCTGAGAATCAGAACCTAGTCTGCATGAGGTAATGCTAAATGCTGACTTGCTATTCACACCGTATCAGACTGAGTTAGATGCTGTGTGTGTCTCTCCACCAGCACAATACAGCCCCAACCCCAGCGTCACTCTACCAATCAAATCCAAAAAGATTCCTGATTGCACCAGTGCTAGAAAGGTCTGCCTCCCTCAGCACTAAATCTATAGCTACAAATGCCTTTAGCCATGAGGACTGGGGAGCAAAAGGGGGGGGAGGGCCTGCAGCAGATATAGGAAGTACAGTGCTACCATTTCCTGCAGTTTGTTAATCAGCATAGTACAGCTGCAATATTGAACACAGGGATGACATGAAGGATTTAATGATCTCTCGTGACGGAAAGTCTCTGGCATTTCTCAAGTACAATTGGCTAAAGGCACAATGCATCAGATGAGGAGCTACCCTATCAATTTAGCATGTGAAGGAAGGAGCTGGGCTCTTGCATTAAGCCAGGAAATCACAAGAACATTTAAATTGTGGTTTTTTCAATTGTGGATACAGTAAACATGTTAGGGTGGAAAGGAATGCATCAGTTTTCTTCATGCTAATGCAAAGATGATTGACCTTGGCTTGGCTGGATGGCTCTGGAGGAAATCTCAAATGATGTCACAACAAATTAATCTGATTTAGAACACCCTCCCTCTCCCCCCCCCCCCATACCTCACATCCCCAATTAAAAAAAAAACCAAACCCAACAATGGAATTTCCTCCACCTCCAGCTCATTCATCAGTAACAGCCAGACCAGGAAACAAAGGCAGAATCAATCTTTTGCCAGAAGAAGCTTACAGCTCACAAGTCCATCAGTGCCTTCTTGACATAAAGGATAAATCTGCACTCGAGAGGAAATCATGCTCGCTTGGCTATAGATCTGATAGGGATTATACCGCGAGATGCTTCCTTACCCACAACACTGAACACAAACCTTCCATAACAGAAGAAAACTGCACCATCTCGCCCCCCCCCCCATTCGTTTCTGTCCAACTGTCATTTCTGCTTAAATCTCACCTGACAAGAAAGGCACCTCTGTGTGAATCTCCCCGTCCTTTTCCTCCTATGATGCACAAGACAAGCAGAGATCCAGAGAATTATTTTGAATACTACTAAGGGGAAGAAGAAGAAAATTCAGGCTAAAAAGCACCAACCCACATGGCATGCACTCCTGTGGCCTTTCCTATAACCAGCCATACACTGCCTATCGGGGAATAAAGGGGGGTTCCCCCCACACCTTTACTAAAATACACAGCAGTTAAATCACGAAGAAGATTCCCTCACTGGCCCATCAGTGTCTACTCCTCTGAAGCAGCTGGTCACTGGCTCCTGTCAGGAACAGGACACTAGACTGGACAGCCACTGTTTAATCCAGCTTGGCTCCTTCTATGCTACATAGGGACACCTACGAAAACTTCAGAATGATCCCAAGTCAGTAACCTTTTCAACTTGTCCCGAAAGCAGCCCAAGGGCAATGTGTCATCCTAACATTCCTCACCTCCATTTAAATTCCCACATCTTACCTTACTACATGACTTTTGACTCTACTTTTCTCCCTGGTTATTACAGATCCCGCCAGAGTTATGCAGCACTTCGCACTTTCAAAACATCATCTTATACTCAGACCATATGAAAAAGAGCAGGATCTGTTAGATTTGTCAAACGTTCAGTAACCCCAAACAAAGTGAAACAAACATCCTACCTCTCTCTAGTTGCCTCAGTAGCGCTATTTATTTGTATTAACCTAGCAACTAGGAGGCCCAGTCACAAACCAGGCCCCCATTATTCTCGGTGCCATATAACCAAAACAAAACCATCAATCCATGCCCAGCAGAGAATTTACAGTCCTCTTGCGGGAATGTTAGAACGCCACGTATCACATGCGGATACACATATCTGGATTTAGAGTGACACGGACAACTTGAGTTCTGGTAAAAGCTAATTTGTCAGTAGTTTTTAAAACACTAGTTAACCAAGGCCTGTGAGCTTTAGTGTTTGCTTCTGCCAGACTACTAAGGGTTTAGGGAATAATTCTTCCCTGTGGTTGGACGTAAACTGCATAAACAGAAGGTAAGACTACAGCCTGGAGATGCTACAGAGCCCCGGAAAACTCAATATCTACGTGAGAACGACACAAAGGAAGTGATAGAAAGAGGACCTCCTCATGGGAAATCAAAAGAAAGTCAAACGGTGACCTCCCAGCAACCTATTTTTAACAAGTCCCTTAGAAGGTCTGAAAAGCCTTTGAAGTTGTGGAATGATGCTCTGAGTCAGTAAATCAATAATCATACAACAAAAGAAAGAAAATATTGCTATTGATAAAGGGGCTGAAAAAAATCCTGAACACGTAAACACAGAAGTTGTTACAATGTATAATTTGCATAACCAACTGTTTTAAACTTCCTCTTGTGGCTGCCATGAAAAATTAAAAGCCAGATTTTTAAATCTGGTTCCCAAAAGCACTAAAGCGTTCTTGCTGTTACAGTTTTATTTTGCAGGTATTGAGACATTCTCCCTCCCTGCTATGTTCTTTCAACACTGCCCTCCATTTCACTCCAAACATTCGTCAATCAAGCAAAAAGAATTAATCTAAAAAAAAAAAAACCACAACACAGGACACATATTTAAACACTATTCAAGAACAAGATTACATGCCATACACATTACTGCTGCTACTGCACTTGCCAGACCTTAAAAATATTAGATGCACAAACCCCAAGGGCAGCATATACTGAAAAGGATCTTTGCTCTGGGCAGCTCTGTAAAATGCTCTCTCTCACATGCTTCAGAAATTCTGAATGCTTCAGCGAACAATGTGAAAGTTTACTTACTCTTAGGGAGAGAGAATGAATTAAAAAACTGTGTTACAAAACTGTAAAGGAAGGAAACTGTCACTGAAAATGAAAAGCAAGCTATTGCTTTCTTGTATTCTGCATTCTCCAATTGATTAAGTTAATTATGGGGTTTTATAAACTAGTGCATGATAATAACCAAGAGAGAAAAGAGAAAATAGTTGATGATATATGTTGGTCAGAGACCTTTTGACACATTTAAATAACATTCACAGTAATTAAACATCTGGAGAAATGGCCTTTTAATCGCAATGGTAGCTATCGATTGATTGATTTTTTTTTTTCTAAAGGAATGAACAATTTTATTGTAGAGTGAAAAGAAGTGTGGTCTTAAGAAGTGCATGGAAAACTCTACCCCATGTGGCCACTTTTTAAAAGGAGAAAATCAGTATTTTCTACTATACCATCCACCAGACCCGTTCGTAAAGTCACAGTAGTTCAAGGCTAAAACTCAAACCCTTCTGCTCAAAAGGACGGGCTGAAGGAAAATTTGATAGCAATGGGGCTTACAACACAAGTATGCAGATCAGATTCCATCCAGTCTGGAGCAGGGAGAAGGTATAGGAAGCAGACAACTTGGACACACTGGCAAGATTATTAAGACTCTTGTAGCAAATTATTATTTCATAGACTAATTGTGGTATCTCACTTAGTTGCCATGAAAATTAAGTGGTGTTCCTACTCATACAGGTCAAAAATTTTCAACAGAAGCCATTTTTCAATGGAGAACTGGGGTTCTGACAAAATGAAAGTTTTATAAAATGTGTGTCTGCTTCCCGTGGAACGTTTTGAGTTTTTGAGGGAAAACTGAAAACCTGAACATTTTCAGGTTTTAACAAAAAGTCGACATGTTCCAGGGGAAGGGAAAAAAAAAAACAAAACATTTTCCAAGAACCTCTAATTCCAGCAACCTAACTGTAGAAGAACATGAGAGATATGGTGTGTTGGAAAAGTGCTAGGGCATAAAATAAACATTTCAAGAAAGCTACTGAATGGGAATTGAAGAGGTCCAGATTTTTACAAAGTCTATTTTCAGTAACCGATGAATATCTCACCAAACCAGAAATTAATTTCTTAATTATATTCAAAGCAGTTTAAACATTGGTGGCGTTTTTTGTTTGTTTTGTTTTGTTTTAAAAAAACACAACATCTCAGTCTCCAACACACTTCATTAGTGGTACACTCGGAAACTGACAAATGGTTCAATAATATGCCTTTTTACACACCTGGCTTTTAAACCTCAGCACCTTCTTAATCTCTGTCCCTCAACATGAAGGAAGCATTTCACTGGTTTAAATTTGGTACAGTAACAAACAAACTTGCATATAGATGAGCCAATTTATTTGCTATGATGTTACAGAATACTGTTTTATTAGCTTAATTTGTCTTATTCACAGTGGAGACCAAGGTAACTACAGTGAACTACTGGAGAGAATATGTAAAAAATGCTTTTTTAGAAAAGTACCTAGCTACAGCTGCATTCACACACACACAGTTTTTAGCTTGCGCCTGTGAAGCAAATGAAATTTAGAAAGGGCAGTTGGTAACCTTCTTTCGCCCTTCAAAGGCAGTCCTTATCCGAATCTCTCCCAGGTCCACAACATCTTATATTGGCACATACTGCACAAAAAAGTGGAGCTTTAAAAAAAACAAACCAACCTGATAGGCCAAAGATAGTGAACTATTCAAGATCTTTTTAATCGCTCAGATTACGCAAATTAACGGTTCACCTGTTTCTCTTCTTGGGCAAGAATATCCATTCCTAGATTGAAATGTTTTCTTTTCCATTTTAACTGCACCGCTACTTCAAAAGTAAAGTGAAATATTAGATTAGAGACATGAGAGATTTGAGTGAAGTCCCTCCCCGCACCCTCCCCAAAGCCAACGGGAGTTTTCGCCATTGACTTCAATGGGGTAAGACTTCACGAAGCACATTACTTCAGTGGAGTGATGAAATTGACAAGTAAAACAGCCCCACCCCTGATCCAAGGGGATGCAGTGTCTACATGGGTAACCTACACCTCTTGTTGAGGTGGTTTTATTTTGTCGAAAACACAGGGCACTTTTGTCAGCGGAGGAGAGGAGGTGATTGCAGGGTGTACACCAGCACTGTTTTGTTGAAAGAAAAAAAAAAGATGGCTTTTTGACAACACACTCTAGTGTAGACCAGGCTGTAGTTCCTTAAGTGACGCACTAGCTGTATTTTATCTTGTAACCTTTTCTGGGTTTTATGCTTCATTATTTGAGCTTCATAACCTTGTTTTATCGAATCCACTGTTTCCACTGAAGAGTTTAGGAGCCTTCACTTGGGAGACCAAGTTGCATGTACATCTTTACTAATGCTGCAAAGGCAGACTTTATGTAAGCTTTTATTTCCCAAGATAGGACTGGGAAGTACAGGACATATATTCTGGGGGATAATTAAAGGTCAGGGAGTGTGCTGGGGTCATCCTGCCATATAGCCAGGCTTGCGAGAGCCAATGTGTGCCTGGCTACAGCACAACAGCTGGGAGTGATCTACATGCTGGAGTCTGTAGCAGCAAAAAGATCACCTTAGTGTAGCGATCAGGGTGCCACTTCTACTCAGTCTGGATCCGTCACAAACCCCCAAGAGGATCAAATAACTCTGCCTTAATTTCTGTACCTGAATTGCAAACACAGTTACCATGAGTGTACATGCTAGTTGGATAACTGATTGGGCAAATAACATCCAGTTCTTCTTTACCTGCCAGGTCAAATAACCAATCCTCATCACAGCTACTGCATATACATTTTTCATTCACGACAAACATTTAATTCTGAAATCAAGATCCAAGAGTTGAGTAGTAGCATAGTCTAGTGCAGCGGTTCTCAACCTTTCGTATCTTACATCCCAGCAATCACTCTATCAAAGGACATGGGCCCCATTATGATAGAAACAAAAACACACTTCTTCCAAGAAGGACATGTATATGTTTACAGGCAAAACAAACAAGGAGTCCTGTGGCACTTTTAAAGACTAACAAATTTATTTATCGCAGGAGCTTTTGTGGGAGAAAAATCCCACTTCATCAGACGCTTTGAAGATGGGGAGCTTACAGAATGGGAAGAAATTAAATGCATTGAAGTGTATGACACAGGATCAGGTCAGGCTGTAACAGCAAATCAGAATAGATGTTGGGATTCAAACACTGGGGACCAGCATATAGAGGAAGGTGAGGTCAAATCACCTGTTGTGATGAGAATAAAATCCGTAGTCCCTGTTTAACCCTAAGGCAATGGAGTCGAATTTACAGTCGCAGATCAGTGGGAGGGGGGGCGAACTCTTAGTAATTGTTATGAAAACCCTGCATCCCGGCTAGACCAGGGGTTTTCAAACTTTTTTTCTTAGGAACCAGCTGAAAAAAATAATTTATGTCCGTGACCCAACACTTATATGTTTGAGCAATGCATTCCAGTCTTTCAGTGGCGGCAGTGGGGGGTACAGCGAACCAGTGCCTGACGCTCTGCAACCCAATTGTAGGTCTCGACCCACAGTTTGAAAACCAATGACCTAGACTACTTCTGCATCCCACCAGTGGTACACTGCCGGTCTGATAGACAGGACACTGGACTGTGAACTGGGAAACCAGGTTCTATTCCCTATTTTCCAACTGCTCTTTGACCTTCGGCAATTAATTCTTCTGTGCCCATTTCCCCTCCTGTGTATCTTGTCTATTTACTGTAAGCTCTTTGGGACAGATACCCTGACTATGTGTTTGTACAGTGCTTGGCACAACTGGACCACAATCCTAGTTTAGAACAACTTTTCGGTGTTATTGTATTACAAGTAATACGTTAAGGGGGAAAAAAACCCCACCTCTTCAGAGAACCAGTATTAAAAATGTGCCCTGTAGCAATAACATAGCGATTATACAACCCAATTTTCACTAGCCTTCAAAAATGAGATTCAGTCTCCAAGTTGGTAAAAGCAGTTTCGGCCCTGGTCCTATCGACCAGCCCAGTTACATAAAGTTCCTTGTATCTGATTTTGGTTGAGTCAAGCAGCCTTGTTAAAAATGTTCCAGTTGGCTCAGCTTCAGTCCTGGGCCACAACAGCCTGCTCAGAGACCACTGAACAGGGACCAAGAGCAGAACCTAGTCAGAGAAGCAAAGAATGATTTTATGTGGTCTCAATAGGTGCAGTGCCTAGGCACAAAGGATAAAACTCTATTATTTTCTCAGTTCTGGAAGGGAAGGGATTTAACTGACTAAATCCTCTCTGTGAAAATAACCGGCCCTGGAGTTTCAGCCCACCCCTCAAACACCATCTCTCTAGTGGGCGTTTTTGCACTGTGTAGCTATAGATATGTTGCATCAGAAGGCTTTACCCAGTGTTTTACAAATAAGCTGCATATTAAATGCTGGCGCAGTCCGTCTGTATTAGTGTTTTCTCTACAACTACGTCAGTTTTACAACACTGGTGCTAATTTTCCTAATCTAGACAAAACCTCACTTCCAGCTTTTGCTGGTCCGTGCTTGATTTATAGCATTTTAACAGTGTGTGTGTCCTCGTGCGAGTATGAATACATAAGGGTTCTGTGGTTCAGCACTGCCAATCCCTGAAATACACAGCCTTCGTTCGATCACACCTGCAGAGCTCCTTTTATACATGGCTTCCGAGAACACCTGTGCCAAAGAGTCTCCCTTCACCTCCACACCTGTCTCCTTTAAATTAAACCTTGTAATATCTGCAATCTGTTATCCCTACTGTGAACTTCTAGGTTGAGTCTTCTTGTTTGTTTTAACTCTGTTGCATTAGAAGCTGCCACAACCTTGCTCAGATTCCACTGAAGTGACAGGGGTTTGTCTGTCTGTCTTAGGTGGGGAACCCTTGCTCTTCTTCAGGATGTAAATGCCATTTCTTGTAGGAAGCTTCCATATCTGTTTCTCTTCAGTGACTCGTTTCTTGGCAAGTTCCATTCAAGCAGACTCTAAGAAGTGCTAATTCAAGAATAAAGGCGAACCGGAAAAGCATTCACAGGCAAGATTCTCAAGTTGTATAAATCAGACCGCTCTACTGACTATCAAAACTACAGCACTTTATACAAGCTGAGCACCTGGCTCCATCTTTCTTGTCATGTTTGTCAGTTGTTTTGGGGCACATTTACACAACGCTGCTTTACTATTACAGTGGTTTGTTTCAACAAAATAGCGCCCCAAACACCATGGGACAAATGGCATTCCATACACGGGCAAAACTGAACCATTATCACATGCATATCTCAGAACTATGTTACAGCTCTGTTTTCACAGGACCGTTTAGGGGTTCATTGTAGGTTTCTTAGGTTGCAGCACTCTGAGAATGGTTATCACATTGGCCCCGCCACAGCTACAGGGTACTTCCATAACATAACAGGTTGCCAGAATAGGAAAGAGTCTGTAATCCAGGTAGTGGATAATGAAGCTAAAAGGCCTAAGTGTTTTAGGGCTCTATTTCCAAAATCCAAAAGCCATTTCTAGAAAATCAATTCACTCCCCCAACTTGCAGAAAGACTACTCAAGGTTTCCACATAGCTTATTAGGCCTCCTCAAGGATTCCATGCCAAGGTTTAATTCAGTCTTCATTAACTCTCTAATCAAGGCTGCAAATTTAGGTGCTGAATGCTTTCCTTTCTAAATACAGATCATGGGATAGTTTTATTATTAGGGAGCCAGTGCCTCGCAGTGGCTAGAGCACCTGACTGGGACTCAGGAGTCGTGGCTTCTATTCCCGACTCTACCATTGGCCTTCTGGGTGCCTTGGGCAAGTCAATTCACCGCTCTGTGCCTCAGTTCCTCCATCTGCAAAATGGGGATAATGACAACCTCCTCTATAAAGTGCTTTGAGATCTATGGCTAGAAAATGCTGTATAAAACCCAGAGATTATTTTGTTTGTTGCGTATCCCTGTCTTTTCCCTGAGACGTGAAGACACATGAGAGTTACAAAATCTTACATTTTTCTATCCTGAACTACATCCACTTTCATGACAAAATTATGTGCACAGTAAAGTACTGTATATGAAATCCCAGGGTTGTTATGTAACAGTTTTGGACAGAATGCAAAAGGAGGATGTTATAACCAAATGACAGAGCAGGGGGAATTCAGGTACGGGAGAATGGCTTGCAAATCATTTCAAGTATTATGAAATTACCCGCTCAATCTTTAATTACAAATGTTTTCTATTTATCATTTTTAATGAAATGAGGGCCCCTGCAAAGTCAAACATTGACTGTCCTTAATAACCCCTCCTGCCCTGCAGATTAGAGCAAAATCCCCATTTAAGATTATTCAGCCCCACTGTTTTTGGTAGGTGTTCAACTGCTTTGCAGACCTCGGTCTTCTTCCCATCTCCCCCCATGTCCCATCTCATCTGACACCTCTATAGGCATTGCTAGGAATGGGATTTGGCGTCCGTGCTCAGATTAAAAACAAACTCTCTGCCCAGATGAGGTTATCCCCTGTGGCTGCCCACTTTATTACATACAGCATCCAATGACAAGGTCAATAACCTACGGTGCTCACGGAGGTTACATACTCATGCTGAAATCTTCAATGTGTTGTAAGTTTCTCCGTTTTTCTCTAACTCAAGTAAGGCCACTCACGAAACACTGCTGTTTTAGGAATCTCATCATTTATACAATCAAGGGCAGTTTCATTATTTCAACACAATTTATTCCCCTCTGAAGGAAAACTAGTACAAGCCCCTCCAGCATGAACAGTCACCTAAAGCATCCACAACACCACAAACGTTGGAACTATACAGGTTCCTTCCAACAGCCATCTAGACTCTTACAACAGTGATCTTCTTGCAGAGCTCTCAATTTTACAATGAGTTTGCAACACTGAAGGAGACATTGATCTGTGTGGCCTTTCGTGTCTCCTCTTAGATCCACAATATGCATTTGCTGTTTCTTCAGAAAGCATTAGTGGGAGGGAGAAAAGCGGGGGGGGGGGGGGCACAATAAAAAGGAAAAAAAAAAGAAATAGGTGGAAAACACATCAACTTGCCCACAGCCAAAGGCAGTTCAGATTCCGCACTCACCACTGAAATCGCTCAAAAAAGAAAATTCACCTTATTTCCTGCTTTTGCCCTGAAAAAACAAACCTACAGAAACAGCACAAAAGGCAATAAAAGCCACTTGCTTTCAGAACAGTTAAATTGCGTGCAAGCTCTCTCCTTTCCAAGACACACATCTCACCACCTCCCCGTCTCTCTCCAGCCTTAGAAATAAGAATGCTGCATGGCATCAGAAGTGGAAGGTTAATTATAATTATATATGATCACTGGGTACTGTTCAAGTGAATCCCATAATGTTAGAAGTCAACCTGAATATATGGCTACGAATAAAAGGTTTCACCCATCTTTTTGCACACTCAGCTCTAATCCCGGGAATGTAGGAATAACCAAGCAGGGATGGTGGGTCAGGTACTTCAGTTTAGCAAAACAGAATCTGTTTAATATAGAGTCATTTTCACAGCATGTTTCTCCTCTTACTAGTTTCCTCTCTCCTTTAAAGAATTTTGAATATAAGAGTAAAAGGCTCCCTATTGTCTGAGAAGCTGAATATTGAGCTGAGTAAAGGAGGACACTTCAAGGTGCTGGAAGTGGGAAGAGAACTGTAAACCCTGGTTTCTAGAGGTAGAGTTGTTTCTATTTCCCCTACAAAGACAAACAAGTTTAACAGTATGAACAGAGTGACTCCACAAAAGAGAAGGGAAACCAAGGTCAAATTAAAAAAAAAGAGACAACAAGCTGGCAGATGCAAAATAAAATCAGCAGGCTGCCTTGCTAACTCTAAATGTAAGCACATGCAGCGAAAGAAGAGTTTACATCTTCCCCAATTTGTTAACATGATAATTTTCCACTTTCCATGATTTTCATATAATTCTCTCTTCTCACCTTGTAATAATGCATTTCAGGTGCTGGCCCAATGCGTGAGCTAAATTCCTACAACACCTGTATGAGGAAGAGCCTGAAATTTGCCAGCTGCTACCAGGCAGATATCAAGTTCAGCTCCTCTCCATCCTCCTCTAAAAAATCAGGAAATGTACAAGGTGGCATGTATTTATTTCCATAAAGCAGGTGTGAACCTTTATCAGGCATTAAGTAATAATATACAAACAGTATCCAACTATGGGTCAAAAGCATGTCTAGCTGAGTAACAGCAAGAATGATTTAGCATTAACTACATTTTAATCACTTTTTCTCACCTCTCACAACAACCTGTAATGAAAACGACAGAATGCTGAATTAATTGGTGCACTTTCTGAACATTTTCTGTAGGTTTTAGAAGTACACGCTCCACTTTGCAGATCAGTTGACTTTTCTTCATTACTATTTTTGATGCTCTCAATTAACTTTCCATAATGGTAATAAATACAAGTCCACTCTACTGAACTATAAAAACTCATGAATAAATTCTCTCAGTGCCCAGAGGTTTTTAATAACTAAAAGAAAGTGTGTGTATTGAGGTCAATTGTTATATAATCCAGGTGAAAGACAAGGACAAAAGCCTTTAACAGCACAAAAGAAGTAATGACAGATAGGTTAGGGCCTAAATATTAATTCTTTATAGAAAAATATTGGCATGATCACCAATTAGCAGAGGTTTTAAACACTGTGAGGGCTTTAGAATTAGAAAGTGAAATGCCCATAAACTAACATGGAACTGAATGCATTTCAATGTTCAGGCCGAATAAAATGGAAGAAAAATACAAAGAATAAATGGTTTAACACAGATATCGAAGTTAACCCAGCTTTAACAGTTATCAAAGTTAATTCAGCCTGACTGTATGTCTTATTAAACGACTACGGTCAAAAAAGTCAATATCCTAGGACAAACATTTCACCCTCTAATGCTGTTATGGAGCCCAAATTCTTATCTTCCTGGAAACTATTCAGCCACCAGGCAAGAAAGCATTCTTTTTATTTGTATTTTGGGATATGATTGAGACGTGATAACTATTATGTGGAATTAATTTGTTGGTCAGGAAAATATCAGACTGATTTCTATTCATTTGGTCAGCTTGGGAACACATTACAGTATTCAACTTTCATCTACAAGTATGATGTTTACTTTTATAAAGGGCTGGATTATCATGAAAAGACAGACAAGAAAAGGAATGAAAAACCAAGTATTTAACTATTTCCGGGACCATAACAATTTTGCTACTGCATGTTATCATCTTCTAAAGACGCACGCTGTTTGTCTAATGCTGGGGGGAAACACACTCATGTGACATTCTGCTTGTTGTCAGTGCTGGGAAGCCAATCTTACAGAAAGATTAACCTTTTCCTACCCAGAAATACCAGCCATGTCCAAGAATTTACCAGTAGAACGCTAAAAATGGCCATCATCCTTTAAAATATATTCTGTTCACCTCTTTGTTCTTATCTGCATGCTCTCTCATGCTTCGTTTTCCACCTCAGCTCCAGAACTGCTATTCCCACAACATGATACATAGATTTACCAAAGCAATCAGATTTGCTTATGCTCTGAACCTAGAGAAATTGAACACTATAAAATTACCCTCTTTTGAGTGCATTTCCTTCAGATACTTGTATGTACATATATGATCAGGATTTTTACATGAGGTATAAGAAAACCATGTGGGTTTCCTCCCCCTTCTCCTCTCCCCTCCCCCCAATATATTTCTGGAACAGGTACCTAATTTCTTCTGAAGAGGAGAAAATATTCAGTTGAGCTGCATTTGTCAACACACTTTTCTCCTGATTAAATCAATTTGGTAATAAATGATCATAAAGCTGAAGGGTTTAGGATGGTTGAGAGAAACATACAAAAGTCAAGATGCTTTATCCAGGACACTCCTTCCAAGAAAAACAAACAGAGTCCTGTGGCACTTTTAAAGACTAACAGATTTATTTATCGCATGACCTTTCGTGGGAGAAAATCCCACTTCATCAGACGTTTTGAAGACAGGATATTTACAGAACGGGAGGAAATTAAATGCAGGGAAGCATATGACATAGGATCAGGCCAAGCTGTAACAGCAAATCAAAATAGGATCTCCATGATCTACACAAACATCTATTAACCAGAGAAATAACCTGAGACTGGAATTCACACCACTGTTTTACTAATGACAGAGGGAGACACAAGGAGGTTGGCTCGCTCTCTTCCTCACCCCAAACCCAGGAGGGCACACAAGACATCAGGGGCAGAGCAAGGCCAGAGAATTCAACTCCTCTGACTCCCAGTTTCCATACTTCTTGCTTCTGGCCAGAAAGGAAATAATGCAAAAAAACCCCCAAACAAACAAACAAAAACAAAAAACCTGCTTCCTGATATTTATGCTTAAAGCTCCAGCTGTACGTTCCCTGGACTTCTTCACACCTTTGCTTCCGTTTGGTTCAAGTCTTCAACCTACACTTGGGCTCATTTATTTTACTGTATTCATAAGGGTTTGTTCCTAACGAAAATGAAAGAATTTTTTTACTCCTTAGCCTCCAACTAATTCTACCTGCAAGCCTCCAACTAGCTTCAAACAACCGCAGTAAGCGATAGCAGTAAACCCTGCCATTTGGTTCATTTGTTTAATAAGGAAAGAACCCATCACTCTGTACAGATACCTGTGAACCATTCAAGAATCCCAGTAACTCAGTCGTATATGATTAACTACATTATAATTAAGAAAACACAAATGCCTACTCCAGTACTACAAATGCCAAAGAGAAAACAAAGACGTATTCCAAATGTTGTCCAGAGGAGCCATATCTCTGAATGTGTTTATGCAGTGTCTGGTGCAATGGAACACTGGTCCTGCTTGGGGACTCTTAGGATTACAGTAATGTTAAACATGTCATCATCACAGATGTATCTACCAGATCACCACATGGAAATACAGTATATGTAATTTAATCTGGCAGTCTGCCAGTGATGCGTGAAATTCCTAAGCCTGAAGACCCCCTAACCATTTCCCCTTTCTCTAAAAAAGCAAAAACAGCTAAACACAATAAAATTTCAAGGCCCCATATTTTTCAAGTACTTATTAAATAAATCAAAATTGCATACTTCCCCTTTCTAAATTTTGCAGCTGTTGACTTCAGAGCTCTAGCTGTTATTTTAGTAGCTGCAAAAAGTGGCTTGAGTGATCTATTTTGTGCAGGACATAGTGATTATCAGCCGAGAGAATAAATGTCTTAAGGAGGAGCCCAGGGCATCCTCCCCTGGAAATAAGTGTCTGTTTATGTGACGCAATCTAGCACATTGAAAGGCAAAAAGCAGTAAACTCTTCTGCCAAATTCCAGTTGCTCAACTTTAAGATCAAGTTGGTCAACCCTAGCAGGGGCTGTTTAAGAAATAGGATGGAGTTTCAGAAAGAAAAATTCCATACTTTCCCACCCCCCACAAATTTCAGAGCGCAGAGTGGTATAGGGGATCCTCTGGGAATTCAACACTGAGCCCCTGATCCATGAACTGCTCCTACACCGTCATCTAAAAACTGGGCTACTGATCTAGTGTAAAAATCTCTTAAGTAGGTCTTCCCATTAAAACTTTTGTTTCTAGCCCTAACTTCCTTGTTTGGAATGAGCATGAGCCTAACATGTGCACAGCTAAACTGCCACCATCAGAATAAGCAATTTTTAAATGAGGCTTGCCCCAGGGCTGTATCATGAGAAATAAACGGCTAGAAAGAGAAGCACAAAGATACTATCAAGTCCCCGTTTTGGGAAGAGTAGACGAACATGCTAGGTGATCTTACAACCGTGAATTTAGTATTTAGCACTGAAGGAGGACGAAGCACAGAACCTAAAAGCATCTCATCTGGAAAGAGTTTGTGTAAGTGGTTTATTTAAAAATAGACAGTTCAGAAACAACCGTTTTGGATCCTATTAAACAGTGACATGTTTATAGTTTTTATTTAAAGACAATTTGTGTGTGAGCAACGCATTCCCTATAGTTTATTGCAGTATGAACTCTGTGGAGATGGCATGACATTTACCAACCAAGGATGGAAGCAACGCTTTAGAAAGCACGCTCACCTAGCAGCCGCTGTAGATCATCCCTGCCTTTCACGAAGCCCATCGGAAAAAATACTTCATTAGCATCAATCTTCCTAGAATCAATGCTAACGTTTTACCCATGTAAACATGTGATTGCATTAGCAAGTCTCAAATTGTTACAGCTTAAATGTTAATAAGTCTCTCAGAATGGCAGGACAACTGGTAGAAAACGGAGATGGAGACCTTAAAAGTTCTTAAGAACTTTCACAATCGAGTACTGTTGTACCAGGTCTTCCAGTACAATACCTCGCCCCCACACGTACCACACCCAGGGGGTGCAGGGAAAATATGAATAGGATTTGGGTACGTTTGTCCGTTTGTTTGATGTAATCAACAACAAAACCATGTGTGCCTTCTAATGAATCTGCAGACAGCGGTAGAGTTTGATGGATGAGCTGATCCCCAGCAAGTTATGGAATCCATCTGTTCGGAAAGTCATAGCTATTTTCAGCTAAAAATCACGTTAGTAACAATTCTATTAAATCACAGCTTCCTTTTTTTAGCTTTCAACCAAAACGGCAGAATAAATGGCATGCCTGTTTTCCTGGAGAAGGTTCTGGAAAGGCGTTTGTTTCTTTTCTTGTTCATCGTTGCGCACAACGACATGTATGGAATGGAATTAAAGGCTTCTGTTTTTAATGTGCTGGGATCTTGGTGAGTCCAAAAACAAACAAACAAACCAACCAACCAACCAACCAACCAACCTTGCTCTATAGTGCATTTGTCTCCCTTGAGATCTGACTTCGAACTGCATTAGTTTTTTCCTCGGGATCCAGTTGAAAATAATTATTTATGCCCGCAACCCAACAATTACGTCTTTGAGCAATGCATTCCAGACTTGCAGCGGCGGCAGCAGGGGGCGCTGCAACCCAGGACCTGAGAGTCTGTGACCCAAAACTGGGTCCCGACCCATAGTTTGAAAGCCACTGTATTAGGGAGCCATCCAGTGAATGCAAGAGTGAGTTCTGCTGTGAGAAGCAAGGCTGTGGATCAGGACTACTAGTGAGGAAAAAAAGCAGAGGCCCACAAAAACTTTTGAACCCCGTCTTGGATTGAATAGCCTGTATTCTTGGCTCCAGGAAGAGAGGTACTTGGTTCAGGTGCCCACGGGAAACCCACCACTTTCATACTTTGACCCATTTCTTGGGTAAGTACATAAGTACAGTACATTCTCTAGAATTTGTACACTGTACTAGCAAGAGACTGACTTTCTGAATTTGCTATAGTCCATGTGAGAGGGATTTAACAATGACAGAGGAAAAAAAAGCTTTGGGGGGCTTTTTCCCAGAGCCTTATAAATTCAGATAAAAGGCACCGTTGAAGTTTAAGGTACTAGAATGATGAATGAGAGCTGAAGAATCTCCCCCACCAACACACACACTGATGTAACACTCCCTCCACTAAATGCTATTGTGGCATGCTAGGTGCTGTTCACACACAACACGACATAGCCCCCGGCCTGAAAAGTGTAATGGATAGCCATGCACCAAGTCCCGTGAGCTGGGAATCTGGTCTCTGGGTAGCCAAGGATTACCATACACAGTTCAGAGAGGTTAGAATGACAAGTTCAGAGAGGAAGCTAGCGGCAGAGTCAGAAAAAAAAACAACCTCGTTATGTAGACTTCCGGCACCCCATACTAACCACTAGACCACAACACTACTGTTATAGTGTAACATCACAGTGAGTATTTTGTATTAGTGGGAAACCCACTTTACTGTAGTTCATCTTTTAGCATGTTCTCAGCTTGGCAGTGAAATCAATTCATTTAGTTTTAAACACACATTTCAATTACAGCCGAAAATAAAGCTGAAAAACAGCGCTATAACATCACCACCTCTAATACAACCAATTCCCCCCCCTCCCACCCTCTCCAATTTCATTAAGTCCTCTTGATAAAAGCAATGATTGGGCTTTTAGACACTGAAAAGCAACTGGAAAAGATGGTGACAAATTCTGCGCTTCTTTATGCATGTGGGTTTTTTCTTTTTTCTTTTTTAAGTTTTGCCATGAGGTCTTTTATGTCTCTTTCAATAATCATATAATTATACGACTCCAAACGTACATGCTGGCAACACTTAAGGGGATTTCAGTCATTACAGGTGACAAGACTCTCTTCTCTTATATCTAATGTTCATAAGGATTTATTTCCACTTCAGACACAAGTGATCTTGGTAAAACTCCAGATAGCCCCCAAAAGCTATAGATTCCGGGGACCATTTGGTGGAGGGGAAAGGGAGTTGAACAGCTTTCATTACTAAGCTGAACTGCATATAAAACCAACTGAAGTGAACCTAAAATGGAATGGAGCTTCTTTTTTTTTAAATTAACTGGCCCAGCATTTTTCTCAGGTTCCATGTCCAACTATTTTCACGTTCTTTATTTAATTTTACAGTCTGAAAGAAATGCCAAGCTTCCATCAAAAACTAAGGATGCTGTAATTATATCTTCCCAGTGGCTTCAAGTTATTAAGAAGCTGTCAAAACACCATAATTATTTTATTTCAGGTTTGACTGATTCCATAAACATCTCAAATCCATACTATCTTTAGCTTCTCTCTTTCCCTGGGCATGAGCTCTGGACAGAGTGTATAAAAGCTGCCCGCCCAGCAAAACAGATTCACACCAAAAATGCACGCACCGTTCCTACTCAAAGATATAATTGTTTTTTATTAGCTGAAACGTAGCAGCATTCAAAGGATAAAACAGCCACGCCACAAAAAATGCTTTAGCTTTGTAGTAAACAATGTGTAACAAAACCACCACGGCTCAATCCACTGTTTTACCAACAGTAGAGAATAATGAAACTTCAGCCCTTTTGTATGTCAGAAAGTCATTACTGCAATCTGTTCAGTAGCCAGACAGTACCTAAATTATCCAGATTTTTCCCCTTGCTTGGCTTGGCTTGGCCACCTCCTCTCAAGTTAAGTATTTCCTCATTACACTGGGGTTAATAGCTGTGGATGTGCTTGGGGGAAAAAACTTCCCTGCCAATAAAAATTAACCAATGGTCACCTTCCTGCTTGTAATCTCCTGAGAGATTTTGTTAGAGGAGACAAGAGTGCTATGAAGATCAGTCACTAAGACTAAATTCCACTCAGCAGACTACAGGGTATGCCTGAACAAGGATGACCGCACAGCAAGGGTGAAAAATCAAGATGGGAGTGGCGTATAATAGGAGCCTATATAAAGAAAAGGGCCTGAATATTGGGACTGTGCCTATAAAAAATAGGACATTTTGTCACTCTTGAACACAGATTTCCCACACACTTCTCAATGAGAATTCAGGCAGAAAAAGCCATCTCTCCGAAGCACCTTTCCACAGCAGGTCTTGGAGAGAACAGAACAAAATGAAGTACAGCCCCTCAGGCCTGTTGACAGCGACCTACTCCCCTAAAACGGAATGTCTGACTTTCAATTGCTACCGTTTCTGTGGCTTACATATGGCGCGTGTAAGTGGACCTAGCCCAGAAAAGATTGTAAAGCTTTTCATGGAGCACAAAGAGAGAGACAGGAATGGTGTCATAAGCCCATGTTTGCAGCCAGTAGCTCTGGGAATCATTTTGATTCCTCCAGTCCCCTTATCCAGGCCAAGCACTGACCTGGTCAATGTTCAAGTTAGTCTTTCTGGCTTGGAGCAAAATGGAACATGTTACGTCTCCCTTGAATGACGCAGGAGTGCTCTACAGATAGTTGTCTTAGGAACTGGATTCTCATTAGGGGGGCCTGAAGTTTTTCCTTCAATGACAGTTCATTTGAGGTAATCAACAAACATGCGTGGTGACTTTTGCTATCGACTCTGCTGTTCCCACCCTTCTCCTACCAAAAAGTTCTGGTAGATCTTCCAATGCTATTTTACATACCACTTTGGCTTTCCTTCCCTGCACTAGTGGATGAATCCCGCCCCCAACCCCTGAACAATGCCACGACAGCCGGCCTTCCCGACTCCTAGAACTATTCTATCTTCCTCTCCCCACTCCCTTCCCCATCCTCTTCACAGAGTTTGAAGCATCCTCCTTGTTTTCTCCCTGCCTAATGTTCCCAGAAAAGACAGTCTGGCTTGCACTGATGGAAGCCCTAATTCACTACCAGTGTGCATCATGAGAGTCCAATACCAGCAGCTGTAGCATGCAGAGGTCCCAAATCTTCTTACCAATCTGTTAGCTAGTCCTATTCAGGACAGGGTAAAGAGCCCAGTATAGACTGCAGCTTTCACCACAGCTTGCACAAATAGAGCTGTAGGGGTGACGAATGACAGGTACCACGGCTGCTCATACAGACGCAGCCTTGAAAGTTGAGAATGAACTTTTAAAATGCATGGAACTCTCTCTTTTTAAAAGCATTTTGGATTAATAGCCTGAAGACAGATTCTCCTTTCAGCATTTGAACAGTGTTAACAACAACAGCTCATTTGTTTGGGAAAAGAAAACTTTGAAGAGATGGAACGTAGCCAACGAAGCGGCCCTCAGACTCCTCGCTGCTGAAACCGTCACAGCTGCTCCTTAGAGAGCAGCCAAGCCAAGAAACAGTTACACAGCAACAGTCACTTACCTACCGAAAACTTTTATATCTTTACCGTGATTACGGAGAAGCATTCGAGTGCAATGCATTGTAAATGGTTCTCACTTACAGCAAGATCTGCACGTACAGTAATTACCAGGAACCAAACCTTTCCTACTGTATTTCAAGGCTTTATTTAAAAATTCACTCCACTCGATCTGAGAGCTCATTCCTGTTTTCAGATCTGCTGATAAACAATTTGCTCTGAGCAAAGCAGTGGAAAAATTCTGACTGCCACACTAATGATACCTGAACAAAGTTCCCCCTCTGCTAAACCACAGTGACAAAGAATGATCACTACAAAAAGTTGAATCATTTTGCTCCAGTGCTCTTTATCCAAAAGGTTCACTTACATGCAGGCAACCACCACCACGTGCAGCGAACGCCACACAACCTACAATGGAGTGGGATGGAAAAATATTGGTCAAAGAAAACAAGGTAAATCCCTAAAGTTAAATTCACAGGAATAAGCTAAACATCTTCATAACAGTACAACTCTGTCTATTACAGGGTCATATCACTTTAACGACATCCATTTCTAAACTGATACAGTTTAGTGGCACAAAACATCTATGTTAAGCAGTCTTTACGGCAAGCTGGAATTCAGTTTAAGAAAATTTCAGGCTAAGGGGGTTAATATTGCTCTATATGACCTCCCAGTTTTGCATTGTTCTTTTCCTGAACACATCATTACGAGAGAGTCTCTCTCATTTCTTTGAGATAGCCAAGATAAATGGTCAAACTTGTCTTTCATTATCATACTGGGAGAGGCAATCGAGTTTTCATTGGTTGCTTCATTACAACTTAAATGCATCAGTTAACTGGAACTCATAAGGTTCTTCCCCCCACCCTCCCCAAATGGGATGCTGTCAGGATTTTTAAAAAATATCTTTTATAATACATCCTTACCTGAACTACACACCACCTTAGAATATTAAATGCTAAATAATTTAAAATCACATTTATCTTTTGCATTTACCTGCCTATTGATACTGTTCACATTTGACTTTTCCTTTATTTGGAGGATGCAAATAAATTGGGCAGTTGCATTTTTCTTTAAAGTCAGTTCCACTCCATTTAAAGCATAATACAGGAGCGTTCTTGTTTTAAACTCTGAAGGAGAACATTTGCATCTTTCTAATTATTCTTTTAAATGCACTAAAACTTTTCCATTGGTCTTTAATTCTGTGAGAGGGACTGTCATGTTGAACTGGGACCAAAATTTAAACCTTCACAAAGTGACTGCAGAACTCAGGTTATCTGCCTCATAAGGGTAAAGTATCAGTCGACTGATTCGCCGCCATCAATGCGCTCTTCCGTGTTCGATTGAGCGGTCTGTTAAGACGCGCTCAGTTAAACACAGAACTGAAGCTGTAACTCCAGCTCTGTAACTGGAATAGCAGTACACCAAACGGACACCATTTCCGGTCATTTTAGTGCAATGTGTAAGGGGTAGTTAGGAAGCTGGCGAGAGAGACGCACGTTATTTTATGTACCTTGCACATCTCCTCTCAACTGCTGCCAAAAAGCGTGGCAAGTATAGACTAGGGCTCAGATGGGTTTTGCACCTCCTGTTTGAAACAATATAAAGAACCTCAAAACTTGACACAGCTCATACAGCCAACTCTCTCTTTCTTTGAGGAATCTACAGATATGGTAAATAGCACATATCCAGATTAAACCCTAAAACTAACTAACCCTACATGAACCATTGCTTTCATGGAAAAGTCACACTTCATTATACACTGTTGAATGACTCCTTACATTCTGTATGTCCCTTGATCTCACAGTGTATATGTTATGTGGCCAAGGCCACTGATGAAGTAGAGTCCCAATAGGGACTGCAGAATTTGCTCATTACTAACTCCAACATAATGAGATTCTGCCCAGAGTCTAGAGACTTGTCCTCATTTACAACAGTCCTTAGCAAAAATGCTACCTCTGCTGATGAGAGAACTGCATAGGTACTCCATCTCTTCAAAATGCAGCAACTAGTTCGACCGGGGAAGCACTCCTGTTGAACTAGTACTGTCTACACCAGAAGTTCGGTCAGTATAACTGCATTGCTCCAGGCCGTGAAGTCCCACACCTTTCAGTGATGTAGTTATGCCAGAGTAAGCCTGTAGTAAAGACCAGGGCTAATTTCCCGCCCCACTCCAATGGGAGTGCTCAGAGCACAAAGTTAAGTGCATGCTTAAGTCCTTCCAGAATTGGAGCCCCAGATTTTTTTTTTTTAAACAAAAATGTAAAGTACACAAAAGAACAGACAAAATGCCACAGAATGCATCCAGGGATGACCTTGTTATTTGTAATGTTACCATAATAGATTGTCTGTATCCGTATTTCAGTTCTCAAGTGTCAAGGGGGGTAGGGGGAATAAAAAAATCAGCATTTCAGCCTGCAAATTTAAGTCAGACAAGTTTCTCTGACGGGCACCTTAAAGCAAGTGATCAAGAATTTAAAACACAACAAACCACAAAACACTGCTATGCTCTCTTTTGATTACTTTATGGTGTCTACAAATGATTTCGAAGTGTTCTGCTCTGAAAGGGATTTCTCCCCCATGCTCACTTTTTATACTTCTTAATGGGGAGGGGACATCCGATGTTTACTGAGACCACTCATCCCAGAACTCAAGGAGCAGAAATGTTAAATCTTTAGCAAAGACATATCTTCATCAAAAAATGGGTTAGTCCACTGAATTAAACAGGGGCTTAGAGTGCCTTCCAGCCCCCTTCTCCCAACTGTTACAAATTTGTTTAAAATCGTGTTCCCCTCTCCACTGCTCTAGATCTGGTCTCATTTCTTCTGACACTCATTTTACTTGCTCTGCAGTCATGGCAGAGTTTTTCCCAGGTAATGAAGACACCAAGACCTGAATATCTAGTGTAAACACATATGCCAACAAACCCTCACTTTGGCCCCCTTTTATGTCGTAAAGAGCAAGAAGGCACAAGCATATTATGCCACCTTTACAGGTCATCTTTAATGATTTATATATTGCTCTAAGATCTGTAACCATTGGCCTGCATAAATAATTTTTTTAAAAAGTTGTCAATGTGTTTTAAGAAAATTCAAAGCAAATTTAATTAGTAGCATCAGACAGCAAAATTTATCTGTGCCACCAACAAACAATTCCCTTGGGCTCACAGTAGTATGAAATAGTTTTGATCTAAGAACGCGAAAGAAAGAATGAGGTTCCTACGGAGTTGGGTGTTCAGCATTCCTCAAATAAATTGGAAAAACTGTGAATAATCCAAAAGGATTAGTTACAGGAATGCCAGAAACCAAACCATCTTCTTCTATGTCAAAACATTACGAGCGTGTTCCCAGTATTTGAACTGGAACAGGATTCTGCCTAGTAACATATAAATGTGCTCTCACGCACAGCATCTCACTTGGCTTTCAAAATTCCTATTCTCAGAATGGCACTAAAGAAAGCTACCAGTGTTCAGACTCTTCTTTTGGATCCCAGCTACTTTATGGCAAGATTAGTGTCCAGATTATGTGGATAAAACATTTGGGTGAGTTACTGTGAACAGTGCATTATTTTTTCTAAGTTCTTTAGTAATTACGCCGATCATCACAGCCCACCTTTTTACCTATATTAAGAGTTCTGCTTTACATACATTTACATCTGATCCACAAAAACGGTTCGCAAATATAAAGCAGATATCTGCGGATTTGCAGCATTCTACATATAATAGAAATAGCAGTTCATAAATGTTTATAAGATCCATGGAAGACAAACACTTAAAACCAAAGCAGATTTTTAGTATTCATCTGCAAAAAGCAGGTAACTGCCATAATTAACCTGGTTCTTTTAATTTTGGAAACATGCTATCCATCATGAAAACAGGTGATCGAAGACTACTAATAAGTCTGAAGTTCAATCAAAAGTCTAAAGCATTTGAAGTGGTATCTATAAAAACCTTGTGCTTTTAGGGAACATAATTCCCCCCAAAAACTGACTTTATAAACTGTCATTAGGCAATTAAACACCAAAGATAGATGTACTTTAAACGTTGGGAACCTGCCCTTTCAACCATGCATGCTGCTTTATGGGAAAAAGACTTCATTACCCCACATTCAGAAACGAACAGAAAGATATCATCATAAATCAAAGGTTACAGAGCTAGGTCAGTAGAACTAGCATAAAACCTTTGGAACAGGAAGTTAAACACACTGGTTTTCTTATCATTCAAAGATCAGAGAAAAAGAAACAGCACAGTGTACAACACACGTGTGGAGACAGCTTTATCAAGACAGAAGCTAAAGAGAGGACCAAGGAATGATAGATTCTGCCCCGAAATTTAGTGTCACCACTATGCTTTCCAACGTGATACACCAAAGTACAACCAACCACATGTGACCGCCTCAGATCTCTTTGTTAGATCCCTCTGGAAAGGTGGGTGCGGGAAAACTAAAACAAAATGTTAACCTCTTCAGGAAAGAGCCCGTCTATTTCTATGACCTCAGTTCTGCAGACATTGCTGTTAAAAAAAACCTTAAACCTTTCATATAAGGTGCCAGAGCTTGGTGAAGATGATGATAAAAGCCCAACCCCACAAAGGTAGAATATTCACAATAGTTTTGATTGAACAACTGGTCTCAAAAATCTCATTCGTTTTACAGTCTGATGAAGCTCCCTTTTTAGCACTGTTCTTATACGTGAAAGGAACAGCTATGATCAGAGAGAGAGAGCCCTTAAATACAGACTCATTCGTCTGGCATTTCTCACTGTGATTCACCAATCACCTTCAAGAATAATTACCATCTTCATCTGAACGTGGGAGAGAGAGAAATACCCACATATATATTCATTTCAGGATGGTGTTCAAAATTCCCCTCTTTTTTAAACATGCCCCCAAGGAATTTCTTCAGCTTCCTTCACAGACCACCTCTCTCACTTTTTCTCTCCCCACTCACACATTACTGATCTCACAATCACATCATTACTGGTACAAGAACCTTCTTCTCTGCAACATAGGTCATCAAAGTAACATCCCTGTGGTTTACAAGGAAGCTGTAACCATGTTGGTCCCAGGATATTAGAGAGAAGGTAGGTGAGTTAATATCTTTTATTGGACCAAATTCTGTTGAGCCATCAGAACAGCTCTCTATGGCTCAAAAACTTGTCTCTCACTTCCTGTAGCTGCCCATCTTATTCTCTCTCCTCACTGATCCTTCCGCTCAGATTAAAATGTTTTTCTCACTTGTTTTACCTGCAATTTACATTCTTTTTAACTCTGAAATTCTGTTGAATTTTCTTTAATAGTTTGCATGAAAGATGGTGTCTGCGATAAAGCTGCATTTTAACCTGGGTTTGAATCGGAATACGTATTGGGGATTGAGAATACTTGAGTTGGGTTAATTTCAGATTCTTATGCCCAGAGAAAAACTGATGGTTTGCCACTGTTTTTGTTTTGCTCTCACTTTGATTTTTAATAATTATTATTTATCTGTTTTCAGTTCTCTCTTGAATAAAAGATACCTAAAGCTTAGAATAAGTAATCTGTTCCTAAGGTGAAGTCACAAGTAAAACAGACGCAGAGTTGAGAAAATATCATCAGGTATCAAATACCACTGGCAACATGCTGTAATGGTTTAGTGGAAATTCAAAGCATTATTCTTAAAACTTAAAGAAAAATATTAAAGAAAACAGGGTTCCGAGAGCTGGTATCTTCAGTTCAACATACAGGAGCATATGTATAGCACCCTATACATATATTCAGAGAAACAGAAAGGTGGTAAGAATATTTTTTGAAATGGAGAAAGGGGATTTCACGTTATTTGAAATGAAAAGAAAAAAAATGTTAACGTCTTCCAAACTTCCCTTTTCTGTAACCATATAGCAATTTAATTTCCCTGGGGAAGCCCACAGTTTAGCTAGCCTATTTAACCTAATCACAGGTCATTGTAAAACCAAAATGAAAAACAATGCAAAGCAGCAACATGAGAATCATAATGAAGAACTGCCACATACACACAAACAACTGCTTACAAATGAAAAAATTAAAAGAAGGCACGCGTACTGAATATTAAATTTAACTTTGCATTCTGTGTCCTTAAATTTTATATGATTTTTATTTAAACTGTCAAAAATATTTTTTGTAAACATGTATGCACTGTGAAAGATGCTTCACAGAACCAGTGGAAGACCACCTGTTGTAGTCAGGTAAACTGCAGAGTAGTGCTTCTTAGTTTTCTAAATGACCTTGCAGATTCAGTAATTTATGTGGGCATATGTTACTTTAAAGCAATTTTGTCTCCATAATCCCCTTTGCTTGCTGCTACATCAGAAATCTGCCAGGCATTATCTTTTGTCAAAAGCAGCACTGCACTTTTGTAAGAAAAATTCTCGCAATGCACAGTAATGTTTGTGTGTTCGTGGAATTTATTAAATACACAGGTCACCAGGGCTTTCAACAGCACCTCAAGTAAGACATGTTTCCCAGTTCAACACATGAAAGACACAAGTGAATTCTGCTTACACTATTTATTCTGATGAGCCAATTAAAATCTAAAATGAAGTTCATATGCTCTCTTGAATGCTGATAAAGACTGCAGAAATTGATTGCTTCTGAATCTCACTATGGATTCCAAAGGACCGTCCTATAAAGTACCTTTATCACAGCTCAGCTCAAAACCAAAGGTCTTCAGGGTGATAGGGGTGGGTTTTTTTTAAATGTCACCCTTCTTTCTTTATGTGTAATACTTTTGTCTAAGTTAATGTTTGGTTGATTTGATGGCTAAAACCATGCAAAAGTCCCGTCCCCCCCGCCCTTTTGCCCATGGAGGGACTGCCCAGCATTTGAATTATATTTCCTGATAATGTGCTCACCATGGCAGAAAATTTCCCAAAGAAAATGAATTTTACTTCCTTTGCTGACAGCTCTGAGAAACTCAATCGTTTAATTGGACCTATGGGCTGATATGTTTGACATTGAGCATGCTCGAGAAAAAAAAAAAAAGAAGAAGAAGACAGGTCTAGAAGGCCGTCTGTTTTAAAGCAACCCAAAGCCGGATAGCTTGTTCATTATCGAATCTGTACAGACATATTAGTTGGTGTAAATGTTAAGATAGTAACCCACAGCGGCTTATCATAAATCTTTTTCCTAATCATTCCAGCATTTATACATTCAATACTTCTCAGAGAAGACTTGGCCAAATTTATTTTGTACATGCACGGAAAGTCAGTGTCCCTGAACGAAGATTTTGCCAGTCCAGTCCCACTGGAGATTTTCAGGACATCACCACCCATTAGAAACATTATTTGTTCTCATAACAGCTCCAGATACTGCTGCTGAACAGTTGTCACCTATCCTAATACCACCATCACCATGCAACACCCCCTCTCCCCCAGTAATGACTTCCTAAGCAAGATACTAAGGGATTAGAGATAGAGAGGGGAAATTGAGGGCCAAAAGAGATGACCATGTCTCAAGAGTAAAAGGATCAGCTTAGGGGTACACTAAAACAGTTGACTCTGATCATCAGCTGCTTGTTACAACCAACTTTATAAAACACACTGCTAACAAAATGTGGGTAAGGAGAAAAATCCTGGTAGCCACAGGGCCACTGAAACTATAGAAGGGGCTTGTGTTAAAAAAGATAGGCTCTTTGGGAAACCCTCTGACAAAATCAGATCTTCATATGTAGGTATACACATTAAGAATGCTGTATTGATATACGAAAAGGGTTAGGGAAACATGGCTAGGATCTTAATTTATTGTAATCCTTCAGAAAGATGCTAGACTGGCAGGTAATCCAATAACCAAATCCATTACCCACATTTTTTTAATACAGCACACTGAATGAAGTGAATGAGAATATTATTGCTCATATTTACCGTGAGTATAAAATATGTTTCTGATAAATGCTTTTTGATAGCCATTTTCTCCTACTAACTCACATTTTCCCATCACACACCCACAAAACAAAAATCAAAAGCCACACAAAGTGTTGGTTTGTCATTGCCCCTCTGAGAATATTAAATTTCCTGCTCGGCTTAATTTAGCTCAGACAAGACAAGCAGTATTTGCTCAGCAAATATTGTTTGTAATAAGTTTGACAAGCAATATTTTTGCCGACCTATTAACACCAGGAAAATATGTACAGTCAATAAGAGATGAAGAATTTGTTCAATTACTTCAAAAACTAGGAATTACAACCAGGGGATTATTATCCATTTAAACATCTCTTTTTCCACAAAATGTTAGACACTGGCCACTCGCTAACAGTCTCCTGAGACAGATAAAGTAACATTTTGGCAAAACAAATACAAACTTTAAAGGCCTGGAAAAAGTGGTATAAGTATTTGCTCTACAATTCACAACAATATCATTATCCTCAATATACCATAATGCACAAATATCTCGCATTGCTTCCATCAGATATTTGTCAGCCAATTAAAATATCCTAAACATTTAACTTGCCCTAACTAATACTTGATATTGAAATGGAAAGTATAGGATTACCCACAAATACTGGCCTACAGCAACTTAGAAATAGGCATACAAGTACTCAAGAAAGATAGCATGTTCACTTGCATCCCTTAGATCATATATTAATCAGCTTTCTTCCCCCCCCCCCCCCATTTAAATTCCTCTAGGCTGACATCAGGATTAATGCACACAGATAATTTACAAAAAGAAAGTTAATTGCTATTTACAACATGGCTCTTAGATTCAGCGCCTCTATAAACCTCTGCCACGGTCCCAAGCCTTTTCAGGATACAAAACCTTTGGTCTGGACCATGACAAATAAAGAGACCCAAGAGAACCCCTCATTGCGATCTCTTACCTCTAAGGCTTCCAAGGTGTTGAAGCTGGCGATAGCAAACCCATCAATTAAATCCTCTTCTTGAGAGCTCGACTCCCGTCTGCGGCGCCTCGGAGGTCTGACATTTCTGGCGGTGGTAGCCTGGGTTTGGGGCTTTGGACAGTTTTGGCTTGTATTTTCCTTGCCGGGGCTTTGCTCCTTTTCGGATGCCGAAGAAGGACTTTGATTTCGGGGACCCCTGGCAGCAGCTTCCCTCCTCCTCACGCGGTCCCTTTGGGACCTTGATCTCCTGCTCTGCCTTATTTTCCCATCCATTTCCAAAGGAGAAAAGGGAAAAGGGAAGGGGGGAGATGAAAAAAAAATCACCCCCCCTTCCTTACTCACCACTTCCCCTCCCCAAACCCCTAAAAATCCTCCTGTCCAGCCCCTCGGATCCAGGGAGATTATAATCCACAGAGCAAGGCTGGGTGGCGGGGGGGGATCAAAAAATTAAATCCACGGAATGACCTTGAGAAAATCCTCCCCCCCCTTTCCAAAAAAAAAAGGGGGGGGTTTAAAAAGACACAGCGCTCAGCCTCTCGGATTCACACGGGCAGCAGCAGACGGGAGCTCGCCCCGGCTCGGGATAATCCAGCGGCTCCGCGCCCCCTCCCCGGGGGCAGCCACCGGCTCCGGCCCCCGAGGCGAAGCTCCGGCGGCGGCGACGATCCCACTCGCGCCGCAACTTTCTTGCGAGGAAGAGAGAGAAAATCCCGGTGCAGCCCCCGCCGCCGCCTGCAACCCCCTCCGGCCGGGCACGGCTCCCCCGCCCCGGCACGGCTCCCCGGCTGCCCCCGCCCGCCGCCGGAGCACGCACACCCCCTCCCCAGCCCAGCCGCCCCCGAGCAGCCCCGGCCCCTGGAAGCCTCAGTCCGCGCTGCCCGGATTCCGCCCCATTCTCCCCAAGCCGAGCAGCACCGCCCGGCCGGCCGCGCATGAGCAGGGCTGCCAGCTGCGCGTCACTCCCCGGCGCAGGCCCCGGCCGTGCCCCGCCTCCGCCGCCGGGAGCCCCCGGCCCAGCCTAGAACCCCGGGAGCTTGCCGCGCCCCGGTCTAGAACCCTGGGGGCCGCCCCCGGCCTAGAACCCCGGGAGCCTCCCGCACATCGGCCTGGAACCCGGGGGGGCTCACCCCAGCCCAGAACCCGGGGTCTCACCCCAGCCCAGAACCCCGGGAGCCTCCCGCACACTCGGCCCGGAACCCAGGGGGCCCTCACCCCAGCCCAGAACCCCGGGAGCCTCCCGCACACCCGGCCCAGAACCCGGGGGGGCTCAGCCCAGAACCCCAGAAGCTGCCTGCACAGCCAGCCCAGAACCCCGGGAGCCTCCCACTCCCCCAGCCCAAAACCTTGGTGGGTTTCACCCCAGCCTAGAACCCCAGGAGCTAGAACCAGGGAGACCACCCTGCCAACTCCCAGTCCAGAACCCTGAGGACTGCCCCTGGCCTAGAACTCCGGGAGCTTGCCACCAGACCCCACCCCAGAACCCCGGCAAGTTTCTCCTTCCTCTGGCCCAGAACAACACTGAATGCTGGAGCTTCCCCTCCTTGCACTGCCACTTCCAGCCCAGCACCCTGGGAATTTCCTTCACACCCAGGTTTCTCCAGCCGCCTGGCACCCCAGGAGTTTTCCCCTCAAACTCCTGCTCCTCAGCCTAGGACCCACCAGCTCCCACTTGGTCCCCTAGACCAGACAGGAGTTTGTTTCTCCCCAGCTCCTGTCCTCCCCACTCCCCCAACCTCATTTTTGAAGAGCTGTAGCTCTTCCCTGACCCTGTCTGTGTCTTCCTGCTCTTTACAGTTAACCCATTCCCCTTCCTCTGCTCCCCATTTGAGCTGTTCTTTGTTCTCTCCACCCTTATCCTTCTGCCCACCTCTTTGTTTCCCACTCTGCTCACCTGTGGTCCTGTGCTCTCCTTCACCTCTCACCCCCAGTTACTCCATTTTGCTGTTCTGTTAACCCCCGGTCCAGGAGGTCAAACTCATTTGCTGTGACAGCCAAATTTGACTTCAATGTACTTCAAGTGGGCCGTACATCCTTTTGCAGCATCGCAGAGCGCTGTGTATGCGAGATTGCGCTCTATGATACCACACTCTCTGTTAGGGAGAGAGTTAGGTCCCACAGAGCAGTCACGGGCTGATAGAAGGGGTGGGCTGCATATTAGACACCCCTGCCCTAGTCCCTCCTGCATTGCTTGGCTGTTGATTATAACCATGTCCCCTCACTCATCTGCTGACCTGTGCTTCGCCTTGCACCTGTTTGGCTGCCCTGGCTTTACTACACCTACCTCTAGCTTCCATGTCGGGCAGTCCCTGGGCCCATTCCTAGGCATAGTGGAGTAAAAGTACAAAAGGGACACCAGAAGATGCTCATCAGGAAAGATTTCATAGGAGACATGGGAAAAATCTGTGAGGAAGGTTCAGCCCTATCTGGGCAAATTGTCAGGGATCCGGTGGAGTAACTCCACAGAGGAAGTGATGGAAGCCAAGAAACGGTCCCATCCCAAATCCTGGTCCCTTACATTCCTTGTCCACAACTTGGATCTAGCAAAGACAGACATGGACCATGGTGTTTGTTTCCCCAAAGGGGGTCTCCTCTCCACACTAACGAGAAGGAGGAGGCTGGCATCTGGGTGCTGGACGCTCAGAAGAGGCTGCGACTGGGGTCCATATTTCTCTCAGCTTTCCTCGAAGTCCTCGTATTGCTGCCCTAAACACAGTAATGTAGCAACTAGAAGCAGTGTGTCAATTCTCAGAAGTCACTGGTAGTGGTCATTCCTTCCTACCCTCACAAAGGCTATTCACATAGAGTCACAACCTTGCCCTGGTCTATTTAAAAAACAAATGCTATAGAAAAGAGCTTTACAAATTAACTTTTTCTAAAACAAAAATAAATCTAGTTTAGAAATGTAAAATAAAGTAATTTAAAATAAGGGCAGAAGTTCTGGATTTAGTATGATGCTGCTTACTCAAATAGGCATTGTGTACCTTCATCATGTTCTGGTGTCATCTGTGCCCTAATAAAATCGTATCATTTATATGCCAGTTACGCAAGGAAGATAGCTAAATCTAACAGCTTCCTTTGGGAATTACAAACTAGTAGTTGTTCTGTGCTCTGTATTTGCTAGACTGTACAGTTCAAAGAGACTATTTCTCCCTCTACTGTATCTTTAAAAGACTTAAGTCTATAAAATTACAGATCCTTGGCATTTTAAGGCTTAAACTGAGGACTGCAGAGTGACCATCAATAAAGGCTCTTTATTTGGAGTCAACTTGTTAAACTTTCTCCATTACTTAATAACTGTTTAATTCCAAAGGGGTAGCCGTGTTAGTCTATTGTAGAAAGACAACAGAGTCCTGTGGCACTTTTAAAGACTACTCTGTTGTCTTAATAACTGTTTGTTTTACAAACACTTTAAGAATCAATTGTTGACCAGACCCTTTAATCTGAACCAAATAAGCTATTTTTATATATGCAATTCTGTGCCTCCCCCATTAAGAAGTAATTTATAACTTGCTCTTGCAGAAGAGTATTGTCATAAAGAGGCACAAATAAGCAAGTGAGTTTTAACACTTTGTCTTAGTAGTGCTGGTTTCAATCATTCTGGGTTTCAGAGCGTCTGTCATTTCTATTTTGCTTTTCTTCACTTTTGCTGACGAGTAAGGATAGCAAAAATTGCCTGTGCCATTTTACGTTAGTCCCTGTGACGGTACTCGTCAAGATCCTCAAACCAGTTATGTGTTTATTTGTATGAGCTTGATGCTGCAGCAGGTTTCATTTGAATTTGCCTTCTGAAGAAAATTATGGAGTACTGATTTAACATTAACTTTTCAGCAGTAGCAAAAAACCCTCAAACAAACAAACCCCACCCCCACCCTAATTTATACATAAACCTATTTTTGTTTAAAGGTACAGCATAAGGGTTGACTAATGAAATTAACAAAAATCAAACATCATGAGGCCTATCTGAAATAATATTTATAGATCAATTGGGCCTTTTCCCCCTACCAAATAAGTTTAGTGTTTTCAGCAGTTATATCTATAATGATTTTTCTGTATCCACATAATGATATTCATCATATTATAACTGGGTGAATGATAATGGATTAGAGGGAATGAAAACAGATGGACGTTAAAACAGACAATTCTGTACCATGATCCTAGAAGCTCTGCACTGCTGCGTACTCTCTTCATTCAGTTTTATAATTGTATTAGATATTCCAACAATAGGAAGGCCTTCTTCATTAATTCTGAATGTACTGCAAACAAATCTTAATTGCTATAGATTTTTGGTAAACGGACAACGAGCCAAATTCACCGTTGGTTTAAGGGGGTGAAAATCCATCAAATGGAAGCTAATGTAGGAAATTGGAGAAAAGGGAAGACAAGGTCAATGAGGCAAGAAAAGAACCTTTGTGACTGTATTTTGGGCAGGCTGGAGACAGTCAAATATCAGCCAGAGCGAAATATCTGAAGCCTGGCTTACACTGGGGATATTTACAAAAACCACCCCAACAGTTCAGTATGGACTTAGCCTATGATAACATCAACAGTGTGTTTGGTCGGATTTTCCATTTTGAGTGATCGCAGTACACATAACTTTATGTGTGTAACAAAAGCCACCTGAGTCAATGGATACTCATCCATGCCATGTGAGAGGTGTGCAACCTTTTGTAACCCTGGCCTGTGTCAGGTGACTGGGTCAAGGAAATGAAGATCAAGTATCTGAGTAGCTCTTCTTCATTACAGGATGGATCCTGTCCTGTTCCAGCCCACAATCCTACCCCTACAACATCTCATTCTACAGCCAGCGAGAACATGGCACTCCGCTCTGGCGCACTTGAGACCCAATTCTCAGTTACCCTGTTCTCATATTTTGGGCACAAATTGAGGGCATGGGAGGGGAGAAGAGGAGAAAGATGGCTTTATGTCACCTTTGCACTTTGTCCTAAGGATCTACTTGGTCCTGCTGAGGTTCCTCTCACTCTCCCTATTTCCTGGGCTCTGCAGTTATAGAACATTACACTGTGTCCACATCCTCTCTTCCGGCACTGGGGCTGGAACGGGCTGAGCTTAAAGCCTTTATACCCCATTTTATGCTGTCAGAGACGCATGAAGAGACTTGGGATAGCTGAGACTCTGGCCAAAAATCTGCAATTTCCCCTTCCATGGCCTTTCTGTAACCAGCTCCCAACATTGCACAGTAGAGCCAAGTGGTCCCACTATATTTAGAGTTTGCTATGCCCATGGGGAGTCAGAAACGACGGGGTGGGGATTTGGCCTGAATGGCTCTGAGAGGTTAAATACAAGACTGCTTAAAGTAATCAAAACACAATAGACATCACGAGATGCTACATCTCAGTGTTCTTATTATGTTAAATCAGCTGCTTTAGGTGAAATTTTGTTTTGCTTAATACTTATTATGCTTGTCCAAAAATGAGCTGGTTTTAACTGGTTTTTACCTTTGCTCCTAATATGAACTGGCTTTGTCACTTACTTCACCATGGTCATGTCCAGCAAAAATATATAATCACTGTCAAAGTACAAAGAATCAGTACAGATAATTAATTGCTTCCAATATAGCGATTCAGCCATAAATCTTGACTCTTTGGCTTTGGATTAGGAGAGAGTCCTTAACAGCTATGCTTTCAAGACTCTGTTAACTGACATGACATTTGTATTTAGAATTAAATTTGCTTTAACAGTTCTAAATCTTCTGAAAAATTTAGCTTCAGCCCATTTGTTTTATAAAAGTACATACATGCTTTTTTCCTCTTGGAGAAAAACATCTAACCATTTATTCACCCATTGTGAGATCTGACCTGTTCTTGGTTCATAGAATGCTTACCTATTCCCATATGCTGACATTAGGGAGGTAATGTACTCTGTGTATCCAGGAAGTAGTAGGTAACAGAAATATGGCCTGTGTCATATTGGCATAAGGATTTCTAGCTGCAGTAATTCTCATATTCACTTCTTTTTCTGATCCAGAAGGGCACAACACCCTGAATTCACTTGGTCAATTTCAGCTGGCCAGTGAGCAGGGGCCACACAGTCACATGCTGACTTTTCAGTGTACAAAAAACGAGCAAAGAAAAGTCTTCCAGTAAGAGAGGGTTTCTCAAATCTACATGATGGTGGTTTGAATGTTAATTTTTCCCCTGCTGCTTGGGTGAAGGAGGGTAGCCTTCACATTGCCTTATTGGTGTCTTTAGAAAAGATGTTCTTTCCCCTCCCCTCTGGGTGGGAGAAGGTGAAGCTTGTGGATGTTATACCTAAACTTTTACACAGTGCTTTTCACCCACAGAGCTCAAGGTACATTAAAACAAAAGGGCAATTATCGGCAATTTACAGATGTGAAAATGGTATCTCAAGTTCCTGGCCAGCGCCCTGTGTACTCAGCCATCCTTCCCATCCACATAGTGCAGAGGTCAAGTGCACCGTGCTCCGCAGGATAATGAACGGTAAAAAAGCTAGCTGAAACATTTCACCACTCTGTCTGCTAAGCACCTTCTCTCCTCCTTCCAGCCTTTCTTTAAAAGGTCACTTCTTCCAGGAGACTACTTAGTTTTCCTATTAAAAAAAAAAATCTCTCCACATCCTCCTTTCTCAAACTATTGTCCTGTCTTTGGGTCTACCTGGCGTCCCTCAGGCCCTACACCCAGAATGGGTTCCAAGTGGGAAAACCTATGCTCTCACATGAAGACCCCTTGACTGCTGATGCTTTGCAGAAACAGAGAAGTCCATATACATGAACCAAATTTCAGAAGACTAAACTTCTCAGGTAGAGGCCACATCCTATATACGAAAGGTGCCATGTACATTTTCAGTGCTACATACATGATTAAAACATTTTGCTTAGCTAGAGATTCCCAAATCTCCTTGGACTTGGCAATCAATTTATTTTATGTGCTTTTTTAGTACAATACTGGGGTACCCAGCTACCTTCTTCTCTAGTAGTACCCTTAGTACACAGTATGGTGCAAGGATTTTTATGGGCAAATGAGAACCAGCATTTTCCTCCAATCAAATTACAGTCTTCATAGACTGTGAGAATTTTGCATTAGTAAGGACTGCCTGATTGGGGTATTAGGTCACCAGCCCACTTATACTATGTGTCCATCTTGCTATCTATGAAAGTCTACTAAACGCAGTTTATTTTGTACTTTTCTGAGCATAGTTATTAAAACAAACTTCCACATGACAAAAAGCAAACACTGTCGAATGGCAGCTCTTTTTCTTGAGTAGACTTTTCCACTCTATTCACGAATTTGAAACAAAACAATCAGCAAAAAAAGAATTTAGAGTGGTTATTTCTGGCAACAGAAAGAGCTCCCGTGACAGAGGCTGGGAGGCCGTGTGAACACCATTAACATATGGTCAGATGCTTATGATAAAATAAACAGGGAATAAGACATTTCTGCAAGTATTTTCTCCATGAATGTTTTGTTTCTGTAAAGCAAGTGTAGGTGATACATTGTGTCTTAATTACAGTATCTGGAGATGTTTCCTAGTAGCTAGGTAACTACTGAGAAAGCCTTCTCTGCACTGGAGGTTTTAACTGTTTATCATCACAGCTGCAGCAGTAGAAACCCCTAAGGTAGACGTGCAAAAACACTTTGATATATGATTCGCACCAGGTCAGGTTACCTCTGTCTGAAGCCAGGATTAGCTGCACTAGTGTTAATCAGAATTTTACCGGGTCTGTAGCTGGTGGCAGTAACAAACCCAAATCCACAGAGCAGGCAAGGTCTAGGATATTCCTCCACTGCCCCATAACATGTTCTCCTCTGTCTCACACAATTGTGCATCCAAACTAACTTTTCAAGACTTGCATAAGAAATGGATGAATTGTGAATAGCTGCATGTAAGATATATAGAACAAAACACACTACTTTTAGTGGGCAAAAACCCTGTGCCATCTGTCTGGAAACGTTTTTCAAAATCCAGCATGACTTGGAGAGACTCGAGAGAAAAGGTGAAAAGATTCAAAGGGATTAATACATGTTTTCTAAATGTGAGTAAGTACGGACATGCTCTGAACATACAGCACACAATTTTTCATGTGTGCCTCAGATAGATTATTGCCAACCTCCAGTTTGATTCACTGATTGCATTATACTTTTGCACAGGAAGTTGTCTCAATTTATTGGGCGTAGCGGGTGTTTTCATATTGAATTTCAGAAAGCCTTTCCTGAGACAGTTGACTGCCACAATTCTGTGTCACAGAACTTCCCTTGGAAGCATGTATTTATCCCTCATAAGTATTTTGAATATTTTTATAAGCGCACATTTCAAGAGAGTTAAATCAATAATAATCTGTACCTTTGTAACATGAAATGCAAGCTCTGTAATGCAGGAGAATTAAACTGTGCAATTAACTGTTCTCCTTTTCAAACCAATTTCAGTGAGTATTTATCATTAACTGTCTTCTACTTCCATGCCATTGGAATGTCAATGCGACTGAGCACAACTGGAACTATGAAATCATTACAGCTATCGGCCACTCTGCCTATCGGTCAAATCTCAAAAGGTGCTGTATAGAGTAGTCAAGGCCATCAGGCACCACTCAGAATTGGACACTAACATTTGATTTATCATGAACCCCTGTCAAGGGAGTGGAGAAAGAATTTATCTTCAGTTGCTGCTTCTGCCAACACAATACGCAAACCTTCATTGCAATAAAAGCTGTATGCTTAAAATGGAATTTCTCAACCCTGCACAAATATATCCTTAACATAAGAGCTCTCTCAGCTGTTTGCGGTCAGCATAAAAAGTGGGAAGACTGTTCTGTGTGGTAAAATAAGCCATACATTACTATGTTTGCGTAGGAGTTGTGAGCAGTCTATTAAAAATGAACTATGCAATACTACAAGATGTGAATAGATTGGCATTTGACTGCTAGACAGTCTCCATTACAATACAATGCCTCTTGTTTTATACCCTGCATTTCACAGTAACCTATACATACACTCATGCTGGTGACTAAGCATCATGACGACAGGTTATTGTTCCTAAACTAATTAATTTTATGCCATCTCTCATAACAGTCTACTTGAAAAATGGCATTAATTTACTGTAAACATATAAGAATCTGAAGCTTCAGTAAAATGGTAATGCTGGCTTGCAGATTCAGACTCCCTTTCCTGCTACCTCAGTATGAGACTCATATCACAAGATATTTGCTATGTTGGTCACTTTAGATTTTAAGCAACTTTCCCCAATTGTAATCGAAAACTGGAATTTAGATTCATGGACACACAGACTCTACGGTCAGAAGGGGCCAGTATGATCATCTAGTCTGGCCTCCTGGACAATGCAGGCCACAAAACCTCCCACCCACTCCTGCAATAACCAATGACTGAGTTATTAAAGTCCTCAAATCATGATTTAAAGATTAAGGTACAGAGAATCCACCAGCAAGTGGGCCATTCCCAATGCTACAGAGAAAGGCAAAACTCCCCCAGAGCCCTAGCCAATCCGCCCTGGGGGAAAATTCCTTCCTGACCCCAGATATGGTGATCAGTTAAACCACGAGCATGTGGGCAAGTCTCACCAGCCAGTCACCCAAGAAAGAATTCTCTGTAATAACTCAGAACCCACCACATCTACCGTCCCTTCTTAGACCACTGGCATAGACACCACCAATAGTCAAAGATCAGTCAATTACCAAACCAGGCTGTCCCATCACACCCTCCTTAAATTTATCAAGCTCAGTTTTGAAGGCAGTTATGTTTTTTGCCCCCCACAGCTCCCCTTGGAAGGCTGTTCCAGAACTTTACTCCTCTGATGGTTAGAAACCTGCATCTAATTTCACGCCTAAATTTCCTGATGGACAGTTTGTGACCATTTGTTCTTGTGTCCACACTAGTGCTGTACTCAAATAATTCCTCTCCCTCCCTGGTATTTATCCCTCTGATGTATTTATAGAGAGCAATCATATCTCCCCTCAACCTTCTTTTGGTTAGGCTAAACAAGCCAAGCTCCTTAAGTTTCCTCTCATAAGGCAGGTTTTCCATTCCACGGATCATCCTTGTAGCCCTCCTCTATACCTGTTCCAGTTTAAATTCATCTTTCTTAAACATAGGGGACCAGAACTGCATGCACTATTCCAGATGAGGTCTCACCGGTCTCTTGTATAATGACACTAACACCTCCCTATCTCTACTCAATATACCTCTTCTGATGCATCCCAGGACTGAATTAGCTTTTTTCACAGCCACATCGCAAGCACTATGCTTTATGTCTCTGAACTAGCTCAGAACTGCACTATATGGTACTAATTTCTATTACGTCTGTTGCAGTGGAACTCAGCACTGTTCTCCCATTTGCACATAGTTCCCAAGGATCTAGCATGTAGCTCACAGGCAGGGTTGGTCACTTCTGTTGCTAGACTGTGGTCTTCTAAAGAAGAGAGAGTGAAGCATGGATCACAGCGTTCCCTGAAATGCTTGAAACACGTAAGGCAGTGTAGGGAGCACGAACACTAAATAATGGTGCTGTAATGGAAACCTCTTCCCACTGGGGATCATGCTTCCTTACAGCAATCACAAGAAGGGGAAGGAAGAAGAAACACACCAGCCAGTGTGGGGAAAATATGGGAAAAGAACCTTCCTTCCTTCCAGCAGCTAAGAGGGGGATGAGGAAAGAAGGTCAGGAATCCCTTCTGTTTTTTATTACTTAGCAACCACAGAGGGTACGTCTGCACTGGAGCCTTAGGTCGACTTAAGGACGGTTAAGTTGACTTACAGACCGCTGTGTCCACATTGGGCACTTATTAAGTCAACTTAAGTCAACTTAATAACACCACCTCTTAAGGTCGACTTAACGCTTAAGTTGATCTTATTAAGTCGACTTAAGTCAGTGTGGACGGGGACTGCCCTTAAGTCGACCTAATTGGCCTCCAGGCCCTGGTGCAATGTGGGACCGCTACCCACAATGCACCACTTCTCCATCGACCTAGCACCTGCCAGTGTAGCCATTGGCAGTCGACTGGAGTTTTCAGCGTGGACTCTCTAAGTCAACTTAACAAGGTCAACTTTAAGCTGATTTAAAGTTGACTTTGTTAAGTTGACTTAACAGAGCCTCCAGTGTAGACATAGCTAGAGAGAGTTAGAGATGTGATGATACTTCATTGTGACTCCTCATTGGTATGTAATGACATCACATTGTTACACTGCAACACCCTCACGTGGAACATCACACCACAGTTGCTCTACAAAGCAACATTGGGACATCACCCCACTTGAGATGTCATTGGGTGTCAAAGGTGTTTCTTCACTTATCAGAAGTTGCCACTGTTCTAGAAGATTTAAAGCCAGTTCCCAATCTACAGAAGAAATTCAGAGACATTAATCAGGATTTTTCTGATGGTTTTTGTGTCTGTGTTGTTTAGGAAAAAGTGGCAATTTTCCTTTGGAGCAGGGTTTTTCCTTTTTCTTTTCTATTAATCTACACACCTATTTTAAATTTCCAGACGAGAAATGTGTTGGCATGTCTGGCTCTCTTTACATTGACCGACCATATCTATTCTTCCTTGTACTGGGAGGGTCACCAGTCTCTAGAAGGAGTGTCTGCTAAAGAAGCCAGGTCTGGAAACTTCCTGGAAACACCTGTTTGAGACTCTGATAGGGATTCAAATAGCAGTTCTCAGAATAATGAGTGGATTGACACACTACATTAGGGAGGTGGGGGGTAAAAATTCAATAAAATAGTAAGGAACTCATTTCTGCTGCAGAGGCCTTCAGAGGAAAGAAACAAACAGTACATTATTTATGTGCTCTTATCACATTTCTCAGTGCATTATGTAAATGTTAATCAAGGTGAAATTGCACTCAATCATGTCTAAATGCAACCTAAGTTTATCTTGGTAACATTCAAGCCGAGGCCAGAAACTCACAGGTCTTCTGAAAGAGGCTCTAAGGTTTTCTGCCTTTTCTCAGAGCTTCAGTACTGTCCTTATGCACAGGCACAAAATTGACTGGTTGGAGCCCCAAAAGCTGATGTTGTCTGTACTTCTCCCAAGCCAAGATTTGTTCCAGCAAAAAGTGTGTGTATAAGAAATATTTCTAATGGAACTCTGATTTCAGTCTTAACTGTGGAGAAACTACTTTGTCTCCATAATGCTACATCCCCAACTTGTTTTCTAGAGCCTCAAACTGAATCAAACACTCCTGTGGCACTTTTAAAGATTAATAATGGACTACCGGGGCTACCCCTTTCAAACTGAATCAGGGTACTTAGACTAATAAAGGGTATTAACTAAAAGAAAGATGTGTGCTTTGTCTCATTTAAAGGGGAAAAAAATTGCATCAGAGGGTTATCTATCCAGGGCTTTAGAAACACAATCCACCCAACACTCTTAATTATGGTACAGGTTTTGATGATAACCTTACCGAAGGTCAGTGTGAGTCAACTCCTAATAACATCTGCCACATCACACTGCACAACATGTCTTTTTAAAACAGAGTCTTAAAATGACACCCTTGTATTTACCTAGGAAATACAATATATGCTTCTACTGCTAGAATTTTAAAGTGCAATTTCAGCACAGTGTCAGAGAACATTAAAATTCACTGTTTTGTTCTGAAGCTGCCTTTTGCCCTGGCATTCAGCTAACCATATTTTTAAAGAGTTCTTTTTTATTACATTTTTCAGATACAAGTAGAAAGAGTGCCAGAAGCTAACTAAGGTCAGAACAAAAGCCAGTTACATTTATTTTGTATTCGTGGGTTTTTTGGTTCAGAGATAATACAGCCCTTTGAAAAAGACCGTAACAAGAACACTTACAGAATAAATATAGTGCTTAGATTGACTCTGAATGCTCTGAGTGCAGTTGTATCCTGCCATGCTCTCAACAAACTGAACTGGAAAGTATATGGATTCCTTCTCTGCCATCAGTCCTCCTGGGCAGTAAAAAAAACAACCCCAAACCCCTGCAATAACCAGGGCTTCCTATAAGGCTGCAGAGAGGAAAAAACTAATGGGAAAGTACTTATCTGTTTGGATATGGAAGACAGTGAGAAAAAGCAGACAGTCACCACAACATATTTCCCCCTACTCCAAAGGCCTAGAACTGCTCAGTTCTGTCTAATTTAAAGGGCTAGCCCCAGAAAGGCATGCTGGGAAAAATAAGCTACTATAAAAGAGCAGCACTACACTAAGGAATGAGAGTGCTGATGAGAATGGGGGAGTGGGGGAAGCTGCTGTTTGAATACTAGGATTCCTACAGCATTATTGCATTTAGTGTGGATAGTGGCTATGCATAGTGCTGCAGGTAGGGCTTAAGGGGTGGGAATTTGTTTTACCATGGAGTTTTACTTCTATTATTCATCATTTTTGTTCTTTAAAAGGGCCTGAGTGCCAGTGTCCAACCACAGGGGATCGGAGACACAGACAGCTAACATTTATTTTTATAGCCCACTTTTAATGCTGCGCCAGAGAAGTCTGAAGATGAGGACCAGTTTACCCTAGTTCACAAAAAAGTGTTTGTGTAACTTTTGGGTGGGCCCCCTTGAACCTGTTGAGTGCTGCTCCCGCCATCCAGCATTACCAGCTCATTTAACCCTCTCTGCTGCTCAGCTGCAGAACTCACTCAAGCATTGCAGCATTAAATGAGTTTCACTATTTTTTTTTGTCTGTCCGTTGCCCAGAACAGATGCAAAGTGACACCTGACAGCATAGGCAAAGCAGTAAGAATGCTTCAAGATTTCAATAATAACTGCAGAGCCGCAGCAGCCTTCCTTCATCCTTCTCTTTATTAGATTCCCCGGTTCAGAAAGGAAAGGCGATTGCTCTGGCAGGGTTTATCCTTGGATACCCATTGCTGAGCTGTTTAATCACAAAACTCAGCGCACAGTGGCGTCAACACACTGCAAAGGCTGCCACTGTAATCTCTTTAAAGAACAGCTGATACCTCAACATTGGGGGAAAAAATCCTGTTTAGAAACACTCCTTGGCGGAGGTTGGAAGCACTAAGAGGATGCCATAGGGGTGGAGGTTGAAGGGGGTGGACACTGAATCATTAGTGGATGAAAGAGAAGCAAACTGGCAATTCTGTCAGAAATTTTCTATACCTCGCTAGTCTTTTTCTTTGTTACTAAGGAAATCTGAGCTGAAACAGGATCTGTGGGGATCCTCAAGACTCCAGTGAGGAAGCTATCATATTTTCTGTTTTCCAATTCCTTTGTTCTTAAGGAAAATTTGCATTGGAAAGAGATGGGGGGAGGGGGAGAATTCTTAGGGCTAAGCTGTAATCAAAAGGGTATTCCAAGGAAAAGAAGAAAAATGCAGCGCCCAATTCTGACAAGAGTCGTCCTATTAACTCCAGCTGGACAAGCCACATGGGTAAGGGCTGCGGGGTTGAGCTCATGTACAATAGGAACCCGTTGGTCCTACAGAAATCAATGACAAACCTGGGATTGGAACAGGATCAAACTCTGTTTTCTTAATGGTTTATCATCTGCTGCTGCTTACTCCCTGCCTGACTTCCTAATTCTCCAAGGCTTCGTAATATTTAACACCACCATCAGCTTTGAGATCACAAAGAGACAGAGGTGTTTGGCTTTGTTTTGATATCCGCATAGACTATTATACTTCAAGGATAGGAGGCTCCGTTGTGATTGTCCAATATTCTACTCTGCCCCTTTGTACATTGTGAGCCACAGAACCTCACCCACTTACTCCTGAAATACACCCCTATTTGGCTGAGTTACTGGAGTCCTCAACTCGTTGTTTAAAGACATCAAGTTACAGAGAATTCATCACTTACACTAGTTTAAACCTTCAGGTGACCCATGCCACATTCTGCAGAGGAAGCTGAAAAGGTCTGATAGTCAAGTTTTACCAGGGCTGTTTATGTGATGGTAGTCAGGGGTACTGAGTACCAGCACCTTTTTTTCACAGCGATGCGGCCCCAGTTTGTTCCGCTGGCGGCAGCGGCCCCAAGTCCCTGGCTGAGTACTGGCATGTATTTAAAAAAAAAAAAATGCAGTGAGTGTTAATATTGGGAAAATAAAGGACGGAGATGTTAAATGAGTTGCCTAAAGAGTCATATTTTCAAAAGTTCTTAGCAGCCTAAGTCTTAATGTAAGTCCCTGAGCCTCACTGGTTTTAGGTACCTAACTCTCATTAATATCAACGAAACTTAGGTATCTAAATCCCTCTGATGAACTGAGCCTATGTGACTTTTGAAAATGGGACAAGGTCACACATCAAATTGGTGTTTGAGTTAGAATCAATCTCCTGACTGCCAAAGCTGTGTGCACCTGACTACACTTCAGGAATAACAGAGAGACTCACCCTAGCCAGGAAATCCTACTTCTATGAAACCATATTAAGCATTAAAGAACAAGAGGGATAAAACAACAACAAAAAACAAAAACAAACAACCCTCCCCCCCCCCAAAAAAAACCCCCAAAACCAGGAGAAAAACCTACTAGAAAGTGGAGACAGAATAGTTTTACAATTGAATGAACTGGAGATGAAACGTGGGCAGCATTTTAAAGGCCCTACTTTGCCCTCCTATGGCTCAGATTTCTTTGCGATTGTATTTTCTTCACAAATTTCAGTGCAGTGAATAAGTGGCCAGAATGTAGCAAACATGCTGGGCAGCTTGACAAAGTAGTCCATGAGGGGGCTGGCAGAGAAGATGGTCTTACCAGTAAGGAAAGAGGGAGAGAATGCAAAAAGGAGGAACAAATATAGTACTTTCCTCTCCTGGAAATCTTAGAATTGGGCATATACACTGAAAATGATTTTACTCCTCCCCCTGCTCCCACCCTCTCTAGTATAGTCAGCTAACTTGTGTATAGCAGGTTCGCAAAGCTCTCATTTGCCTTGGTGGTATTGCAGGGAGGGGCCACCATTTCACAAAGCTGTACAGTTCCTGATTAAATTTCTCCTAAACATTGCACAAAACATTTTTTTCTCTAACATTAGTTATGCGGGTCCTTGTGACCTTTAAAAATGATTCCTCTTCTAACTCTTGTAGTGGAACTCCATCTTCCCATTCATATCCTGTGTCATCAATTCCCAGGGCGGTGGTGAAATACATATTCTTGTTTCTTAGCCATTATCCTCTGGTAGAATTACCCTCCCGGACTCCAGCATCTGGTATCAATTATTCTTTAACAGAGAGGACTGAACCTTCTGCCTTGCAGGCATCTGAAGATGCAGGATCTGTTCTATTACCCAAGAGTGTGCATTGGCCCCAGCAGGAAATGAAGAAGCTTTTTTGGGGGCATGAGAGCCATAGGCATATGACAGCTTGCATTTCCTGGGCATACCCATTGATTGCAGAACATTATGTACTACAGTTTAACCTATACTCTCATATGTCAAAGCAACCTTCATGATGCTATTAAACATCCACTTTACATTGCACCTTTGCTCAAACCCTATACAAAAGGGAGCATCGCCATGTATTTACATATATATTTAAACCCTTGCAACATAAAAAAGGTGTTGTGACACAAAAGGGAAAAGAATGACACACCCACATTAAAATTGTCCTATCCTACAGTATCTTATCAATTTCTGTCTGCTAAGCACATCTTTGTAGCATTTTGCAAAGTTATAAATAAGGACAAAGCAAAACAGACAGATTTGCTCCAGTCTGCCTCCTTGTCTATATCTCTCCTAGCTCCCATCCGTGTTCACTGTGCTTGTCTAGCTCTGTCCTGTATCAACCTTTCTTGGTGCCGCTGGTGCGAGCACCTTCTTTTACTACTCAGCAGATTCTGCTGCCTGGAGCTCCCTCTCTGCATTTGTCTGCCTTATCTGCTCTGTCTGATTTCCCATATCAGCTGAAAATGTATCTTCATTTCTCTAGTCTCAAGTCCTGAATGTCTCTATCTTTCTGCCATTACTTACCTGTTAACCGTGTTTTTAAACTGCATTTTAGGACGAGGGCTGCTGTGCAAAATAAGACTTGTGTTGCATTACGTACAGATGCCCAGAAAAACAATACTTTTCCGTAAGAACAAAGTGCAAATCATTTTTAAAAAATTGTATTTTGCAAACGGGATGGTTTTGAGGGCAGATACTGATGCAGAAGGAGCAGTTTTGTTAATCTCCCAGTTGTTTAGAAGAGCAGCTAAAGAGCATAAACTTTTATGGGGCTCTTGCAGCCCCATTTACAGTCAATGTGAATCAGAGCTGGGGATCAGGCTCTTTGTGTTGTGCTCTTCATTGACTGTAGCCAGGTCTTTTAAAATAAGCCTATTGACACCGGGTTCAGAATATCCATTGTAAGACTAGCCCACGCTTTCTGAATCATGATATATTATCCAGCGGGCGGGTTCTCTGCCTACTGGCCTTCACCATAGGTGTGGGCACCTCACAATCTTTTATCACAGATAACTTCCTAACACTTCTCTTAACATAAGAATATTACCCTTATCACCCCTACTGCACAGAGAGGGAACAGGCACAGCAAGATTAAATGACTTGCCCAGGGTTACAGAGCAGTGCATCAAAGAATGGAGAAATGCATTCTGAGCTTCTCAGCTATGTCTATACCTAAAATGCTAAGTCGACTCTGTTAAGTTGACTTGACAAGGTTGACTTAAGTTGACATAAAGTCGACCTTTTTAAGTTGACTTACAGAGTTTACACTAGACTCTGAAGTTGATGGAGAGCTGCGGCTCCCAGTCCCTGGGGACTCCCGGGGACAAGGGACTCATGGCTCCCTGGCAGAAGGGAACTGCGACTGCCTTCTCCCTGGGACCCACGGGGATCCCAACAAGAAGGAAGCCGGGGCTGCCCTCTTGCTGGGACCCCAAGGCTTCCCGTCAAGAAGGGAGCTGGGGTCCCTGGAGCCTTGTCCCCAGCCTTAGGTCGACTTAGGGAACTAAGTTGATCTAGGGTGTCCACACTGGTTTTAGGTCGACTTAACAAATCGACTTAGCCGTTAAATCGACTTAAACGGTGGTAGTTATTAAGTCGACTTAAGGAAGCCCTTAAGTCGACTTAATGAAAGCCTAGGGTGGACAGGGACTAAGTTCAGTTGACTTAAGCCTCCTTAAGTCGACCTAACTTGCAAGTGTAGACATAGCCCTCTGGTCCAAGGCTGGTGTCTTAACCACTGGGCCATTTTTTCTTTCTCTCAGAGTCTCCCCAGAGTACGCCTTGATGCTTTCAAAAGGTGTGAAAGCATTTTCAGACTTTATTCATTTAATTACATTTATCTTCTAATAAGTTGGCTCTGTCATTTTGAAATGATAGCCTTTGCTGAGTCTGGAAATGGGTCTGTTTCGTGGGCTGGGTGGAATGGGATTTTGCAATTTACGTACAATTAATTTATTTATATGAAAAGTTATTTAAAATTTCATATGTTTTTCTCCCCTTTAATTACCTGTCTTATTCTTTGTAGGCCCATTCCCTCCTCTCCCCCACTCGGAGGGGGAAAAAAGGCATAATTGTATGTCCTTGAGGGAAGTAATACTTTTTAAACATCAAATATAGCAGTGAGGGAATTGCTACAGATATGTGGCTATAAAGGTGTTTCCATGGCCGATGAGAACATCACAGCAGCATTAAGGATGGAACTCCCAGTCTCTTCCTCTGAAAGCATCAGCCGTGAGTATCTGAGACGAAGGAAAATCTCCTCTGGATGGTGACACTGCCAATTATTAATGCAGCCATTACACACTGTTCTGGTCCACTGAGTGGAGGGCAGTATTGTCTTTCACTTCTGTATTTTTATACAATGCCTATGTTTTGCATTTAATGAATAGGATTTATTTATTTTAGAGATAATATGCTTTAACCTTTTCAGATGCTCACTTTGCTAAAGAAAAAGAAAAAAACCAAAACCCCAAACAGTCTAAAGAACCCAGAAAATCCACATGATTTCCAGACCTTCTGAAACCTTGACCTCATTTCCCTGAATAACTGCAAAGAGTTTGGATGATAATGAAGTGAAAATATACTAAGTCACTAACTAAAGCCTGAAGTGCGCAAAATGATGAGCGTCTTAAGTGTAACAGTCAAAATCAATGCAGCTGAATCAAAGTGATTTTTGTTTATCCCTTTCTTGTGCGGCTCAGGTTATACTACAAAGGGACTCCTGAGCCAGGGGCCCTGTCTGTGGTCAGCTACGTAACTCTCCAGTTAAAAAAAACACAGCTCATTTTTATTTTCAAACCCAGTGCCAGAATACATGTGGTTTGCATGGAAAAACGGCCAGCTGAGAAGCACCGCCCCTCCACAGAACTGGATTAAGCAGGATTAAAGCCTGAAATAATCATACTGTAGTGAGTCCTGGATGCCGCCACAGACTCTGTAGGACACTTGGAGTTGTATATTTCCAAGCAGCAAGTCATAAATCTACATGTGTATGCAATCCGTGTGCGTGCAATCAGTCTCATGGAAAGGAAAACACGGATGCACAAGGGCAGGGGCTAGTCAGGGGAATAAAGCACAGGCCACTACTGGGGGGCAGGGCGGGGGAAGGGGAGACCGATTTCTGCAGAGGAAAATGGAAAGTAACTTGAATGACGTATGTAATTATGCTTAAATCATATTTTACTAAACACGGCTCATTTGCAGGGCTATGTAATTAGTGAGTCCCCTTAGTCTGAGATTAAAAACAGAGAGAGAGAGAGAGAGTGAGTGTGTTGCCTATGTATAATTATACTATCTAGAGGCTCGTATAACAGCTCCCCTCCCCCACCCCATCATCAGTTCATCCCTAGTCAGCAAAGCACTTAAGCATTACCTTATAAAGCTAAGCATGCACCTAAATCCTTTGCTAAACAAGGGTAGATTTAAGCACATGCTTAAATATTTTGCTGAATGATAGAGTCAATTCAGTGGTTTTTGTGTCATCACTCACATAAAAATACTTTGCTTAATACTGACTGATTCAGGGGTATTGAAAGCAAATGCCACAGAGAGAGAGAGAGAAAGAGAGAGAGAGAGAGAGGATTCTATGGACTCATAATAAGTGCTCATGTATCAGTGGGCAATCAGAATGTCACAGTCTGGATTGGAGAGATGATTCCAGTTTGCAGCCCTTTATTCTATCAAACACAGGACTTGGACTGAATTGAGTCTGGTTCTGGACAACTTCCGGTTTTGGGTTAGATTTTTGCATAATGAAAATTACTTTTTCTGTCCCTAGTTTTTCTCATGGCTATCCAGGGATGGGAGTATGAAGCAGCCACTTGTTGCAGCCATTAATACAGGCTAAGTAAGTGGTTTCTCTGGTTTCCAACTGGAAAACGATAGCCAGACTTGTGACCAATAATTAAAGGTCTCCATGATGCAGTGGGTAACAGCTGATATTATAATTCATCTCAAACCAGAGAAGGAAAGAGTGTCTTTATTCAAAATGTAGCTTTATTACTTCCACCACCATCTAGCATTTGACAAACATCCTCAGGGCTGACACCTCAACTACAGCTTCATATTTTAAACATATTTTCCCTGGAAACAATAATTATGATCTTAACAGGTGCATTATCAAAACAAACATGCTAACCAGATGCAACACAAATGGGATGGTGCATCTGTAAACTGCACCGCTTTCGATAACGTCCTACATCTTTCCACTCCAGAATGGGGGGGCTGAACCTGACAAAGTATTCCCCAAAGATAAACAACAAAATAATTTCTGCCAGAGTCCGTCCATAGCCATAATCAAGCTAAAGTTATCGCAAACCCATAATAAATGGCGTTATCATATTCCTGGTCCATACAGGTATCTGATGGTTTCTAGTTACATCAGATAGGGGACTGGGAGAATTACTTTTTCACAGCTGTTGACTTTTCACAGTTGCAATACGAGTCCCATTTGTAGTAGCTCCATTCAGTGGGTGTACCAAGGTTAGATGCTTATTAGCCATACTATTATGTCTAAGCAGAAAGAGTGGCGTGGAAATCTAGGGACTGACTGACTCTTCATTGGCCTGTACCATCAGCAGTGCCAAGTGAATGCAAATAATCATCAAGGGCCTGATTCAAAGCCAACAGAAGTCAGTGGAAGGATGTCCATTGAATATTTTATACTCACTTTGCACTTACTATGCGCTGATGAAAATTCAGAGCAACAGAGACTCAGGTTCCCACAGCTCAAACCTTAGAACTGTGGGCTTTCCTTTCAGTGCAGATCGGAAAACAGCTGCTCTGGTGACCAGTCTATGAAACATGAATAGCCATCGAAGAGAGTGCACACCGATTTATGCGGAACTAGACATGTTCTTCAGAACTATCCTTCTTTCCCTGTTCCTTCTGAGAACTCTGGGGAGCAGATGGAACCAACAAAGAATGTACTCCTGTATGTGGTTGTCATTTTAGAGAGGATCATTTGAAAGGATGTACAACATGGGAATCTGGAAAGCACTCTTTGGAGCCCAGATGACTTGCTCTCCAGCACAAAGAAGAATGTGTTAATGCTAGTCAGGGTTAAATAGCCTTGTTTCAAGAATGGGAAGAGCTAAACATTCATCCAGGAAAGGATAAAATTGTACTGCTATGGAAACCCATGTTGGTGTCCTAACTAGAGAATCGGCTTCTGTAATGCTGCAGCACAGGTCAGACCTGGGGAGCGTGTACACCAGGGTTTGCCCTGCATAACAGGTCAGGTCACACTGATGATTAACTCAGCAAACTGAGTTAACTCTTGCAAAACTGTCATAAAAATTCTGCAGTCCAGGCAGAAATCTGCTGGCCTGCCCTTTACCATGAAGACTTAGGATATACAACCAATGATGGTCTACTCACCTCTCGGAAAAGTGCTTGTCCCTGTCATGCACAGTAGAGTTTTACAGGGCAAGATTAAGGTGCATTTATTTCCCCCTCCTTCTTTCCAGTGAGGATTTTGGTGGTTTATTTCAGCTTTACCATCTTTGCATCGATGCTGTAGAAAAGAGGTCAGAGAATTCCAGTTTAGTTTGGGAACAGGGCTGGGACTCACATCATGCTGGTTCCAAGGCTTGACGTTCAGATTCTGCTCAACTCACTGACCTCCATTTATTCCACACCTGTTACTCTCTGTAGAGACTCTGTGGGCTTCCTGTGCTGTGTGGTGCAACCAAGAAAGCAGCTTCCTGTTCCAAGGGGGGCATGGTCCCTTAGAAGAGGCTCTGTAAGCTTTTATGCCATCCCCTCCCCCCGGGCTTTGTCAGGTATTAGAGCCCTGGAAGTGGTGGCGGCACTGGACATTGGAGAAACACTGAGTTCAGCAGTGTCCTACTTGTTAAGGTTTCCTGTGTTACTGATCCTCAGGAACAACTGAAGGGAATAGCTCCCTCCTGTATGAAGTGCTCTATGTAGGACCTATCATCATCAAGATTTGCACCTGCAATGGTGACCTGAAATGGGGAGCCCCCAGTTGACCCAGTCCCCAGTGTGGTTTTTGTGAATCCTTGTAAAGTAGGGATGGTAGAGACCTTCTCCCCTCCACCATATAATCAGGATGCTAAGTCCAAATTCAGCCTCATCCCATGGCCCCTCAATACCAATGGCAGACTCCACTGTGTCCCTAAGGCATCCCTAAAGCAGTAATTCCTACTTCCCATCTGGCCCCACCGCCCCGGCAGCTGGGCAAGTGACTACCAGTGATAAAGAGCAGCCCTGCTCAAGGTCTGGGAGACCACACACTTCTTCCCTCTGGGCTGCTCCTGGCTGTGGGGTGAGGCTATTTATATCTCCCTTATGCTCTGGGTCAAAAGAGATTGACCTATATGCAGCCCTCAGGATATCACACAGCTTAGGGGCCTTCAAATACAGCTCCTGACTAAACACTATCAGACATTATGGCAAGGGCTGTCTCTTACTATTTGGATGTACAATGCCCCACATAAAGGAACCCTGCTTTTGGCTGGGGCCTCTGGGTGCTACTGTAATACAAATAAACAAGAAGGAAAACCACATCAAAGAGAACGAAGCATTTTTGTCCTGGGAAGAATGAGGAGTATCACAGATGACATAAGCAGATGATTAGGCGTGGATGGACCCCTTTATTCATGATGAAAAATGGATTCTTATAGGAAAAGTGACATTTTTTGCTTGTATTGTAAATATCCACATTAAGGGGATATTTTTTAAAAGAGTAGGACCACATAAGAAGGGTTTACCATGTGAGAGGATAATTCAACAGGAACAGTGAAATTATGTTCATATGGAGGTGTGTTTGTGAAGGTGACTGTGGTTTTTGAAGGTAAATGAGCACTGGATGATTCTCTACCCCACCCCCCCTTCTCCCTCATATTATGTGGAATAATTTCCCACACAGTCTCACATGGATCCTCTTTTAAACTGTCAGTGATACACCAATAACGCTGTGTTAGATTTTTAATAGCTTGCAAAGGTCCCTGATTGATTTTCACACATTAATTTCTGCAGCAATAAGGTGCTACCTGAATAGATGTGCGGAAGAAGATGGAAAAAAATCACAGGAACAAGCCACTAAACTCTACTACAAGGTGTTTTCTCTTGAGGGGGTCTTGCATATTTTTGAGGATTTTTTATAATTGGAAATTTTTGAGGACAGCAGCCTAAAGTTCACAGAAGGGCTATAGAAGTCCCCACCCCCACCTCTATTTTTTCTAGACATCTCAGAAACAAGGTGTTTTGCACAGACAACAGACTATGGGATTTACCTATCAGAAATCTGGGCCTTTTCCTGAAAGATGCTGAGCACCCTCCACTCTCTTTAAGGCCAATGGGACAGCAGATACCCCTTGGCTACGTCTACACTTACTAAAGTTAGTTCAAATTAGTTAATTCGAACTAATTTTAGTTAGTTCGAATTAACTTAATTCAAACTAGCAAAATTTAGTTCGAACTAAGCGAATTGCATTGAGTTCAATGGGCCGGTTAGTTCAAACTAAGCCATTGGTTAATTTGAACTAACTAGTTCGAATTAACCCTTAGTTCGAATAGCATATTCAAATTTATTAGTTCGAATTAAGCAAGCCCTTAATTCGAACTAATGAAAGCCTAGTGTAGCCATGGATTAAGTTACTTTGAATTGAGCTTCCTTAATTCGAACTCACTTGCCAGTGTAGACATAGTCCTCCTGTTTGCCCTCCGCTCTTTTCTCTTCATGTGACTGTGGTGTCCCAATTTACTGGGAGTCTCAAAACTCAAAACACAGATATTAGTGACAGATTGGCCGTAGGGCCCGGTGAATATCTGCGATTCTAGGGACTTGGAGTTTATTCCTGGTTTGCACATTTACCTACTGTGTGATCTTGGACAAATTGCCTCACCTCTGTGTGCCTCTGTTGCCCTTTTCTGAGAAGATAAGAATGGCCATACTGGATCAGACCAATGGTCCTTCTTGCCCCACATCCTGTCTTCTGATGGGGCTAATGCTAAATGATTCAGAGGGAATGAAGAGAACAGGACAATTACTGAGTGATCCACCCCCCTGTCGTCCAGTTCCAGTTTCTGGCAATCAGAGATGTAGGGACACCCAGGGCAAGAGGCTGTGTCTCTGACCATCCTGATTAACCTCCATTGACGGACCTATCCTCTATGAACATATTTAATGCTTTTTTGAACCCAGTTATCCGTTTGGCCTTCACAACATTGCCAGACAACAAGTTCCACAAGTTGATTCTGTATTGTGTGAAGAAGTACTTCCTTGTGTTAGTTTTAAACCAGCTGCCTATTCATTTCAGGGGTGACCCTTGGTTCTTGTGTTACCAGAAGGAACAAATAACATTTTCTTATTCACTTTCTCCACACCATTCATGATTTTATAGACCTCACAGTCATCTCTTTTCTAAGGTGAACAGCCCTGGTCTTTGTAATCTCTTCTCAGAGAGAAACTGTTCTGTACCCCTAATCATTTCTGTTGCCCTTCTGTGTACCTTTTCCAATTCTAATATATCTTTTTGAGATGATGTGACCAGAACTGCATGCACTATTCAAGGCGTGGATGTACCCTGGAGTTATACAGTGGCATTATGGTATTTTCTGTCTATTGGCTATCCCTTTTCTAAGGGTTCCTAACATGTCTTGCCTATTTAGACTTTATTACTCAGTGCCTACCAGCACAGTGGGGTCCTCATCTCAGCTGAGGCCTCTAGATGCTATAATAATATAAATAACAATAACATAAAATCTATGAGCTTTATTTACTAACACTGCACTGAATGGGTAGCCATAGAGCACGGACTGAAATACCCAAATCCTGCATCATCACATATGAAATCGTTGGTATTTAAAAAATACCGGGGGGAAAGATTGTGAAAAATGAGAAGAGAAAGAAACATTGAAATGAAAACACCTTGAACTTTTTTTTAAAAAAAAAACAAAAATCACTTTTCATTTTTCAGCCTCTTCTTCACCACCGCACTATCTGTGCGAGAGCCCCCAGGCTGGTGATGCATCCTGTGCAGTAATGAAGAGAACAACCACTAAGCCATTGAGCTGGCTTCACAATGCAACTTTCCATGCGGCAGAATTGCTGAATTATGAAATGATTTAAAAGAATGGAAAGTATAGCCAATAAGCCTGGGACATAAAAAAACTGTGTGAAAACCTCTGAGTAAAACTTGAAATGTCTACAAATACTCACTAAAGTTTAATGGACTATGGACTTACTTCTTATTTACCTAACAGACCCTCTGTCATTATCAATGATATTTCCCTCCACAAGCTGTACTGGATTGTCTTTGGAGTCCTGCCTGGCTTAGAGAGCTTCTTAGTAAACAAATAAGTATGCATCTTATTTCTTAAAAGTCACACTGGCAATTTACAAAGGCATCTTATATCTCCCAAACAGGAAAGATTATAAACCACACATACCAGACAGTCAATGGAAGTGTGCTCAGTCTAGTTTATAATCACAGCACAATAAAATACCCTGAACATAAATAAAAGAAATCAATTTTCCTTGGGAAAAAAAGTAAAATAAAGAACATTAAATGATCATTTGGTTAGATAACTGCAGTTTACTCTGTGGTATAACTGTCAGCTTGCTGGTGCATAATAATGGAATTAATGTAGAAGGGGTATGGTTTAGAAGTCCGCTTTTTTACAATGACAATAACTCGCTTGTTTTCTCTAGTGACTACATGTTTATATTCTAATTTTGTCTCTGCAGGCTACACACTGCCTCAAACTTGCAAGAGTGATTTGCAAGCAGCTTGCTTGTCAAGAACAAACACTGTCAAAAGACATGCATGACTTATTGACCCCAAGTTCACTGAGCCTTCTTTTTAATGCTTCTGCACCACTGAGGGTTCAGTTCCTGGTCAAATTAAAATTCCCAGATTAAAGAAGAAACATCACATACAGTGATGAAAGGTTTTACAAATACGGATCAATTAGAGAAAATTTAACAGGGCTGTATCAAAATACTGAGATTATGAAAAGAGCAACCGTTTGAAAGATAAGAAACTAAATGAAGTGGAAAGCTGATAAAAACCAGACATTTGAAAATACAGAATTTCATATCCTTATTTGCCATGTTACTCACCTGAAGATGCCAGCACGTGTTAACTATGAAATTAACTATCGTACAGGGTAGTATTGTTATTTGTTTTGTGGTAATGCCCAGGAACTTTGGTTATAGTGCTAGGTACTGTACAAACACAGAATATAAAGACAGTTCCTCCCTGTCCCAAAGAGCTCAGCTTCTGGGCATTTATATGTTAAGTCCTTTATGATACAGTGTCTGACCAATGTCAGGTGGTAAATAGGACGGTACTATGGGGTGTTATATTTTAGAGGATGCATAGATAGATTTGGCTGTTTCGCACAAAATGGAAGGCTTTGTTTTAAACTAATTAAGACTTCAAGCTCGTCACAGTAAAGCCTATCTTTCCTTATGTCCTTGATAAAGCAAGGCATTTGAAGAGGCACTTACTTGCTGGATGAACTGTAGTGTGTATCTATGTATAGAAGCTAGAAAATGGGGCTTCACTAAGCTAAAACTTCCAGATGCTACTATAGTTTCAATAGAATAATAAATAATATAACAATAATACATTTGGCATAGTGTTGTTCCTAAAATGTAATGAAGGAAGAGAGAGGACACTTGAATGATACTTACTGTTGGGATTTGGGTTGTTGAAGCGGAGGAAGTTTGTGTTTGGGTCTATGGCCGACATGTAATGGATGAGGATTGCTTTGTAGTTCTGTATTTACAATGGAGTATGTGGGTATTATATTCGAAATCTGGCAGGAGCATGGCGGTTTGGTGCAAAGAGAGTGTTGGTAGATAATAAGATATACGTGGAGAAAGGTAAGAGTCATGGTAGCTATGAATCTCCAGACGTCCACTGGTTTTCTTTTTCACTTTACCATTCATGTGGAATTCTCTGAAATCTCTGCCTTTCACACATTTGTTTTTTCTTTTTAAACTACAGTGTTCAAAAAGATCTTTTAAAATTAAGAAACATTTTGTATATATTTCCTAAGTCTGTCTTAAAGGTTTTTGTATGGTCTTATGTGAGGGAAAGCTAATTACAGCTTTAACTACAGAGTTCCTTTTGCAGTTGTATATACAGCAATTAACCAAGAATGCAAGATTTGTTTTTTGTGATAGGACATGTCCCATAAAAGCTCATATAACTTATCTCTGACTGTGAAACAGAACTGTATTCTTCTGATACAGCACAGATATGTGTGTGTGTGTTGTATAAAAGTTTTATATATGCTTATTGTTAAAAAAAAATAAATCTGTCAACACTGAATTTAAGAATTGTGGAAAGCTGGTTAATATTTTACCAGTGGTGGCTCTCTCCTATCCTGCTTCTTAATTCTAGAAGTATTTATTGGACAAGGAACTTTGGGCAACTGAAAACTTATTTTGCATACCCTGAAAACCAGAAAAGTTCACTTTGATGGTATTGTGAGATAATTTTTCATGTTTGCTACTCAAAACAATGTCTTTTCACTGTAAACACCAAAGCAACTTTTGCTCAAAGAGTTTTAGTAAGTAGGTGGAGAATCTTTGCTGTGTATTTAGAAATGTGGGATAAACTCCAAGAGACATTATTCTCTCCCCCCACCTCCCCCCATCTGAATAAGGATAATGCTGAAGCAGTGAAGAATCTCTAAGCTTAAAGTAATGGAAGAATCTCTCCCTTTAACACAGAACCATTTACAACAACTAGCTCGTGGCCAATTTAAAAATGAGTATGAAAAACCATTAAAAAGCCTTTAAAACTGTCAACTTTCACTGAAAGGGAATTGTTGTCAGAAAAGCAACCTGATTTAAAGTACTTCCCTTTTCCTTTTCAAGTCTTCAGAGTTACAGTTTATTTTAGACACATTTATATTTATGTTTTTTCCACCTTCTACTATGAAATGATGACCTTTTTTTTGTCAGTTACAAGGCATGTAATTTAATAAAGAAAGAGTAGCTTTGGGTTAATGTATTATCAGATCACTTCATTTTAAAAAGGCAACTTCACTTCACAAGAAAATAATTGATGATACTTGTATGACCTGAAGGAGGCTTAAATTGTTCTTGAAACCGGGATAGATAAAGCAGAAAGAGTGCTGTGACTTTCTATAGCATAAAACTGGCAATATTATGAAATGTCACGCCATTCACGATGTTATTTATTCTTCTTCACATTCACAAAAATAACTAGTAGAGTTTTCTTTATTTGTAGTTACTCTACAGAATCTGCCAGTGGTCCTTGAGAGCATACTTAAAATTAAGTACACCCTTAAGTATTTTCCTCAACTGGGGCCTCAGTTAGTAAGGGGCTCCTGTGGGCTAAAATGTGAGCATGGGACTAGAAATCAAGAGACCTGGGTTTTTATCCCCATTCTGTCACTGATTCGAGATATGATCTTGAGAGTAAACCACTTCATCTCTCTGTGCCTCAGTTCCCTCATCAGTAACACAGGCATAATAATACCTATCTTTGTAAAGTACTTTGACATCTCCGTGTGAAAAGACTCCATGTAAATGCAAAGTGTTAATTAATTCTTAGTATTTCTATTAGTTTTTTTCCTCCAGAGATTACATTAGGACATGGGTCTGCAACCTACGGTTCTGGAGCCACATGCAGCTCAATGGCTTTCCACTTGCGGCTCTGCCCCTCCCACCCCACCATCGGGGGACCCTGTGGGCTGCCCACTCCTGGCTCTGGCCACTCCTGCCACTGGGGACCCTGCAGGTAGCCTGTGCTAGGCTCTGGGCTCCCCCACACCATCAGGGGACTCTGTAGGGGGCCCACTCCTAGTTCCAGGTGCCCCCCTCCACCAGGGGACCCTGCAGCAGGCTCCCTGGCCTAGCTCCCCTCAGCAGGTGGCTACAACCATTGCGGCTCTCAAAACATTTGGTTATTGAAGGAATTTCAAAAAATGGTTCTTATCTCTTGGATTGCCGACCACTGCATTAGGAATTACTAACCCACAATTTGTCCCCTCGCCCCCAAAGTTCCAGTAATGTTCAGATTCTGTAAAAGTCAGCGAGTTCCAAAAGGGCAGCCGTTACACTTACTTCACTGCATGTATCCCTCCTTCCTATACCTTTTCCATTTTCAAGCATCCGACAAAGTGGGATCTCGCCCATGAAAGCTCATGCGATAAATACATGTTAGCCTTTAAAAGTGCCACAGGACTCCTTGTTTGTTTTGTGAAAGTTAGGATATTCATAGTAGGGTTGACATCTAATTTGATGAACCTAGGTATTTCAGCCCCTATGGGATGCAGAAGTCAGATGACCTGTTATTGAAGATACCAAGCATACCTGGTGAGGAAGGGTTGTCTTTTGATTAAGATACTAGACTGCGATTCAGCAAACCTAGGTGTAAAAGCTGTGTGATCTTGGGTAATAGCTTTTATTGGAACAACTCTTTCATTATATTATAGGACCTACACGGCTATAACAGCACTGCATATATGATGTTGGGTAAGTCATTTAATTTCTCTATACTGCAATTTCCCATCTATAAAAGGGGGTGGTAACCCTTTCTTTCTCCCACACTTTTCTATTGAACAATAACATCTTCAGAAGAGGGACAACCTCTTATTATATGTGGCTGTACAGCCCCTAGCACCATAGAGCACAAACGTTGGATGGAGTTTCTAAGTACTAGTGTAATATGTATAATAATAATAGCATCAGGAACACTAGGCAGATGAAAGTTTCCAGCTCAATTGTGAACTGCTCTGTGAGGGTTATTCATATCTCTGGAACCCCATATGTGCTCATACCAAAGGCCAACATGTACCAGACGGCCTAGGAAAGGCTGTCAAGAGTCTGATGAAGTGAGATTTTCTCGCATGAAAGCTCAGGCAATAAATAAATGTGTGAGTCTTTAAAAGTGCCACAGGACTCCTCGTTTGTTTTGCTGAACTCGACTAACACGGCTCCCCCTTTTGTACTCGGCCACGCTTGCGGTTTGTCACACGTAGGGAATGGGTCACTCCCGTTGTGTTAGGGCTAAACAAAGATAAGAGAGTAATATGTGCTTCCTTGAAATGAAGATGCCTTTACTTCTTTAGCAGGAGCTCCCAAGATTAGCCCAAGCTTATTCCATAATAGAAGTGCAGGGAAAATCCCAGGAGTTGTTAAAAATAACAGCACGGAAGAGCTGGTCCTGATACAATCATTTACCTTTGGGACCACCGTCAGCCCCAGATTTTTATCCAGGACTTTGCACCCGTTGGTGAGCGGATTGCTAACCAGGACACTACCACAGTCTCAATGACATTGCAGGGACAGCAAGGATGAAAGTGGGTGTGCAAATAAACCAGAGGAGGCTGACAGCGTCCCAGCGGCACAGTAGGCTTTCCATTAGGCCCCTAACCAGATAACAGGGGCAGGAAAGGTCAAGAGTTTTACCTCAATGTTCCCTAATCACGTTAAGAAGTCAGTATGCAACGTCACTGATAAAAATCACTCCCCTTCTGAAAATATCTACCTATCCAAATATCCCTAGCATTACGAGACCAGCCTTGGGGCATCTCTTAGCCTAATCTACACAAATGCCTTCTCTGAAAAGCTGAGTCATGCAATTTAGTGGCATGAAATCATCCTTTCGGCACAGAGCCAGCAGCTTGGGCCTCCGATGCTTCAAGGAGGGATGTCTTGTTTTGCACGTTCCAGGGGGGCAGCGGTGTTAGTCTAGCTCAGCCAAACAAACAAGAAGGCTGGTGGCGCTTCTAAAGACTAACAAAGACTCCCTGTTTGTTTTGTCTCGCAAAGTTGTGTTTCACAGATCTAATCGCCCTTAGCAATTTGGGAGCCATTGGTTTCTCAGTCTGCAGGTTGCTCAGGAGGCATGTCGCAATCCCACTGGGGCCGTGCCTTGGTTACTCCCCTAGGGTTTTGGCAGGTAGGGCTTTGCTGGCGTTCTCCAGCCTCTCCTAAAGATCTAGTCATTTGACTCAAGAGATAAAAATGAAACAGCAAGAATAGAATGGCCAGGTCACTTCCTGGAGAGGCAAGCTTCCCGTGGGCCTTGAAATCTGTGTGGTATTAACACCACAAAGCCAAAGGCAGCACTCAAGGGGTTATTAAAACCGTCTACTTCTTTCCTTTCTTTTTCTGAAGTTAAAAAATAATTGTCCTTTTGCTGTTTTCCCTGATTAGTGATTATTCGTCTTTACCAACTCCGGAGAAATCACACGATTAAAATGGAGCCTTTAAATAATCCTCTCTCCCCCTTTTAGTTATTTCCTTCGTTCCCCAGAATCTGTGTGTAAATGAAACTCAGTGGTGCTTGGCTTTCTCCTTCCTTAATACAATCTAGATGCAAAACCTCTGTGCATTTGTCCTCTGACCAGACCCCCTGGGTGGGGTGAACTGCGGGGGCAGGTGTGGTGCCTTGCCTCTCTCTCTCCCCATCCTGCAGAGGGGCCTTTTCATTTGTGATGGGGTTCTTCAGTGGCAGCAGCCTGCTACAGGCAGGAGAGTGAACCAAGGCTCATTCAAAGGGAGCGAGAGAGCTGGAGAAAGTCCCCCCGGCTGGCTGGGAAAGGAAAAACACAGTGTGTTTGACTTAAAGGTTGGGGTTTTTTTTTCTTCTGCAATATTCACTACCCCAAGGAAGAGCTCAGCTACTCAAATCTCCCTCCTGGCTCCAGATGGTCACTGGTAAGCCTTGATTTCTTTCCTTAATTATAGGATCTCCGTGCAAAACTAAAAAATAATTTTAACTATGGCTATGTGTGATGACTACTGGTCTCTCTCCACCCCCACTTGCTGTATTGTATGTTGATTTTAGCTCTCAGTAGCCATCTGTCCTCCAGGAAGGGTGAAAAACAAGGTTTCATGTCTCCCCCCCTTCTTGAATGCTAAACAATATTATTTGGCTTCTACTTTAACACAGAAAGATTTATACTCACTTATTCAATCCCTTCCCCATCACCACCAAGCTTAATCAAACCCCAAATGCATGGGGGTTTATTAAATGTTTTAAAAACTTGGTGCATCAGTGTTTATGACGCTGGGCTATGGTGCATTCACATTATCAGAGTGCGTGTAAAATAATGTTCACTTCCTTGCCCTACATCCCATTCCTGCACTTCAGAATGCCCCATCACTTAGTCTGATTATTCAGGAGGAAAGTGAATGACACACAGCCCTCTGAAACTAACTAAAAACTGTTGCAGAGAGATTAAAAAGAGACCTTAATATATTTTGACCTGAATTCCGGTTTTCTAATTCTCTTTCATTTAAAGAGGGGTGCCAAGATTTGTAGTCAGATGCACACCTCCCTTCAAACCGCCCCCCCCAAACCAGAGAATACCCGCACAGAACTGTCTTGATTTATTTTGATATCTTATTAAATATTGTGCCATCTCAGGAAGAAAGCAGTGCAACTGCATTCCTAGCTGGAATATTTAAGGGGAAAGGTGTAAAAAGATTACATTGCTGGTGAATTTATAACTCTCTCTCTCTCTCCAGTTCCTAACACTCTCTCCTTCAGAGCACTGAGGAGGAGGATAGAAACCTCTCAGCATTATTGCCTGGCGTTTTCTAACAAAGAAAAAGACTCTCATCAAGCATGAATAGAACCAGTGACAGGCTGTTGGGACTAGAAAGAACCCACCCTCCCTGTGCTGTGATATTTCTGTTTTCACTTGTCATTATCAATATAGTCTCAGTTCTCTCTCTTCCCCCCTCCCCCTGCAACTCATAAAAGGTTTCCTCATTCTTTCTTAGCTGAAACAAATCTTGCTGTAGTTTTTAACTTCCTTCTGCTGGGCTAATTTACTCGCTGTGGCTATAGTGCGGTCACCACTTCCTAGTTATATTGAAGGGACTGTTCCCTTAGCAAAATAAAAAGAAGTTCATTTGATATTTAAAAAATTCTCAATTATATTTCAGTAATGTTTTTCTCTCCCCTCCAAACTCTAGGGAAGCAGTCTGCCTGCGGAAGGGAGCTTTCAAATAGCACACGCTAGGTTGGGTAGTTAAAACACTTCCAGTATAGATTTCGGTGGTTGAAATAGCTAGGGGCCAAAGGGTACCACCACTCTGAGTCCTAACTCTGACCAAATTCCATCTCAGATCAGTATGCCTATTGGAGAGGGAGGTAATGTGTTTTTGTTAGGTTCCTAATTCCATTAAGTACTGTTGGAAATCTCACATTAAATCAATAGGAGTTTGACAGAGTATGGATGGCTTTCAAACAGTAAATGGGGGCAAGGTTGTTTTTTTTTTTTCAAACACCAGTGCAGATTATTGTAGGTAATTTTGCAGATCTTAAGACTATGGCTTGCTTCAGATCACATTTGGCCCTTTGTATTTCTGCATAAGTTATACACCCAATATTCACCTGTAATAATTATTAGTACTTTTACTGGACTTCCCAGGCAAGGATCTCAAAATGCTTTGCAGTCCTCACATCATGTGTAAGAAGGAGTATATCTTTAGAACTTGGCTTACAACAAAACAAAAAGATTGTTGTTTCAAGATCAATAAAGACTTTGTTAACATTGACTTTGACAGTGTTTTTATTTTGAATCCATAAACCTTGTCGGCACTGTGTATAAAAGAGGGGGAGAATAAAGAATTTTTGCCCTATATTAAGCCCATTTCAGAATGCAGTTTTATCTGTGAAGTAGTAACAAGTGCCTTCATAACACCCATTTTACAGGGGGGTGGAGAGATGTTAGATCACTTGGCTAAGCCCTTGTCTATACTGAGAAAACGGCGTCGATCTGTGTTGAGCGGGCAGCGTAGATCCGCTCAATCTATCCCGAAAGTGCTCTCTGTTCGATGCAGTTACTCCACCCTCCCAAGTGGAGTAACGCTGTGTCGACGGAAGAGCCCTGCCGGTCAACGCCACCCAATCAAGACAGCGCGGTAAGTAAAGTCAGTCAGTCAACAGGAGATACACAATCTGTGGCATGCAAAAGATTGCGTATCTCCCATCGACTTACCCACCCCTAGTATGGACTAGGCCTAAGACTTCACAAGTCACTGTCAGAGCCCAGAATAGAATTTGGGAGACCTAACTCCTAGTCAGCTGCCCTAGGCACCAATCTTAAATCACATAATACCTGCGTGATACAGATAATTTCAAGATAATACTTCCTGGTGGATGTAAGTGCCACTGACTTACTGAGTCATCTGTCTTAGTCCTCTGCCTGAGCAGGGTTCCCTCGATGTTTTATTATCCAATGTACTCAGTCCTCTCTAGGGCTGGGACTCTATTTCCTCACTCTTAGAAAGATTCTTTTAATGTGTTATCTAGGTTTTTTCCACGTTGTGATCTGAAGCCAACGAGCCTGGCTATCACAAAATTTTCAGCCACTGCAGCCTGTTCTGTGCCTCCCACAGTTCCTTGGAATGACAGCTTCAAACTAAGAAGGGAAAATGAAATGGAGGTTCCACATGAGGGCACTGATCCGGTAGTCTGTAGAAAGGCTCCTGTTGACTTTGACAGGTGCTGGATCAGTCTTAAAAAGAACTACACTGTGGAACCATCATTTGTTTATATGCTGGAGTAACAGCAATTTCAAATGAGTAGGGTGCCTGAAGGTTTGCAGGGCTTTGGCCTACAGGAAACTCTCCAAAACACGCTGATTGCCAGTAGAGCAGCGTGAATATTTTGTAATGAAACCCCAAACCACGTGAGACATACCAGGCTTCACTGCAAACCCAAAAACCAAGCTAAATTCACGGAGACTCACAAATCTTTCAAGAGAAACTTGGGCAATTTTTGGTTTCAGCTGAGTTTTGCAATGAGTTCATATGGGTGCATTCACACCCAAAATATATTGTGCACAGGGTGAAACCCTCCATGTGAATTAAAATGGATGTGCTTTGCACAGCTGCATGTTGAGTCAGTTTTTGGCAAGGCTGTGTGTGAATTAGTCATTGATAGCCCAGTAATAATGCTGTTGCAATCATCAGCCAATTGACCTAAAAATCATCAGAAAATTATCTATTCCAGCTGTGAAGCTGTCAAAATTCGGCTTTGAAAAGTGATTAAAAATGGCATCCTGGGGTACCAGGTTCATTGCGTCTCAGTGACTCCAGCTGTCAGAGCTTAGGACCTGATTTTAAATCAATGCTTATCGCTGTTTGTAGTCCTATTCAGAGCTGCTTCGAAAGAGGAGAGTTTTGTGGTACCCAGGATGGAATCAAAGAGGCATTTGATCCAATTGGCAAAAAGACAGCAGACCTGAAAGCGAAAGATGGGACCATTGTGACTGACGAGCAAGAACGACGTGATTGATGGACTGAGCATTACAGAGAACTCTGCTCAAAGGAGGCCAGAATCCGTGATACTGCCATTCCCCAGCTTCCAACGATGCAGGAGCCAGACCAAATGCCAACTCTTGACATTTGTGACAGGGTACTGGGGGGGTGAACCCCCTGCCACGCTAGCATAGCTAACATAAGGGCAGCAGAGCAGGTAAGTGGGTGAAGGTTGCTTGCCTGTGGGGAGACAGCTGGACTGAGGCTCAGACTGAGCAGCCTTCCAGGGGATTAATTTGTCCATGAGCTGCTGCTAGCCTAGGAGGCCTGGAAGAGCAGAGGAGAAAGGAATCAGGGGAAAGACAGAGGGACTGCCTGTTTCCCTGGCCCTGAGCCACCACTGCAAGGACTGGCTACAGGCAGGGCACTGTATGGTGGTGAGTATTTAAGACACAAGCTGTAAATAAACTACATGTTGCCTGCAAATTTCTGAGTCCCAAGTGGGACTGGGCGGGGGGACAGAAAAGCAGGATGGAGCCATGGAGCTGCTACTAAGATGTAGAGAAAGCTATCAAAGAGGTTGCGCCTGGGAAAGCAGCGGACAATGATCATATACTTTCAAGGCTCCTAAAGGCAGGCAGGAGAAAGCTTGGGAGCGACATCCATGCACTTCTCTGTGCCTGCTGGGAAGAAAGCTATGAACCTCAGGACCTGAAAGATGCAAACATAATTAATTTATATAAAAATAAAGGGGACAGAGCAAACTTCAACACAGGTAGCAGGGAAGGCACATAGATCCTGATGAAAACTGGCTGTCCACAGAAAGTGCTTTCCCTGTTTAAGAAATTCCATGAGTGAATTATCGATCCAGTATGAAAAGGAAACATCATTTGAGTTTAGCATTGTTACTGGCATGAAGCAAGACTGTATCTTAATGCCTAGCAGGTTTGGCATCTTCTTCTCTAGTTTTCTTAAGCACGCTTTCAAAAACGATTAGTCTGGCATACTAATTGAAATGAGGACAGCCGGCCGCTTGTTTAACGTCAGGCGATTTCAGAGTAAAAAGCATGCCACCCAGCTCACTATTTGGGATCTGCTCTTTGCAGATGACGCTGGAGTTGTCTCTCCATCACCTGATAAATTACAGATCATGATGAATAAGTTCTCTGATGCAGGTATCAAGTTTGGCATGGTAATCAATATTAAGAAAACAGTTGCATTGTTTCAGGGCACTAATGTCCTACCTAAAATATATGTCAATAATGAAGCCCTGGACAACAAGGACCACTTCTGCTAGACAAAGTGACATAGAAAAATTGGAGGATTGGGCCAAAAGAAATCTGATGAGGTTCACCAAGGACAAGTGCAGAGTCCTGCACTTAGGATGGAAGAATCTCATGTGCTGCCGCAGACTGGGGACCAATTGGCTAAGCAGCAGTTCTACAGAAAAGGACATGGGGGTTACAGTGGACAAGACGCTGGATATGAGTTAAGAGCGAGTCCTTGTTGCCAAGAATGCTAACAGTATATTGGGCTGCATTAGGGTGAGCATTGCCAGCAGGTTGAGGTAAGTGATCATTCCCCTCTATTGTGCACCGACGAGGCCACATCTGGAGCATTGTGGTCAGTCTTGAGCCACCCACTACAGAAAGGATGTGGACAAATTGGAGAGAGCCCAGCAGAGGGCAATAAAAATGATTAGGGGCTGGAACACACAATTTATAAAGAGAGACTGGGGGAACTGGGCTTATTTAGTCTACAGAAGAGAAGAGGGAGGGGGGATTTGAAAGCCACATTCAATTACCTGAAACGGGATTCCAAAGAGAATGGAGCTAGGCTGTTCTCAGTGGTGGCAGATGACAGAATAAGGAGCAATGTCTCAAGTTGCAGTGGGGGAGGTCTAGGCTGGATATTAGGAAAAACGTTTTTCCTAGGGACGTGATGAAGCCCTGGAATGGATTAGCTGGGAAGCAGTGGAGTCACTATCATGAGCAGCTTTTATGGCCCAGCATGACAAAGCCCTGAATGAGATGATTTAGTTGGGGTTGGTCTTGCTTTGAGCAGGGGATTGGACTAGATGACCTCTTGAGGCTCCTCATTTGTCTATGATTTTATAATTCTATCTTGGCACAACGTTAACCTGCTCACTTCTCTTTGATACAGAACTTGATGCGAGAATCGACAAAGCCGCTGTCACCTTTGCCAAACTGACCTCGTGTGTCTGGAAAAATGAGCTGCTAACCCTGAATGCAAAGCTATCTGTTTATCAGATTATGTCCTCAGCACTCTCCTTTACAGCTATGAAAGCTGGGTCACGTACTTCAAGCAGGAGCGGAGATTGAACAGCTTCTACTTTGGCTGTCTCCGAAAAATCCTTGAAGTCCTTTGGACCTAACCGATCACTAATAACGAGATCCTTGAGAGAATTGAGCTACAGACTATGCTGGATACTGGCAGGCTTTGCTGGTTGAGACACGCAAAATGTATTCCTCAAGACTGGGGTCAGGACAGCACAGCTTAATGGCTAGAGTCCATAAACAACCCTGAATCAGGGAGGCACAGCCCGATGGCTAAAGTTCATTGGTAGCCCTGGGGTCAGGGCAACACAGTCTAACAGCTAGAGTTGTGACCAGCTCGAGAGCTTCCCGCGACGCAGAGGAAGAACTAAACGTAGATACAGCAACAAGGTCAAACAGGAGCTCAAGAAATTCAGCAGTCCCACTGACAGCTGGAAGAGTCCTGCCTATGGCCGGTCAGTCTGGAGAAGCCAGGTCAAGACTGGTGCAGTCATGTTGGACAGTCCTCAGACAGGCCAAGTGGAGGCCCGTAGGTGAGCCAGGAAGCAGAGCATGCTCCGCCATCTGTCTCTGGAGTGGACCTGTGGCCACTACCGGAAGGTCTGCCACCCACCCATTGGGCTCTTCTACACTGCTACTAAGCACCATCGACTGACTGGCTTTGTCACATTTCCCTTCATCTGTCCAGATGTTGGATGGCCATATCCTATTGCAGTCTACAGGACTACTTCCGATAGGGAGTGCTCTCCTTTAGAAGGCTACCCTAAGGCTTTATAGTGAGCATTGCAGAATTGGGCTGTTCTTCAATAATGCCGCGGACAGTAAGCAAAGTTTCCTAGAATCCAGCATCCAGGCAGTGCCATTAGGGGTAAAAGACGAGTATTTGGTACTGAAGTCAGCAGATCTGATACTGAAGGCCCCACAGGGAGCAATTGGTTGCATGAAAAAGTTGCTAGGAAGAAGATAGGCCAGAGGACTAGGATTCAACCGATCTAGGTTCCATGCTTGGGTCTACCACAGATTTCTTAGGCATGTGAGCTCTCCATCTGTAAAATAGGGCTGGTAACACTTTGTTTTTCTGACTTTTGTTTTTTTTATACTGTGTAAACACTCGGGGAAACTGGCTGTCTCTTCCTATGTTTATATACAGTGTATAGCACACATTGAGGCCTTTAGCTGTTCCTATAATACTAACACTAGTTTTCTACATAGTCACTTCCAACAGCAGACAAGTCCTTTCACATTAGGGGTAGATGCCCTCCATGTCCTCTTTCTGGTGCTCCTAGGCACACATCTGAAGTGACCGATGCCCTGACCATGTTTCCAGCTTAGTAAGTTATCTACAAATCTGCCAAGAGGGAACCAAGGAGCCAGAACTGTTCTGCAGAGCAGTGGTCCTACATGTCTCTCTTTGCGGGGAAATGCAGTAGCCAGCAACTCTATCATGTGCTTACAGGAAGAGGGACTGAGAGCGGAAGATTTTTAAGGTCAGCATCATCCATTCAAGGCAAGAATAGAAGATTCTGACCTTTTTCAAATGGTAAGCTTTGTCAGTAGTCCCATTGGGAGTTTTACCCAGGTGGCTGCTTAAATGTCACTCGTGGTAAACCAAGGGAGTGGAATCAGATATACCTTTTATTTCTCTCATAGGGCAGCATTCAGAGCTTCTAATGAGGCTACATGTTTTCTTAAAAATGGGTTCATTCCCTATTTTCTTCCACACTAACTATCATCGCTATTTTATAAACACTGTAGATTCTGGAGGGTTGTGTTCCATGCTCAGTACACAAGGATTTCTCTCTAACTGAAGTTAACACTCAAGCAATTTATTATAATTTAGTGGCATAAGTTCCCAGGGTTTATAGATGGGAGACCGGAACTTACTTTGCTTCCAAAACATTCAATTCCAGTTGAATACCTACAGTGTATTCTGCTGTCCTCTTAAATTTTAGTCACTTTCCCCCATTGCATCACTTACTGTGTTTAAATAAATAATATTAAATAAGTAAATGCATTTGTTAGTCTTTAAAAGTGTCACAGGACTCCTTGTTTGTTTTTCCTGTGTTTATGTTTCAAAAGAGCAATACAAAGACAACTGGCTAAAAACGAAACAGCACAGCTTGAGGGCCCGGTCTTGCCTCCATTGAACTCAGCGAGCCTAATGAATCTTCTCGCACATACAGGTAGCACACCAGCACAACTCCATAGAAGCTACTCCTGATTTACACTGGTCTGAGTAAGGGGGAAATCAGGCTCCATGAGAGTTAAAGGAGTTCAATGCCTCACAGGATCAAGTCCACACGCTGCACAAGCAGACTTAATCCTAGTGTTCAAAGTGAATGAGATTCTTGATGAAATTACTGAGCCTTTCCTTCAGTTTTGGTCATGAATCTGCATTATAATAATTTTACGTTGGATTGCAAACCTGGGGGCTGGTAGTAAATGCCAGCCACCTTGGCATTTGAAAGAAGCTGGCTTCCTAAAACTGAGTGGTCTGCCATGAGCGTGCTTTCCCTGCACACTATAGAAAGAGACTCAGCATTTGGTCAACAGCTGCTGAGTCTGAAGACAGTCTACACTGGCCGTGGAATTCGGTGGCAGTTGAAGAGAGATAGGAAAGCTCCATAAAATGACTTGCCTATCTCCCTTCAACTTCCTAACGTCTACTCTCCGCGGTGTCTTCACTGTGCTGAGTCGAAGGGAAATGCCTTCCCTTTGACTCAGCGCTACTCTTCTTGAGGAGGTGGTCTTAACGCCTCAACTTCTGGATCGATTGAGTGGGTCTTCGCTGACTGCTCAATTGATTCAGAAAGATCAAACTGACTTGCCTCCATCAGTGTGGACTTGGCCAGAGAGTAGGAAACTAGTTCTTGGGAAAGCATTCTGGCCGTGTACATAGCCCTATTAGTTTGCATGGTGTTAAAGAGATTCCTCAAATATTCAGGTTCCTGTTCTCCACAGTCTGACTAATGAAAGTGTGGAAAGACAACAGAGTCCTGTGGCACTTTTAAACACTAACAGATTTATTTATCGCATGAGCTTTCGTGGGAGAAAATCCCTCCCACGAAAGCTCATGTGATAAATAAATCTGTTAGTCTTTAAAAGTGCCACAGGACTCTGTTGTCTTTCTACAATAGACTAACACGGCTCCCCCTTTGGAATTTTAATAATGAAGGTGTGTAAGTGTTACTAAATGACCCAGGGTGGGAATCTGACAGTGTAAAGCTGGGATGTAGATAGCAAGGGGAGTTTTCCCCTTGGTTCTGTCAGCCTCACTCTCTGAGTGGAGTCACAGCTGTTCCTCTTAGTTGCTGAATTGGACACAGTCTCAGAAGTTTGGCCTATTAAGGGCTTTGAAAACTAGGGTCGGGACCTTGCAACTGATCTACTCTCTGTTAGGGAGTCAGTGAAAAGAGCAGAGCGTGTTTGCTGAATGTGAAACAAGGGTAGCGGTTTCGGTTCGCTTCCAAGTGGACCAGTATTCACAGCATGAAACCAGCTAGCCCCAGAACTGGAAATGCTGGCAGTTTCAGGGGAGAGGCTAAACCGTGGAGTCTGAGAACACCCTGCTCACTGCCCCGTGATACTGGCTGATGCTTTGCTGCTGGCCATGTTATACCAGTTCTACGAACTCCCATTTCCAGCAGTGTTAATACAGTGCCTCTCAATGTCGCTTTTAAAAAAAATAGAGATGACAGCATTTATTTTAATTCTAATAATATTGCTCTCACCAACAGGTCATTCCTGAGGACCCAGATAGCCTCCTTATCTCTCAGTGCAGATTTCTGGCCTTTTACTTAGTTCCACATATCCTTTTTGCACAGATCTTTTGCACCACAGAACAGAATGGGTGTGCTGGCAAACAAAACAATCAGTCTATGGCTGGGATTGGACTAATGGAAGATTTAAATGTTAACTCTAAATGTGGTTGTGAAGAGTCATTCTAATTCCTCCCTGGAGTGTATAGTTGAACAACAGACTCCTGGGTGCAACGTACGCTTTTGTGTGACTTTTCTGCAAAGCAGCATTAATCGAAAATGCAAAGGAACTTCTTCGGTTAATGGGAAATGCATGGAAAAAACATTATTTTTCAGCTTTTAATGCTCAATTAGTGGAGGCCTCCATATTCTTTGTGGGTGATGTCACTATAAACATAGAAGAGGGGATGAGCTTGGGACACTATGAATCCTCACAATTCGAGACAAGGATAATCATATGGAAATCCCTGCACCCCACCTGTGTAAAACACGAACAATAAACTACCCAATCCCTCCTGCCGCTGCCCCAGTCCTACACATAAAAAGCAAAGCAAGAGAAAAATTAATATAAATAAAAGAATGGAAAGTTGAATTTTATTGTGGGCAACAGCCACAATAAATATGTTTGAAGACTGTTACATGGGGAGGGAAACTTGCCTGCTTAATGCTGTAATGATGAAGAGCCTGTTTTTGCTTCAGTACATTAGGGACGTTCTTCAAGAACAACAAGATCTGTGTGAAAATATGACCCCCTGAAATGCTGCCAGTTTCACTGAAAGGGATTGATCTGCCAAGCCAGGGCCTGGCCATGCAAGTTGCAGATGCCTGAAGCAATCTTTTCTGTACCCACGGGTTGCAGTTTTCAAACCGTCTCAGAGAACAGTCTGTAAAATAGGTTTGTACAGCCTGTCCTCCTTTATGAATGTTTTTGTTCTGTGGGACAGCTCGTCCTCTGCGTTATACCCCCACTGACATCACTGATGGTGCCAGGGGAACATTTATTATAATTTTATCACAGTACTGCCTAAGAGCCCGAGTTGTGGACCAAGCCCCCAGCATGCTAGGAGCTGTACACACAGAACAAAAGGACAGTCCCTTACAACCTAAGCCTGGTGCATTTTCCACCAGCATGTTCTGTGTCTCTTCATCCAGTTCACTGGCTTTGACTCCCCATAGGGAAGTGAGGGGCTCCTCCATTCTTGCAGGTGAAATACCCATGTAGGGTAATGCAAATGAGAGCACTGTGTGCTTCCTGTTGCATTCAAAGTGCATACAAATCTGGGATTCCAGACATGTGCAAAGGGAGAACAGAGCTGAGTATTTAATCTTTAAAATCTATTTTACATGATTAAAAGGATCCTGCCTGGAGAAAAGCAACTGTGTCTATTTATATCTCCATTTTCTCTCTCCCCCCACCCTTTTTTTCCCTTTTCTTTTTTGCTTCCAGAAAATACCGCACAGTCTTTGTACATATGAAATACCACGGCTAGCTGCCATTAATTTTAATGCTAAATCCTCATCAGCATTTCAAAACATTATGAAAACCTCTAAGCAACTGTCTTCTGGTAGCTTGAAAATATTGCAGGCAGCAATCTAAATAATATTCTGAGTGCCATGGTAAGTACAAGAGCACATGCTAGAAAGAAAAGAAGAAAATAAAAGGCTTCAGATCATCAGTCCCATGGAGCAGTCATCCCTGGATTGCTGGATTTTGTAGGTGGTTAGATCTTGATTCACTGGTTAGCAGCACCTCACATACACTGAACGTACCAAATTCTGAATGCTGTTGGCAGAAGCCATCTACTCCATGAACAAGTACATACACAACGTACATTTATTTAGTGCTATTTAGGCAAGTGGATGTAATCAAATGCAGTGCAATTTGGCCGGGATACTAACATTAACACTGTCTTAAGCTGTACTTTCAGAGGATGGATGCCCGTGACACGGAAATCAATGTTCATTTCTCAAGCAATTTGTGACACAGGTTCAGTGGAGTAGCGATTTGGGGGGGAGTCACTAGGGGGGCCAAGCGGCTGCAGGGGGATGCCAGGACGGAGGTGGGGTGGGGGAAGGCTGCAAGGCATGGCAAATGTGGGGTGGGTACCGGATATCCTCCGTATGCCACTGCCCAGGTTCTACAAAGCATTTCTTATTCAGGAAGACATTAAGCTCATGCTTAACTTTAAATATATGGTTAGGACTTAAGCACCTGCTTAATGTTAAGAAGATGTTTAAGTGATTTCATAGAATCATAGGGCTGGAAGGGACCTCATGAGGTCATCTAGTCCAACCCGCTGCTAAAAACAGGACCGCTCCCACTAAATCATCCCAGCCAGGGTTTTGTCTAACCGACCCTTAAATATCTCCAAAGACAGAGATTCCACCACCTCCCTAGGTAACCCATTCCAATGCTTCACCACCCTCCTAGTGAGAAAATTTTTCCTAATATCCAACCTCGACCTCCCCAGCTGTAATTTGAAACCATTGCTCCTTGTTCTGTCCTCTGTTACCACCGAGAACAGCCTAGCTCCCTCCTCTTTGGAGCACCCCTTCAAGTAGTTGAAGGTTGCTATCAAATCTCCCCTCAGTCTTCTCTTCTGTAGACTAAATAAGCCTAGTTCCTTCAGTCTCTTCTCGTAAATCATGTGCTCCAGCCCCCTAATCATTTTTGTTGCCCTCCGCTGGACTCTTTCTAATTTGTCCACAAATTTCCTGAACACGGATGTGTTTCCTTATGTAATAAGGTGCTTTCTTGAACTGGGGACTAAAAATTCCTGATGTGTTTAGTTCTTTGGGGCCCCGATTCAGTGGAACACTTAAGCATATGCAGAACTTTGGCTTCAATGGGACTTTACGATAGGCTTAAAGTTAAGGACATACTCTACTTGAGTTAGGGCCTAAAAATGGGCCTGTTTTGTGATTTGGCTGTTTGTGGAACCCGTTCCGACATAATTAAAATGTAACCCCCCTGTCAACTTGTGGCCTGATAGTTTGGTGAGATAAATTGGAGCTGTTTCAATAGTTTTTTAAGGTTATGAATTTTATAGGGACTATGGCCCAAATTGTAATGTAAACCTGAAGTAACTTCATTGTAGTCCTCTGGTCCGAACTTGGCTCCAGTGAATCTGCGTTGTTCAATCAGTGTTTTTATTGACAGCTAGAGAAATGTTGCTGTAACACTTGTTTACTTTGTGCTAGTGCTCAAAATGTAAGTGGGATTTTTAAAACTCACTCAGCCTTCCTCTGTAGCACGGGCAAGGCTCACTTGCTGGTGGATTCTCTGTATCTTAGTCTTTAAATCATGAGTTGAGGACTTTAATAACTCAGTCATAGGTTAGAGGTTTATTTCAGGAGTGGGAGGGTGAGGTTTGTGACCTGCATTGTCCAGGAGGTCAGACTAGATGATCATATTGGTCCCTTCTGACCTTAGAGTCTACGAAATGTGTCCTTTTTTTATTTAAAAGATTTTTTTTTCTTGGCAAACATTTTCATTTAAATTTTCATTGTGTGCCAAAATTTTCTGAATTTTTTTAATGGTTCTGAAAATTTTCATTTCCTCTTTTCTTCCCCTTACCACCCCCATGTTAAAAAGGGCAGGAAACTACAAACCTAAAAAAACCAGTTAAGTTTTCAGAAAAATTCCAGGCAGCACAGTGCAGGATTGGGGCCCTGGCTCTCTACACAAGAAGGTGGGAGCAGAATAAGTCGATCTGTTGGAGATGGAATTAACTTGCTTCCCTCCCCATTTCTTTTGGAAAAACATTCAGAAGAAACTAAACTCTGAGATAAGTAACTTTCATCTGGTTTGGGACTTCCTTTCTCTTTCTGATTAAACATTAGGTTTAAGTACCATCAACATAGTGACTCCTGAAGAATACATCAGAATGCACTTGAGGTTAGAAAAGCATGTCTTTTATTTATTCAAGTATCTGAAAAAAAATAACCACTAGAGTCAATGCTTGCAATAAATCACTGCGAAGTTTAGTTGAAAGCTGGAGGTGCGAGCTGCATTTTTCATTACAACTCCTTGTAGCCAAGGTGCTTGTCAAGGCTATTTAACCTTGGAAAAGCTCTTCTATTGTACCCTTCTCTGTGGTGGTGTCATTAAAGCTGATGGGTATAATTGACCACAAAGCCCAGACCTCTGGCTCCTACCTGATTTTTCTTCGCATTTATGCAGTGTTTCTTAACCTGACCGCAGAAGAATAGACCAATCAGCATTACAGCTGACAAATACTGTCATGGCTAAGTGGGAGATGGTGCTTCTGTTAAAACAAGCCCTGAGCCTTGGGGGACATCATGCTCCGACAGCGCATTAAGGATTAATATGAGTGCACTCCCCACTTCTTATGGGCCTCATCCAGAGCTAACTGGAGTGAAAAGTCCACCACTTTCTGAAAGCTACTGCCTTCTGTGTGAATGGATCAAGTGCCAAAGCTGTTCTAGCATTTTTTTTTATTTAATAGAGGGCTACTCCCATCCAGTTGCTATTATTAAAAACTATTGTAATTACCACGAGGGTAATGAATTTGACACCAATACTGAGTGTAAAAAGGATTATAACTGGCCTGACATTTACCATATTCTAATGGCTAAAGAAAAGTGTCCACATGGAAAGATAGCAAATGTGAAAAATTAGGACAGGGGTTGAGGGTAATAGGCATCTATATAAGACAACACCCGGAATATCCAGGTGGTCCTTATAAAATTGGGACATCTGATCACCCTATGGAAAGCTGAGAGGGGCCTGCATCCAAACCTGGCATCTGAAACCCTGAACTTGGTAACATTCAGCTCTCAATCAGAGCCTCGTGGCTTGGACTGCTGTCCAGCAAAATACGGTAAGTAATGGAGAACCCTGAATTGTTATTTCTTTTGAGTCACTGTCCTAAAACTGCACTACATGATAGTGAAATATATAGATTGTGTCTATGAGGGAGAAGTCTCACTTTTGATGTTTCTTTTTAACCCTTTAAAGCCGATTTGTAAATCTCAGGCTGTAAGTAATACTGGCTCTATAAATATGCCTTTTATCTGTTACACAAATGTGTTTTATTTGGGACCATCCTGCCCTTAAACATGAAAATAACGTAGAGCTTGCAAGCTGTATGCCCAGTTTAAAACCATGCAAAATTCTAGTGAAATGAAGGAGAGTGCTCACCTACAGCTACTTATGTGTGTAAGAACCTCACTGAATCGGGGCCTCAGGTGCACTCAAGTGGGCCCCACTGTGAAGTGGAACCAGCCGCTGATTTTGACAGACTAGATCACGATTCACTCCCCTGTGCTCTTGACCTTTCCCTGTAAGAACCCTTGAGAAAATGTAGGGCCAGATCAAACAAACAAGGAGTCCTGGGGCACTTTTAAAGACTAACCAATTTATTTATCACATGAGCTTTCGTGGGAGAAAATCCCACTTCGTCACACGCTTGAAGATGGGGAACTTACAGGATGTAGGGCCAGATGTTATTTTAATTTTTATATAAGTCCGAATAAATGTTAAAATGTCTGGGTGAAACCACGCAATCTCCCTCATGGCTTTTATCTGATTTCTTCTTTTATTTAAGAAACATTTTATTCCACTAACAAGCACCTGCCCCATGCTCTGGGGACGCTTAACCACACATTCTGAGGTGGGCAGTGTATGCTAATGGAGCTCCATGTTCCCTTCAGATGCCTTGATCCACTCTGTGCTGGATCAGCTGCATCTCCCTTTGCAGGAGAACCCCAGTACTACAGACTCACCCCATCTTCCAAATACAGTCCATTTTGCATCCAAGTTCAATATAAGCAGAACTCATTTTTGCTCAGTCCCATAATATGGACACATACCTATCACCTTGATGTGCAGAAAAGAGTCCCTCCACAGGAAACAAAAGACAGGAAAACCATCATAGTCTACAGCAGTGATAGCAAAATCCTCACATGGTGCTGCTACTCCATCCCCTGACACACTCATCAACGAACTATACTCTTGGTCCAGCAGAACTCCCCCATCCAATTATTTCTTTAGATTTCCCACCAGATGAGCTAAAACACTTCCTAACATCCTCTTACTCCTTCTACCTTTTGCCCAAAACTTACTCCCAAAGGTCTCTGGGACTGTAGATCTGGCTTCACTTACCTTCAAAGGGGAAGAGTCAGACACAAACCTATGTTAAACTTGGATATACCTCCACCATTTCCTCTCCTGCAGGCCACATGTTCTCTCTGCATGGCTCAACCCCCCCTTCTAGATTGCATGCAACTCCTTCTGGAAACCCTACCCAGAGTTTGAAACACCACTTCTCACTTCATCTTCCAGTGGAATGTACATAGGATAGGACCCAGGGCTGGATTAACATATGCTGAGGCCCTAAACTATGTTAAGTTTCAGAGGCCCCATACCATAAAAAATAAAGAGAAAAAAAGAGTTCAGGAAGCCCTTAAGTCAACTTAACAAGTGCCCAGTGTGGACGCACCCACCCACAGGAGAGTTAAAGTCACCTCCAAAAACTACAGTCAGAGAGGTAAAGAGAAAAGGAGCAACATCCTCCAACCACAGTGCTCTTTTCTTCCCCGAGCTAAATTTCCCATCTTCAAAGCATCTGACGAAGTGGGATTTTCTCCCACGAGAGCTCATGCGATAAATAAATCTGTTAGTCTTTAAAAGTGCCACAGGACTCTGTTTGTTTTTCTGCAATAGATGAACACGGCTCCCCCTTTGGAACATAAACATTAGTAAGCCTGCATCTGGTGTCATCCATACACTCAAAATCCGCTGTTACTGTCTCCTGAAGCCATGGCCAAAGGATTTTGAAGGTGTAGAATAATACATCCATGCTACCAATTTCACTTTCACTCCCTGCCCATACAGACCACCCCTTCCTTCCCCTAGATCTAGCCTTCTCCCAATCCATTTCAGAGTGTGATCAGGTTCTCTGAATCATTATCATGTCCAACGGCTGTGGGTCTTGGGACACTGGCCTCTCCCACACTCATGTCCTCAGTGCTCTGACACAACTCACATTCAGTGTCCCCACCATCCAGCTCGCTGTCCACCCTTGCCGGTCACGGGATCCTTTCCTACAATCAGAAGATGCCATCAGGGAGTGTGCAAAGGCGTCCCACTAGAATCAGGCATTTAGAGAACCCCTTCCTCAGTGTTTTAAATCTCCCTCTTTCCTACATCCTTCAGTTCTCTCCAAGCCCACCCCACTCTTATGCTATGCTTTCTTATTAATGCTTCTCAGCTGTTTATGTTTCACCATCCCCATGGCTTGTGGATACAGAGCAAGGACTGTGTTGTTCCTCTGGCACTGCAAACTGACTAACTGGGTGGAGGCAGTTCATTAGGCAGGGAAGCACCCATGACAGAAGGAAGCTATTTGCAGGAAGTGAAGTGGGCAGGCTACAGAACAGAGGTTCCTGGGGAGGGGAAGAGGCCCCAACATGCAGGAAGAGACAGCAGCTAAGGAGAGGCCTTCTCAAGGGGGGCCTGAAAGCAGACCAAGGGAGGATACTCCTGGGTGGAGAGGCTTTGAAAGGGTGGTACTATGAATTCCACGTTTCAGAGAATCCTAGCTGCCCTAAGAGGACTTCATGAGATAGCAACAGAAGCCCCAGATCAGAGGAATTAAAGGCTGTTCTAAGGAAGGCTTGTTGCAGTTTGACCTCTGTGGCCGGATCTTGATCCAAGCCTTGGCTCCAGAAGAGGGTTCAGTGTCAAGAGGGCCTTGCTGGTAAGGGACCTGAATGAGAATGGGATTGATGGACTAAAGTTAACTCAGCCCCTTCTCCTTCTAGCTAGAGATGCAGTAGTGGAGGCCTACTGGTATAAAATTCCACCTGTGGGTTAAATAAACGAGTCCCTCAAAGATGTTCTGTTCTATATACCTAAGTCTCTTTGGACATATTGAAGTCCATTCTGGGAAACTGAGGCAGAGATTGTGATGCTGCACTGTGCCACCAGGGGGTGCTCCAAGGGTGAGAGCCCCCACCCACAGGACCTCTGCAGGGTCATCAATATTTTGCTTCCCCTAGTGAGGGGAGTTTTTTGTTATATAACATTAATGTTTCAGATGGAGGAAACCCATCCAGGAGGGCCCATTAGGGATACATGAACAAGTTAGCTGTGTGATCCTCAGCGACACAGTATTGTTAGAAAATATTCCTATCACATATTTGGACAGCATGGGCTACCACTGCAAAACTAACATTTGATTATAGGAAGATATATATTCCTAGCGGTTTGCAATTTACCAAAATACACAGAGGGGTCTGGATTTGTCTGCTCTGTACGAAATACATCTTACCCAAAGCCAGAGGTCCAAACTAGCAGTAGAACTTTTGCAATGCAGGGAAAGATTGACATCTCAGAGCTGGGAGTCCAGCTGTGTTAATGGCATCAGGGAGTCTTTGTGTTATCAAGAACAATATTTAGCAGTAGAATCACGGGAACTGTTTGTTTCGGTTATGAAAGATGTGAAATTACAACATCGCAAGTACACAATCAGTGCAGAGGGAGATCTTGGATTCCCCGCTCCCCTGTTTTTTCTCCTTTTGCTTCACTTCCATTCTTTGGTTGGGTTCCTGTCTGGTGAAATTTCAGGCAACTCTAAGGTATGTTTCAGTTCTGGAGTTGATTGCTGAGGAGTACATTGTGAGACTGATGTGTTAGGAGCAGGCAGTTGGAATGTGAGTGGATGCTTCTGAGTAGCTACTGAAGAATGTAAACTCTTGCTTCATATTATCATGGTTTTGAATGTGCTTTTTCTTCTCGGTAGTTTCCTCTTTTTAAGTCTTTAACTTTATGCACCCGGTGTTGGCCTTGTGATTTATCTCCTCTCTCTGCTCATGGGTAGATGCTAGCTATGGCCCCAGTGCATTGATTAACTGGACCAGTTTGTTGAGCCCAATCCTGCATGGCACAACATGCTTACAGCAAGGTGCCAGGCTGCCTCTTATCTCCTACTGGCTTGGCAAGATGTTTGATTACTGACTGAAAGGCGAATGCTATTCACTTGTAGCCTCACGGATTTGCCTCCTATGTATTCCCTAAGTAAGGGGTAGGATTAACGGCACATTCCCTAAGTAAGGTGGATTAACGGCACATTCATAAGTAGTGGGCTGTGTGGAGCTGCTCTGCCTCAAGGAGAGATAAGAGAGGGAACTGAGGGGGGTTCTAGGGGAACAGCCCCGGTCTGAGCATCCTGCCATGCCAGAGAAAGGCATGGGCTGCAGCATCCTGCAGGAATATGCAGTTGGTTCCCCAGGCTCTCTTCATTCCTGTCCCCTTTGGGGTGATGTCACCTGTGGAGCACAGGGAAAGCTGTTTTCCTTGACCTTTGCATGGGGCACATGGAGGTAGCGCCTTATGCCCTCACCCATTCACCCTTTAAATGATCATGGGCCACAGCTAATTCCAGCCCAAAACCTACAAAAAACAAGATGCTAAAGATAGACTCTAGAGTCCCACAGAAATCTCTGCAGAACACTATTGAGTCTCCTCCTATTTCAGCATATATACACCAGGCTTCACGTGTGGTGGCTCATATTACCAGATGATTGCAGGGTGATACTAGAGACAGGGGAAGTCATTAGTAGTCTAACAAGTATGGTTAATTTTATGTGCTTATAGGTTTTTCTGTGGCTCTCCTCACGATATCTGAGCACCCACCAAGCAATTTAGCCTCCCACTGCTCTTAGGAGGATGGAAGTAACTCCGCTTTTTTAGAGTTGAGGACAGACACAAAAGGATTAGGTGATGTCCCCCAGGGACTCATAGATTCTAAGGTCAGAAGGGACAGTATGATCATCTAGTTTGACCTCCTGCACAATGCAGGCCACAAAACCTCACCCACCCACTCCTGCAATAGACCTCTAACCAATGACTGAGTTATTAAAGTCCTCAAATTATGATCTAAAGACTTTAAGATACAGAGAATCCACCAGCAAGTGAGCCATTCCCTATGCTATAGAGGAAGCAGAGCCCTAGCATGCTACAGAGGAAGCAGAGCCCAGGCCAATCCGCCCTTGGGAAAAATTCCTTCCTTATTCCAAATATGGCAATCAGTTAAATCCCGAGCATGTGGGCAAGTCTCACCAGCCAATCACCCAAGAAAGAATTCTCTATAATGACTCAGAACCCACCCCATCTACCCTCCTTTCATAACTCACTGGCATATCCACCACCAGTAATCAAAGATCAGTCAATTACCATCATATCACCCCTCCATAAATTTATCAAGCTCAGTTTTGAAGGCAGTTATGGATTTTGCCCCCCTAGTTTTCCTTGGAAGGGATGTCAGTGACAGAGCTGGGAATGGATTTCATTCATGGTCTGGCATTTCACTCCAATCACTTAAGCAGAGGGCCATGCATGCTCCTTATGCAGCACCTGATAAATCCTGACAGCTGTTGCGGGACCTTGCCGGGTGCAGCCCCAGTCACTGGCAGCAACAGCTGGATTGATGATGTAGAAATGAAATCTTTGAGCTCTCCCTCCCCTGAGCAGACACAGATGCTGACAGGGTAATTACAAAGCTTGTACCTGTTCTATTCTAGAGCTTCTACAGTGTGGCAGCAACAAAGGGGGGAAATTTTAGGAGAAAAGGGCTGTGGTAAACACCTTCTCACTGCCTGGATTAAAAAAATCCACTATGTCCTAGGGATAGAGCTCTGGACTGGGACTCAGTTCTGTCCTCAGATCTGCTACCAGCCTGGTGAATGACCTTAGGCAAATCACTTCACTGCTCTCTGCCTTAGTTTCCCCAGCTGTAGATGGGATGAAAAGCACCCTAGAGGAGCTAGATATTATTATATTAATATTATTGTTCCTCAGCCAAGCATGTAAACACTTGCTTAATTTTAGGTTCTTAAGTACTGAGAGTTCTTTGGGTGAGGGACTGGGTTTCCACAGCCCCTAAGAGCGAAGGGTCCTGGGCCCATGACTATCGCAAGTCAAGTAAGAGTTTTCTGGGATGAGGATGGACTTTCACACGTTTCAATGGTTTGCTGAGCTGTAGCCCAAGAGAGGAAGGAATCCTTAGGTGAACCACAATTTATAAGATCTCTGTTACGCTGTCATACAGTGGAGTCAGCAAGAAGTAGGCTTTCTGAATTAGAGGAAATCTTGGTCATACTTAAAATGTGACTGTGATAGCAATGAGTACAAAGTGTCCTTTGAAAAAGCAGCTGTGACTATTTTATCTTTCTGTGAAAGATAAGTAATTGTGAAACTTACAATTTAAAAAAAAAAAATCAGGTCTAAACAGCAATTTCCTTTCCAGCACAGTAGGTATTTAAACTTCAATACCTTGAACTGGTTAGAAAGAAATGTAGTGATAATGCAATTTTGTGTCTTAAGATTTACATTGAACTGAAGAATAAATGGTAATAAAACTGGCTAACGGCAGGAGAGAAAACAATTCCATGAACCCAATACTTTCAAGTTGGTGTTTTTGTATCAGAAAGGGAACTTTGCATTTGTATGAGGCTTGCAATTATTGAGGCCAGAAAGGTCTAGTTCAACCGGGGGTGGGGTGGTTTGGCTCTCGGTTTTCTCATTGGAAGTAATATGAATGTCTAGTGTTGTGTTCCCTTCTGTTACTGGAGGAACTCCAGTAGGTGCCAGATATGTAATGTGATCTCTCACACTTTAACTGCAGGCCTTGGGATATTGGATCTTTAATAAAGACATCCTTTCTCCTTGACAAAAAACTCCAGAAGAACAAGGGTAACCTTCCCTCCTGCTTGTATGTCACTTCAAGAAAAGAAAATCCTCAAACCACCACACATTCTAGAGGGCACATCCCTGTTCAAGGGCCTGACCCTGAAAGATTCGGAGAACCTGCATCTCCCAGTGAAGTGGGTGCAGGTGTGTGGTAGCTCTTAGGATCAAGTCCTTTACAGAGTAACTGACTGTAATCATCTTTCACTCTGAGTCCAATGCTCTGGTACAATCAAGGTTAACTACACGATGCTGTTTAAGTCTTTTCAGTGGTTTTTTTGTGATGGTACCCAGGGGTACAGAGTACCGGCACCTTTTTTGATGGCCCTGCTGGGGGACTGAGGTCAGCAGGGGAAAGGAGCATACTGCTGGAAGATATGAATACCGACATTTTTATTGATTTATTTTATTTTTTAACAAAAAAAGCACGGAGTCGTCTCACTCCTGCAGGCTGTTGTGTTTGAGAAAAATCTAGTCGTTACCTAGCTAGACAGATTTTGGAATTTTTTCTTTTTAATTCCTTTCTTTACTATGCAGAGAGAAAGAAAATAACACTGGTCCACTCAGCCACCTTGTGTTACGTTTTGTAAACACTAATTTGTGATGTCTCCTGTGGTTTAAACCAAAGCACACCAATAAAGTAAAAACGATACCATTAAAGTGAATAAATTACACAGAATGTCTATAAACTGATGTTCAATGGACATGACACACTGCACGTTTCACAAGGGTTTTCCAATACGAAGGGTGTTGGGGGAAGTAACAGGGGCTAGTACTAATGCTATAAGTTCAATGTACAAGGAGAAAGGAAAGGCCAGGATATCATTCATTTGTCTTGCGCTGGTGTCTAGAAGCCCCAATCATGGACCAGGATCCTGTAGTGTGCTATGTACCGTACAAACTGAGAACAAAGACGGTCCCTTCCTTAAAAAGCTTACAAGCTAATGACCAGGACAAAAAATATTAATTTAAAAGCACATCAGCTAAATTGGCCGCCCTCTCCCTTTCTTAACTAGCCCTTTCCTGACTTCCCCTTGCTATTCATATTGGTTCAGCTAAATATATTGTTCCTCTTTTCCCTTGTAATGTCATGAGCCTCATCGCACCGCATGCATTTTTATCTCTGCACACAGTAAAAACCTTTTAAATGAAAACAAAAACATCCCAGAGATTAATTTTAAAAAATATGTTTGTAAACATTTGTAATGTAAGCCTTACAATTCACAGACAGCTGAGGGTAGTAGCTAGATTGTATATCCTCATCGGCTTTGTTGTGAGTTTGATTACGGATAAAGGGGCTCACTCATGGTAGACAGAGAAACAGACTGTAAAATTACGCTACATTGTGCTATAATATTATGCTATCAGTAAATGAGGCACTGGCTCATAATAATAATTAATAGCATCAGGACTAAAGCCCAGTCCAGGTCTATTAAGGCTCCGAATTCAGCAGAAGCTAGGAGCCTACATGTTTTGTGGATTGGGGCCTGAATGCCAAGAATCATTTGGAGGGACCTGTGAAAAGGTGCCTGAAGAACAAGATGCCATCTAACAGCCATTTCCTTTCCAGCACAGGAAGTATTTAAACAGTCCTACCTCACCCTTTGAAAAAGAGTTGCAGCGATAATGCGGTATAATAGCTTCTGGGTTATACTGAACTGACAAACCTGACCTGTCACAGAGAAGGTGGTGGATGCAGCCCAAAGGCCTCCTCTAAAAAGCACCACACCTGTGCTAAGGGAAGTAGATGCTGGTGAAGGTGGGAACTGTAGCTCTCTGAAGGTGGCTTAGGGTGGCTGGCCTCAGTAAACGAAGCAGATCCAGCACCACTGTGCTGGTCTGGCCAATTAAGAGGGTGGGCCAGCACCTGGGGTTATCAAGGATCAGGGAGAACTGATGAGAGACACCTGGTGCTCAGGAGGATGAGGTCTCTGCAGGCTCTCCCTGCAAAGAGAGAAGATTTTTGAGGAAGCTAGCAGTGAATGGAGAAACTAGTTGACCTTTCTGACTCAATGCTAGTATTCGGGGGCTGATAGGGAAGAGTCCGTGGAAGGATGAGCTTGCCAAGGCAGGCAGGAGAGAGCTGAGGACTGAGCCAAGTAGAGGGAGGTGCCTGCTGCTGGCCCTTGGATGCTGGGAGCTGCATTGGACCAGAGAAGGCTGAGGTCTGGAGATGAGGTGTGGTGACAGCTACCTGAGCCAGGACCTGGTGAAGTTGAAGCTCAGTGCTGAAGCTCTGTTTGTGGTGTTATCTGGGCTAGGGTGTTGAGACTTGTCTTAGGGCTTTCTTCTGGAACCCCTCAAGGGCTATTTGTACTGAGCTGGACTATTCCTGAGGACTCTGAAGGAGGGAAACTGAGGCAAGCATGCTCTAGTCAGGCCTGCTCTATTACAGAGGAGTTTTCTCTGCCCTAAAGCCTCTTCAAAGCTTCTCACTTACTCCTCTCCAACAGTGGGATCAGTTGTAAGCGTTGTAGTACACAAGCTGTTGCCAGAATCCTGACCCCCTTGTCCCTAGACAGGCTGCCTTTTCTCCTTGGGAGCTTGGTTTCAGGGCAGATTTTTTGCAGTGTGCAGAAGATCTTCCAGGGCCCTGTGATTTCCCTTGGCTCTTTTACCTAGCTGTAGATCCTGTGGGGCCCACTGATGAAATACCTTGCCCCCATGGTGGTGTGCATTGCCAGAGAAGGAGGGCAGGCAGGTCACTTAGACAATTATCTCCCTCCACCCCCACCCAGTTGTCTGTTAAAACAGCCCACTCACCTGTGTGCTGTACAGCAAAAGGGTGTATACAACCCTTGGAAAGAAGAGCAAAGTGTTACTGGGAAAAGAGTTGGCATCTAAGGGACAGCAAGGGAAACCCACCAGAGAGCAGGGTGACTTGCCTGGAGAGAAAGAGAATTAGGTGGGCGGAGAACAGTAAGGGGGATGGGGACAACAGGAATGATTTTGAGCCAGAATATTCTGTTTGACATGGAAAGACAGGGAAGGGGAGTTTGTTTTGTATGGGTTATGGGCCTGGACATGGCCCTGAATGGTACAGATCCTGTAATGTGCCTAGACTCCCAGCTGAAAGACATGAAGATGCCAAGCCCCTCTTGGGTCCCTGGCTTTCCCTCCATTTCCTCCTTTACCTGACTGGCATTGTGGGAGTCCAGGAGAGTCAGGCTGAAGACACAGCTTCCTGCTGAGGCCTCACCTTGCGGATTGTGAGGTTGCACAGAAAGGGAGCTGCCATGTGAAGCTCATGGGATTGTGTCACTTGCACCAACTGGAGGTCTGGCCCATGCCCATTCACAATTCTGAATGACTCTGGTGAACAGATGCAGAGATCAGCTCCCACTGAGTGCATCTGGTGGCATAGGGGTAACTGGCAAATCAACAAAGCTCAGCTGAAGCTACACTGCTTTACACCAGGGGAACATTTGACCCAAAATGAGGCCTGGCTAGGGCTGAGGATGTGGCCTCCATGGCACTGCTCAGGAATCCTTGCTTGGCTTCAAGGTAAGGCTACATAGCTGGCTGACTGGCCCTTGGTATTTTTAATGTTCAATAATTGTTTGTAAAAGGGTTACAAACACGAGCAGGTGTTGCAAAGCCTAAAGCATTTCTAACATCTTTGTTTCATTTCCTTGAAAGCCTTTTTGAAACTGAAATGCGTTTTTTTTTTTTTTTTAATTCCCTCTAGACAAACTTTCTGTATGATTGGCGAAACCATATCTTGTAACTCGGCTGAATGCTCTAACACGGCAGTGCTTAGTACCACATCTGGCATATTGAAGTTGGCTCTCTGACTAGACAATGTGCCAAGCTGTCCTTGGGGGGGGCCTTAATGATCACAAGTTCAGGCCAGTGTTGCCTGCCTACGGCACAATCTCACGGCCTAGAGTGAACCCTGAAAATGCCTAATTAAATGACATTCCACCATAGATTATAGTATCAGGAACTCAAGATGCAGACAAAGGATATTGCGAGAATAACCGCAGTAGATGCTCTTCCCCTTCAGGATAACACCCCGACACTCTATTTCACCTTGAGCATCTTCAAAAAGCAGCAGGATAAAAATCAGCATGGGAGAGTCGCTTGGCTTTTTGTATTGTCTCCATAAGGTGATACCTAGAGAGCTTGATCCGGACCAGATCCTCTGCTGGTGTGAATCATAAGCTTCATGGTAGCTTTCCAGATTTCCACCTGAAGATCTGTTCAATCATCTGCCACTAATTATAACCATGCAACTCCCAATACACTCCATGGGAACTGAGTGGCTTTGATAAGGGCAGAATTTGGCCCTATATCTTGTTCCTATAATCGTGTGAATTGTGGACTGATCTGGAAGCATGTTCATGTGAGTAAGAATTGCAGGCCAGGTCTCCAGCTAATGTAAACTGGTTTAATTCCTTTGGCTTCACGGCCTGTGAGGCCAATTTATAGCAATGTTTGTTCTGGCCTTTTCAGAATAGGGGTTTGAGGGGTGGCTCCTTCAACCATCTTTTTCAAAAGTGACCTGTGGTTTTTTTGTTTGTTTTTTGGATGCTCAGCTTGAGATCAATTGTCCTGTGTGTGAACACCCACTGCTCCACTAAGCTGCTGCTGCCGCTCAACATCTCTGAAGTTCAGGACCAAGATGTCTCTGATAAGGTACCAAAAATTAGAGCCCGGTTTTGAAAAATCCTAAAATCGACCCCCATCATGTGGCTACAGGGCATTGCACTGTGTGCAATACACATTATCAAGCTGCATTAAAACCCACAGTCTAAATGCACGCAGCTACAAAAGATCTGAATAAAATGCTGTAAATTTTATGTTGTGCAGACTTGCCCTGAAATCTTCATGAAGCTGTTCAGAGTAAGGAAATGACAGCGAGTGGGATACATACAGCACACAGAGAGCAAATCTCTTACAAGGCCAATTTGTAAAGGCAGTTATCACTAATATTGTGTTCTATCATATTATTCTTCAATTACTTGCTCCAACAGCCCTGTTGTCTTGGTTTAATAAGCCGGTTCTGCAGAAGTTGCCTGCGATTGATTTCCTTTCTGCCAAGAGAAGTGGATCATGCTTGGGTTTCATGACATTTCTGCAGGCTTAGTTTGTTTACATTTTTACCCCCCCGGTCCTGTGGCATATTTTAGGGACTTGAACTATAGAATGGAAATTAATTTAATGCTTGTGTTAATGTAGGAGCAGGTACTGGGGGGAGAAATACGCAGAAGGAAAGCCACGCTAACCAGATCAGTGACATTGGTTCCTGGCAAGGTGAATTGTCAGTTTTGTGGCTCTGGTTAAGAATTAGAATCCACCAAAGGAGGAAGAAGGAGGGGGTGTTGCTAGGCAGCGCAGTGGGTAAATGCATTAGCCTCATACCTCTAGAGACCTTAGATTTTTAGTATCTCTTATCTTGCAAGTGAAAGGAGTTAGTGGCTCCAGTCTAATCCCTTGTGCATATTTTGTCCACATTATAAAAAGTACCACATGATACGACACAGGGGGGGAACCTTTGGTGTGCAGAGGGAAGGGTTTCTTATCTGAGAGCAGAGGCAAAGCGGATTATTCCAAAACCTGTGTCCGCTGAGCACTGCGGGAGTTATACACATCAGTTCCTTATCTCTGTAATGGAGGGGATAATATCTCCTGTCTCCCCCTTTTGTCTTGCCCATTTCGATTGTAAGCTCTGTGCAGTAAGGACCATCTCTCAGTGTGGCCCCCACCCTGCAAACACTTATGCATATGCTTCATTTCACTTCTGTGAGTTGTTCTGTTGATGTCAGTGGAGCCACTCACATTAGTAAAGCTGAGCATGTGAACGTTTGCTGTATCACGGCCTACGAGTTTGCATTAGCACAACAGGATCCTGATCCTGAAGGGGGTTTCTTGGCGTTACCAGAACACTACTAACAGTGCCTGGATGAGACATGACTTTTACTGTAGTAATTGAGTCTCACCATTAAGGTAAATTTGTAGCTCACTGGTGAAAAGACGGTAAAAGATCACCATAGCCAGTAACCAGAAATGTTGGGGGGGGAGGAAAGGTGGAAAAGTGTGACAGACTGAATTAGTACAAACAAAAAAATGCCTACTGATGTAATTCGAGGACTCTAAGATTGTGCTTGCTTGGTAAACAAGAGGCGTGTGGGCTCAGAAATCAGTGGACTAAACCACAAAACTAGATCTAGGGATGAACAAAATAATGAGGGGAAGGGCTAGTCTGCCCATTACTTCCTCTTTGGGGTCCACAAAAAGAGCCTTTGGGAGTGAAAACGGTGGGACGAAAAGGCAAGAATTGCTGACGGAAAGAAGGAGCAAGCTTCACCATGATGGCTGCCCCAGCATTGTGTCCTAAGACCCCAGAATCTACTGTATCACATCAGACCTCCTTCATCCTGATGGAGAAAAGTCTGACCAGACTGGGCCAGAGAGGTCCTGACTAGACTAGACTAACACCCACCTTATTTCTTCTCTTTCCTTTCACTCTTCCTTTGTCTTCTGTCTAGCAAGAATCTGGCTTAGCCAGCAAAGACTGAATATTTTGCAACACTACTATAGGCCTGGGGCTAGGAGGCAGATAAAAGCAATACCCAAAATGTCCTGGTGCTGGTACAAGTCTGTTTTATATCGGAGAAGCTAAGATTATGGCCCATCCCTGTTTTTCCCCAGCAGTGAGGTTGCAAGTGAAAGACAACACCAGAGAAAGAGGATGCATTTAAAAAAAAACCCCAAAACTTTTCTCTCCCCTTTTATTTTTGTCTTCTAGGAAATGGGATCAGACTTTAACATACAACAGCTTCAGTCAGTCTCAACTGACTTGTCCCCTTTCACCCTAAAAGATGGTTATTACCAGCATTAACGCCATATAAAAGACTGTCATAGGGTGAGAGGCTCCTTCTAAAAACTCTCTGGCGAAGAGGAAAGGGAACAAGCGAAGTTAAAATGAAAGCCTTACTCACTACTTTACATTTTAAATGCTTTAACTGTTTTTCCTTTCTCTCTCTCTCTCTCTCTCTCTCTCTCTCTCTCTCTCTCTCTTTAACAAAAGGTTAAAACAATGTCAGTTATGTTTGCCATGGTACTAAACAGGCTGAGGTGTCTATATATGGAACTTTGTGTGAAACTGTTTAATGTTGGACAATTGTACCCAGTCAATGTTAACACTTTTGACTCTAGGCCTATTTATTCCATCTAAATTAATACAATAGACGCTACCTAGCGTTGTGAATTCACTTGTATTAAAATGTATCTGGTTCTTCTATCACAACTTCTTTTTTGTGTACAGATCTAAAGTAGAACAGATTAAAGAACAAGTGAGATTTTACAGTAAAAGCTGGGATGGAAAAATTGCTGCTGATGCAGCTGTCAAAGATTTTTATGTCCCTACAACATTTTGCGCATAAGACTAGGCAGGAGCCCACAGGTCTGCAACTGATTCCCTTTTATAGCTTTGTATTTAGTAAAAAGTAGAGGCTATAGATTCATTTTCTTTGCTCTGTATTTATTATTGCTCCTCTGGAATGGAAACAGCAAGCGCTCTACTAAATCGATAGAAAGATTGTCTGGCTTAGTCTGAAGGCTCAATCCTGTGAGGTACAGAGCACCTTCAGCTGCCATTGATTTCCATAAAGAATTCAGAGTTGTTCTCCAATGGCAGGATGTAGCCCTCTGCTCCTCCGTGAAATAGAAAGTCAACCTCAGTCAGCCCTTACTCAGGGCTAGATTGTGTGACTCTTGCTCAGTTGATGAATTCTTAACGCTCTCGGAAGTTAGGTCCATTGAGATTACATAGGATAATACGGCTATGAGTAAAGGATTGCATAATCTAACCATGAATGACTTTACAGAAAGCTTTCCTTGAAGAAGGACTTCTCAGCTAGGTTTATGTGTATCAAACATTGTACAACCCCCCACCCACTAACCCAACTTTAAGGCCTCTTCAGCTCGCCAGAGCAGTGTAAAAGACCTTCACACACAAACTGTACCTTCAGACTTGCTTCCTTAGGTGGGTTCACCTTTCCAACGGCAGAACAGGGTCTTGACATTTCATTTAATGTGTGTAGTTTTTAAAGGTTTCGGGTGAAATTTCAACAAGCCATATATATAAAATAACTGATTGACTCTGAATCAAAACAGATTGTTCTCTAGCAGGAACAAAAATGAAGTCTCTTAAAGCAGGGCAGCCTCGTACATAGCAGATGTTTCTCTTTATTGCTGTAAAAACAAATCTTTATTAAATACCAAAGAGAGCCTCATAAATCCGGGAAGGCTGTTGATTCCAGGCTGAGGACACTTTTCTCTCAAGGCAGACAGTATTCTTCTGAGTTGTTTGTCTTTCAGGGCCATTCCTAGGGTGGTGCGGGACCTGGGACAAATCACATTTCCCCCCACACCTTCACCAGGGTTGACTGACTGTTGGCCATGCTCCCCAGACTCCAAATCATGTCCAAGCTGGACTGCCTCTGCCCCTAGGTCTGGGCAAGTGAGGGAAGTGTGTGGTGGCCACTTGTTGAACCATTGCTGATGTGTGCAGAGAGTGCAGCACAGGTACATTGTAGCACAGACTTTCCCCTTCCCTCTCCTGCAATGTGGGGAAAGTCGCCGCAGGGTGCGTGCAAAGAGACGTAACATGACGTCGACACCATGATGTCGAGAGGTGGGGCCTCCAAGGCGTGGAGCCAGGGGTGGTCACACCAATTTGCCATACCCTAAGGACAGCTCTGTTTCCTTTTCCTGTTGATCCTTCTCTGGTGTTTCCATGACATAAAGGCAAAAGAGAAGATGAATATTTAATAATGGAAACAACCTGATAGTTCAAACTTGAAAACAGAACACAGGGAGCATGGCAAACATGATAACAAAATACCTTTCACACCAGCAATTCTTTCTCACTGGCAGATTTGGACAAAGGACAGAGATGCCAGTGATGATTAGTGAAGATTTTCCACAATTAGCAGCAGGTCTAGATAGCGGGGCATGATGTCTGGGGCAGTCTTCGTTTTGGGAACATGTCTGGAGGAAAACAACACATTCTTATTGCCTGTGAACTGTGCAGAGACAACTTGAATGGAATAGATTTTCTTCACTGAAATGGAAACAGGTCTTTCTGGGTTATCTGGAGAGTGCTAGGTTTAATGAGTTTGATTTTTTTTCATTAGGGCTACTAATGGCATCTTCTGCTTTTAAAAACAACAACCCTTCATGAATTAATAAACAGAAGATTGTGACAGAGTAAACAGAAGGGCGTGCAAATCGACATTGGTTTTTCATTTTAACCAGTTAATGTCCATCGATACGCTTTTAATTCAATCTCATTAAAAACACTCCAAAGGCAGCGTCGGAGCAATATTATAGAAAAGGGCAAAGATGCGATTAACCCCAGCCATTTTATTTGTCTTAAATACTGTACAATGCATATGGATGAATGCTGAGCAGGAAGGTGTGTGATCACAACTGATCTTTGATGTACACAATCATTTTCTAAGCAAAAGAAGACAAACCTACAGACTAGGATGGGGTGCTTGGGTAAATTGTTCTGCCCTCATAGAAGACCCCCTGGTATCATGCATGGTTTTGCTATTGTTCTTGAAATTTTATTAAATGGTTCATTGCACTATTCCTGTGTTTGTCAAGTGTAGAGTGGTGCCATATTTCTTTCTGCACGTCTGCCAGAACTCCGCTAGTGCCAACCATATTTAAACACATTTGCAGGTAGAAGAATTCTATATCAGTTTGTCTCATATGGATTCTGCCTTCAATTAGTATGGGTGCATCTCCCATTCCTTCAAATTACCTGCAGACAGAATTCCAAAGAAATGAAAAATATTAGACACGGGACCTGGGCTATATTCTGCACATGAATGTCTGTGTCTACGTTTAGGATTTTCACGTGTTTGACAGATGTCAAACAAAGCTCCCCTTCTTTGAAAGCTGAAGACCTTGTTGTCCCACTGGTCTAGATGGGTTGATCGCACGGTACAAAGCAAGTTCAGTCAGCAGTTCTGAGATGGATTTACAACTACACAGAAGACCAAACCGATCTCCTGGATCCAGCCAGCCCTTTATTTTGTGGATCTTGGAATCTGGACTCTAACTTTGCATCTTGGGGCCATCACTAGTTAGAATAGGTGTGGAACCTGGTTTCAGGTGCCTGTAAAATCCCAGTTCTGTGTTGAAATCACCTTAGATAAAAATAGTCTTTTAAATGCATCACAAGGTCCTGGTTCAACCGCTTTACCGTGGCACTCAACGAAAGTATGCATCGGTATCAGATTCAAGAACTGGAGAGGGCACATGATGACTCCGATAATAACAGCTTGTCTCCCTCCCCTAGGGGCTCCGTGGTCCTGGGGAATTGCGCACCGATACCAGAACAAACCTCTGGTTGCAGAAATGTAGCACTGATGCACTAAGTGGGTTTTTTTTTTCTGAAAACAGAGTAATCTGATTTAGTGTAAGCCACTTTTTATACCAGTGCAACGTGTGTCTCCTAGGGATTTGCACAGTTGCGGCTATATCCGTGCACTTCCAATGGCGCAAAATTGCCTAGTGCTGACAAATCTCTGCTGTGACTCAGGCTGTCCCACGTTGGTGGGAAGTGACTGAAAGATACTACCATCGGTTGGCTTTTTTGTGACCCATGTGAAAGTGGGAGGGGATCTCAGGCTAGTCCGAAGTATTGTTCCACAACGCACCACTGTTTTCGTAGCAGGAAGGCTGTCAGTGGAGACTGGCTTGTTCTGTTTCCGTTAAAGGGGGTCCCTCCAAGGACAGTGAGGTGTGGGGAAATTTGCACTGCTTGGTCCCATGATGTATCCGTTCTGTGGATACATAATGATCTCAGACAGGGATTTTCAGAGGAGCCTAAATGATTCGGGTGCCTAACTTCCTTTGTCTTTGCAAGCCTCAGTCTCCAGCACTGTCAAACTGGCATGTATCATGGGTACTTAAATGGATTTTAGAAGAAGTAAAGAAAGATCAGCTGAGAGGTGTAACTGTTCTGAAGTGGAACTGAAACAATTGCTTTGTGGCTGTCTGAATCAGTTCCTTTCTTTCATGAATTTGACTCAGAGCTGAATATTTCAGAACCTCAAACAGAAAAGGTTTGTTTCAGTTTTAGTTCTAATAATGAACAAAGGTTAAGGCAGCTGGGAAGGGAAGCGAAAGAAAGAGGAGGTTCTAATTTCTTTGAACTGCTTCATTTATCTCTACTTATGATCTCAGTAGAGCTCTGTCTGTTTTCCTGCAGGCAATGGTAGCTCAGGGTTTGATCTCCTTTGTCATTTTTGCTCCAGTGTGACTCTCTCGATGTTAGTGGAATTGCATGTGATTGACCTCACCATAAGCAAGACCGGAATTACATCCTTAATAACTGATATTAAGAAAATGTCCGAACTGAAATTAACACGTGCAAACTTACATGACAATACTCTCAGGGGGCACGTCGCTGTGAGCTGGAAATTACTCTTCCACTTCAAGTTGTAGACATAGCCTAAAAGTTTGGACTGCTGGGTTACATGCAGTATGTATCTCCCTCTCCTTAGGTCATGCTCTGCAGAGGAACATCCTTATTACATGTGAACAAGCAGAGCTTTGTCATAGGGTAATTCTAAACAAATAGTTTGGGCTTGACGGTAAATCTTTTGTGCATGAAAGTTCAAGCTTGTTCAAGCTTAACTGTAAATCTTTTGTGCATGAAAATGCAGAGCATTAAGTGTTCATGCAGACCGTTACTATAATAATCTATGTGCCTAATAGTGAGATCTCTCTTTGAGATCTATTGGGGTTGGATAGGAATGAGTTGTGGCCGGGTCCTTGTTGCTCGGCAGACCCACAATTAACACTCCACATGCAGAAGTTTCTGGTACTGGGTGTGGTAATTTTAGGCATGCTCAATACATAGATTCCCTGTTGCTGTTGGATTTAGATTTCCTGAGGACAAGCAATCACGGCGGCTTTCCAGAAGGCCATGTGCCCTGTGTGGGTTGAAAGAAATGGGGCCCCAGCAGAAAGCAGGCTGTTTTCCCCTAACTTTAAGCATTTTTATATGATAGCAAGTTAAGGATATCATTAACCCTCCAATAGGAGAAACTGGGAGGGAAAACAAATTTCTTTCATTTTAATTATATACTTGAAATGTTGTTTGATTTTGGCCAAACTCTTTACAAACCTTTATTTATTAAACCTCCCAACACACCAGTGAAGGAGACATTAGTAACAGTATTTCACAGGTGGGTAAACTGAGGCACAGAGCGAGAGAAATATGTTCAGTGACTCAGAAATAAAGTCAGTATGAGATGTGCATTAGTGATGGGGCAGTTGGTGGGATGAGACTACTGCATCTCACATTGTTTCTATCTAGTCTATCAGTTTGTTCTCTCCATATGTTGACTAATATTTAGATCCTAAATTCTTTGGGGTCAGGGACTGTCTTTTCATTACGTCTGTGTGCAGTGTTGAGTACAATGCGACTGGGATCCCAGTCACTACCACAATACAAATAGTCATTGGAAATGGAGTCCGGGGTCTTTGCAATTAGCCCTAACCACTAGTCACACTACTTTCCCCATTTCTCACTAATTAATGCTTTTTGTTCAGAGGGCACGTCTCTCTCCTCAGCCAAAGAAAACATTTCGGTGGGTAAAAGAGATCTCTGGAGTCCCTGAAAGTAAGAATCTTCTGTGTTCTTCACACCCTAAACATTCATTTACATAACCAGAACCATGGCAGAAGTTTTAACTCTTTCTGTTGCCAAGATATGCATCGTCAACTGGGTTTGTAGTACCAAGAGAAATCAACACAAAAACTCCCACAAGGCACCTAAACAGACTAACATAAAAGACCCGTCTGGACAATTTAGATACTAACATTAGCACTTGAAGTGTTGAGCACATCATCCAATCGCCATCCCCAAACCACAGATAGGACCTGTAGAACAGACAGGTCAGAGAAATGTTCTTGTAGAGCACTTTAGGGTTATTAATCTCCCAAGAACAGTAAATAAATAACTTCACTATTTAGTTAGAGGTATTCATATAGATAGAGCCCTGCACGGATACAAATATGTGGATCTGCATCTACAAGAAATGACCCGTGGATACCTGCGTTATATCTGCATCCGCAGATAAAATGCAGATATCCGCGGATATCTGCAGATTTGCAGGGCTCTAGCCCTGCACAGATATAAATATGTGGCTCTGTATCTGATCTGCATCTGCAAGAAATTGTCTGTAGAGATCCTCGTATCTGCAGATGTGGATATATGCGGATTTGCAGGGCTCCACATATAGAGTTATTTAGGGAGCTGTAGTTATTCAATAGTTCACACGTATCTTTTATGGTATGTCTATAGTATGTTTATCTTAAATATTTCACACATTTTTCCATAGTTTTTGACTCAGAAATCGTCATTAGCTCCACTGAGCAGACAGATGACAGCGTCTTTCTTCTGTTCTCAGCTGTGCTAGTTTAGGGCTAGATTCTGACCTCAGTAATGTCCCTGAGCAATGGGTGGTATGTAGGATGCAACAATTCATGAATAGCCCCAGAAGCAACATGACTCAGAGACACGTTTCAAGAACTGCAGTTCTTTGAATTGTTCCTTCTTTTTCTGGAGGTGGGTAGTAATGCACTGCTGACCAATACTTACAGGGGATTACTATCCACACTACTTCCTCCCCTACTGACTCTGCAACCCAGGCGAGTGGGTGTGGGTGTGGATATGAAGCCAGGCTCTATCCACCTTCCCTGTTCTGCTCTGGAGAGAGAGAAAACAAGTGATTAGTCATGCTTATTCTAGTGCTTTTCTTCCAAGCCAAGGTCTAGATAGCATGTGTAGAGGTGTAGGAGTTATTATTCCTTTGCCTGGGCATGTTGAAGTGCAACCCTTGCTCTGAGGGTGTAAAGGGAGAGCTGTAGCAGAGATGGGGAAGAGATTTGGTGGGAACATCTGCTATTTACAAGTGCATGGAGCAGAGCAACTACAATGGCTCAGCAGAAAGGTTGTTAGTAGCTTGAACAGGCCTGGTAGCTTCTTGAAGCTAGTGGAGACTTGAACATTATGGGGGGAGCCAATCAATGCCGTGAAGGCGGGGATGAGGAAAAGGTTTTGTACATAGAATGGATTGGAAGCTCATTCAGTGAGTTTAACACAGCGTTAGTGTCTTGGCTCCAAGTGCAGTCTCTATTTCATAGGAAAGTCCTTGTAAAAATAACAGATGAAACACTGGGGTGTATTTTATCTACCTAGAGGGCATAGGTGCTAGAATGGGGGTTGCTGCTGTACCTCCAGCTTGAAGTGGTTTTCATTTATATACAAGGTTTATAATTTGGGTCAATAGCAGTGCGCACCCCTGTGAGGTGGAACACAGAGTGGGGATTTTTGTCGTCATTTACAACAGTGTCTCCAAAGTGGGAGGTGCGACCTCTGCGTTCCGCCCCACCGGCAGGGACGTGTGTGTGAGAAAGAGCAGCTACAAATGGGGGCACGGAACCGTGGCAGTGAACGTTTTCCCCTGTGCTGCCCTGCCACCGGATTGAAGGGCTATGAAAAATATTTTTTTGATATGATTCAACTTTTCAAAAGTTTGGGAGCTGCTGTACTACAGGCTGCGGAGACAATGGAAGTTAGAGGTAGCTCTTAGCGAGTTGCTTTAGATTGGGAGCCTCTCATAATTCATGAGACATCAGACCAGACACAAAGCTCAGCTGGCAGAGGGTGTGTAAATCCCTTATCTGATTTTTACCTGGGATTACAGGGGCAGTGCCTTCCAAGTGGGAATCCTGCAGAAATCTGGGGCCTGGACTTTTTAATGTGCTGATGTCTCTCATCTGTGACATTTTAGTGACAGTGACATTTCCATCTGACCATGCTCTGAAGTGTGAGACATCCATTTGCAGAGGACTGGGTACTGTTAACTAAAAGGACTCAGAGTTTGCTGGCAAGAAAGAAGTGTCTGGATATGATCTGACACTGCACTTTTCATGCCGGTGACAATTGAAGGAGTCAGGTGGCACACAGTACATGGGAAGCTATTTTATGAACTAGGCAATTGTCTTTGGAGAAAGCACGTGTGCACGTGCACACATTCTTCTTACATATTCTACAATAAAGGAGAGTAAATATTCTCCTGAGAGCTCTAAAATAATTTGTACATGTGGTAAAAGAGAACCTGAAACTTTGAGGGAGAAATACACTCGTTTAAAAAATGCTTTCCATGTTGACGAGTTCCAAAGCGGTAGCCATGTTTGTCTAGGTCAGCCAAACAAACGTGACATTTAATGGGGAACTCTTCAGTCTCCCTGCTCACTCCATTGATGACTTGTTAACAGCGGTGCTCAAACAAATGAATAACAAATCACAGCTTCAAAGAGAAACTGCAGAATTAGAACTTATAAGTAAATTCAACTCCGTTGCCTCAGGGTTAAACAGGGACTATGGTTTTTTTTCTCATTGCAACAGGTGATTTGACCTCAGCTTCCTCTATGTGCTGTTCCCCAGTGTTTGAATCCCAACACCTATTTTGATTTGCTGTTACAGCCTGACCTGATCCTGTGTCATACATTTCCTGCATTTAATTTCTTTTCATTCTGTAAGTTCCCCATCTTCAAAGTGTCTGACGAAGTGGGATTTTCTCCCACGGAAGCTCATGCGATAAATAAATGTGTTAGTCTTTAAAAGTGCCACAGGGCTCCTTGTTTGGTTGGTTTAAAAAAACCATTGATAGCACTATTGGAAATACAGCTTTGCCTGTCTGATAAACAAATGGTATACAGAGCAGTCATGTCGTTTTTTTTCTCGGAAGGCAGTGCCGCCGTGGCTTCCTGGTTTGTGTTTAAGTGGTGACAAGTTAAAATCTTAGCTAGTTCATCACAGAAGTGGTAAAAATTCTCTCAGAGGGAAGACAGTCCCTTACTTAATATGCCAGCCTGAGTGCCCAGAGACATAGGTTGAGTTCTCCGCTCCTCTGTATGCTTATGATCTTGGGCAAGTCAGTTAAGTCTCTGTATTCCCCATTTGTAAAACATGGGATAAATGCATTGCCTGGAGTATAAATATGGTAAGCTCTGTGAGGTGCTCAGACTCTGTGGTAACAGGGGACATATAAGTATTTAAATAGGTAGAAGATGATAGGGAGCTAATACCAAGAACTAAATTCAAGGTTTAAGTTTGACTCAGTCATGCTTTCTGAAAAACCACAACCCAACTTATGCTGCCCACACAGTTAAGCAGAAGTGCTGGAAGGGAAGAATGAGAGTACTTGGAATTAGCTCTGATATCCCAATTAAATTAGCGTTGCCACGGTTTCCCAGTGCCATCCTACTGTGTGTTATATTTCTTCACATTTTATCATCAGAGGTGCTTAGCGCCTGTAATTCCTATTGACTTCAGCACTCTGAAAATCAGCCCATGTAATTAAAAACAACAGAGTCCTGTGGCATTTTTAAAGACAAAGTGCCACAGGACTCTGTTGTTTTTCTGCAATAGACTAACACACTCCCCCTTTGGAACATGACCCCATGTAATTAGAGAGCCTACTTTAGGACATCAGGTAGGAAAAATATAGGCACTGGTCTCTGAGGCCATGTCTACACTTGCAAGTTAGTTCGAATTAAGGAAGCTTAATTCAAACTAACTTAAGCCTTGGCTACACTAGGCTTTCATTAGTTCAAATTAAGGGCTTCCTTAATTCTAACTAATAAATTCGATTGCTTAGTTTGAACTAACCCTTAATTCTAAATAGTTAGTTCGAACTAAGTCAAATGTGGCCATATTAGTTCGAACTAACTGCTTAGTTCGAACTAATCGGCAGATTGACCTTCCTGCGACTGACTAATTCGAACTAAGCAAGTGCCCTCCATGGCCATGGCTAGTTTGAAGTAGCATTCTAGTGGGGCCGTGCTAGTTGGAATTAAGTTAATTCGAAATAACTAAAATTAGTTCAAATTAGTTAATTCGAACTAACTAATTCGAACTAGCTTTTGTAAGTGTAGACACAGCCTGAGTGCTTCAGTCAGCCCATCTGTGAAATGGGTATAACCATGTTTCTCTATCTCCCTGGGTGACTAAGGAGTCATTAAGATTTATAAGGTGTTCAGATACAGCAGCTGAAATGACTGTAGAAATGCCTTTATATCAGAGCTGGTTGAGAAATGTCAATTTTCATGGGAAATTTTAAAAAAATTCTGGGAAATAGTATATTATTATTATTATTTAATATTTATTATTTTATCAGTCACTTTTTTAAAAATACTCTTTGCTTGGAGCGAAAAGAAGAATGCAGACTATGACTGACTGATTACTGGTAAGTATTCACTGTGGTTATTTCTACACTGGCAATTAAAGTCGACTTAAGGAGGCTTAAGTCGACTTAAGAAATAAGTCGACTTAATGAAAGCTTAAGTCGACTTTATAACTACCACTCATTAGGTCAACTTACGCATACTTAGGTCAACCTAACCCTTTCTTAGGTCGACCTAAGCCCAGTGTGGACGCGTAAGTCCTATTTATGAAGTCAACCTAAGGGCAGTTAGGTCGACTTAACAAAGTGGACTAAATTGGCTTAAAGTGTTGCCACTTGTTAAGTCAACTTTAATAAGGTCGATTTTAAGTCAACTTAAATTCGACCTTATTAGTCGACTTAACAAAAGTCGACTTAACTTTTCTAGTGTAGACGTAGCCTGTGCGATTGAAAGGTTTGCTTCTGACAATCCAAAGAGTGCAATAGGGAGAGATAGTGTAGTATGTTTTGGCTGCTGATGCTAGAATTGTTTGGTATATTCTTGCCTTTGTGTGGCAAAAATAAGGACGTGTTTGTACATATCTGGGTGTTTTTTGCCTCCTGATTTTGTTTTGTGTGAGAAGAAACCATTCTGAAAATTGAAGAGAAACAGAAATGAAGAAAGAGCCTGGTTACATAGTTAAACCACAAGACTAGATGCCAGAAAGATGTTGCAGTCTAGTGATGTGAGCACAGTGTGACTCAGCAGCTGTGGCTTCAGTTCTTGGCTCTGCCGCTGATCTTGGTCAAGTCACTTCATCTCGTTTTGCTTTCCCACGATTCTCTCTCTTTTTTCTTTTTTAAGACTAGATGCTTGTCAGGACAGGGTCCGTCTCTTACTATGAGTTTGAAAAGTGCCTGGCATAATGAGACCCTAAAGCTGGCTGGGGCCTTTAGGAATAAAATAAATTACTACTAATAAATCAGTAGCTCTGAACTCTGGCCTTGATTTAGCTAGGTGTGTGAGCGGTCCGAATGAATTCAATGGCACTACTCACAAGCTTAAGCTTGTAGAATTTCTGTTCCTTACTCTACCGCAACCTTTGAGTAGGTTACTGGGTAAAGCCATGGTGCTGGGTGTCCTGCCGGCGGCCTTTATTCACCAGAAGAAGATTTCTTCTAGACACTGATAGCTTATAACTGTGCATGAAGGCACAGAAATCTGAGGACACCTAGTCCATGCTATGTTAAAGCTTCCATGTAAGAAATCCAGTTCAGGGAATGAAGCAGGAGGTGAAGACAAAATGAAGAGGGTGCAGATTTCTTATGCACCTTCTCCCATGTGGATGGTGCCTTCATTGCCTCAGTTTGTAGAAAATCAAAAGCCCAAAATGGAGTTGAGGGTCACAGGAGCATGTCACATGTCCTTGCATGCTTTGTTGAGTCATAGGACCAGCCAGTGTCCATGTTCTGGCTAAAACATTCACAGAGAGGCCCATCAGGTGAGGACAAGCTTCTTCTATGGTCTGTTGTGCAAGCTAAGTGTCTTTAAATGGGCCATTACCTTGCATAGCTCTTGCAGGGACTGCACTCAGTGACCTCTCATGGTCCTTTCCAGTTTCTATAATTCTGTGATTCACAATAGGCTATCAGGCTTCACTATAGATTTTACCTGGGGGGTGTGATTCAAGTATGCAGCATCTATGCAGGATTTCATTATATAGTCAAAATCTATATTTCAGATACAAAATGACAGATGCATACAAACAAAATAATCATATTTAGCATATCATAACTTTTCCATTGACACTTCATATGACATACTTTGCATAAATTGAGCCGGCACATGGGTTTGGAAGAAGGATTTGAAGATGGGGGAGATAGAATTTTTTTCATTTAAAGTTCAGATTTCTGTTGCATATTAGATTGGTCAGTGTTTATACACACTGTAACCTTTGGTTTTGAGAGTGGAAATAGCTGTAAGTGGATTTCACAGCATTAGCATCAAATTCCTGCAACTCAGCAAAATATACATCTATATAATTGCTATTAATTTATATTACAGTAGCTCCTATGGACTCTAACAATGACTGGGGCATTGTGCTTGCTGCTGCACAAATACAGCATAAGAGATGATCTGTCTTCACATGCTCAATAGACAAAACTGTCCAGGGGAAACTGAGGCAGAATGATGAGAGAATGACTTCTTCACACCCCCATTATATGGGCAGAAGTTTGTTGTGCAGACCTGATTCGTCCTCTCACTCATTTTTTTTTCAGTAGCACAAAATGGATTTCTCAAAAGTTAAATAACTAAACAAATATGGAGCGATTTACTTGTAACTGCTCTAGAAGTGCTGTGGTTTTAATAGAGGATTTTATATTCACTGTTCTCATATGCAATTCTGCTGTGCTGGGGGGAAAAGACTATTTCTTTTGTTTGTTCCATCCTCGCCAATAAATCAGGATGCTAATAATCTCTCTCTTAAGTTACTCCTGTGCAAACGGTCACAACACAACAGAGTCATTCCATCAGGACCGTAAATGCTGAGTATAAGAAAAACAAACATTTTTTCCTGGGAAGGGAGGAAGAATGGACATTATCAAATGTTGTCTTCCTGCAGAATGAAAATAACACCAAGTAGTGCAAGTCGAAGATGCAGCTGTGATACAGGCTTTTATTTTATTTTATTTTATTTTATTTTATTTTATTTTATTCTCTGCTGGGAGTTCAAACAACGTATCAGCATGATAGGCTGTCTTTTGCAGTGAGCAGCTTCTCTTTTTCTTTTTTTTTTTCTTTTTCTTGAGGCACGTTAGTCATTCCATCAAAAACACATAGCTCATTTGGATAAAAGCCTCGGTGGTGACATCCAGAGCCCAAATGCACAAAGTTGTTTGTTTCAAAGGAGTAATCTGGGAGAATTTATTGAACTGACAACCCCCCATGCTTCCCTTATAAATTAATGAAATGGATGTTCTCTGGCACTTGTTAAAAAGTAATACATTCTCTCTCTCTTCCTTTTATTGCTTCGAAGGTTTAAAAAAAAAAAAAAAGACGTGTCTTAGTCCAGAAGGTAGAAATGCTTCAGAAACTCTGTCTGCTGTCCCTGGAGTGTTCATTCTCAGATGCAAGGTACTTAATTTTAGACAGGAGTCAGTATAGTATGACAAACTGAGACTCCCTGGGAACATGGGCGTGACTGGAGGCTTAGGGTTTTGGTTCTGTTTGTTAATATTGTGAATTGAAGGTTGGATTCGACACCTGGTTAAGAACTGTCCACGAGAGTCTTTCAACTGGCTTTTATGGAAGCTGGATGGGGTTATAGGTCCAGACTTACAAACAGATTTAGGCACCTAAAGATGCAGATAGGCGCCCGGAAGAATTTATGAGGTAGGCGCTTAAACTGCTTGCGTGTTTTTGTAAATCATGTTAGGTGCCTAAATCTGGACCTTAGTGCTTGTCTTTGCAGAGTAATTTTATATTGAATGGTAGCTGAATATCTCAAAATTCTTTGGTAAATCCTGATTAAATAAACCTTGTGGTACCCTTTTGAGACTGGTGAATGCTTTTTATTCCCATTTTGCTAGGATGGGGTCATGTTTTTACTTGTTGCTAGAGGGTCAAAAAAGTTTTCAGATTTTCCTTTAGAAAAATAACAGTAACAATAAACAGATACATCATATAATTACTATTGACATTTCTACTGGAGTTGGTCATTCTGTAGATGGCGCTTTTCATTTTGTGCCAGTATTGGACCAATCATAGGGCTGGAAGGGACCTCATGAGGTCATCTAGTCCAACCTCCTGCTAAAAGCAGGACTGCTCCCACTAAATCATCCAAGCTAGGGTTTTGTCTAACTGAACCTTAAATATCTCCAAAGACAGAGATTCCACCTCCACCATCTCCCTAGGCAATCCATTCCAATGCTTCACCACCCTCCTAGTGAGAAAGTTTTTCCTAATATCCAACCTCGACCTCCCCAGCTGTCATTTGAAACCATCGCTCCTTGTCCTGTCCTCTGTTACCACCGAGAACAGCCTAGCTACCTCCTCTTTGGAGCACCCCTTCAAGTAGTTGAAGGTTGCTATCAAATCTCCCCTCAGTCTTCTCTTCTGCAGACTAAATAAGCCTAGTTCCTTCAGTCTCTCCTCGTACGTCATGTGCCCCAGCCCCCTAATCATTTTCATTGTCCTCCGCTGGACTCTTTCTAATTTGTCCACATCCTTTCTGTAGTGGGAAGCCCAAAACTGGACACAGTATTCCAGATGCGGCCTCACCAGTGCCGAATAGAGGGGAATTATCCATTTGACCAATACCCTTTGTGATTTAAAAAGAGAAAAAACATGGCTCTAATGCAACATTTACAGATGATCATGTTGTTCACAAAGGCTGTTTCTTCTAGCCCCATAACCCTCTGCATCATAACCCTCTGTCTGTTTTGTCTTAGTTAGACAGTGAGCTCTGTGGGGCAGCGACTGTCTCTGTTTGTTGGTCATTTCCCAATGGAGTGGGATATTGATGTTGGTTGGGGTCCCTAGGCATTATCATAATACCAATAATAATTTTTAAAAAAAACAACCCTCCACCAATAGCCCTCACGTCTGATTCATTAGCTCCTGAAATAGCATCATGGGCCATATATGCCCTAGGGATGCCTTGTAACTATTTCCCGTCTGTAGATTCTTTGATGCTAGTGATGTTGGGAGCCATGTTTGGGTGGTTTGCCAGCTTCCCTAGGCATTTTTAATGCTGTCAGTTACATCTGCTGAGAACAGGGTCAAATGCCATGGTGGCTAAAACAGCTGGTGGCCTCTCTTTGTATCAGGAGCAATGGAACAGGAGCCAGAGGGCTGTTGTATTAATTTATATGGAACAAATGGCCCAAAGATGTTCACTTAACTCAGTCATTATCTAATGTTAAACAAGGTCCAGGGTTTGGTATCTGGAGACCTACAGAGAGGAAATATTTATAAGACATCCCTAGGGCATATACTTAGTACCATGGGAAGCACACCATTAAAAATCTTTTAAACTTTTATTAAATATACACAAAAGAAGGAAAAACAGTTAAAGCATTTGAAACGTGAAGTGTTAAGGAAGGCCCTCGTTTTAATAACTTTTTTTTTGTTCCCTTCCCCTTTAGCTGGAGAGAGATTTAGAAGGAAAAATCCCCTTGTTTGACTGTCTGTTAGAAGATAATTTCAAAGATGGGAATAACTGTCCTTTTGGATAAAAGAGAAGAAATTTGTTGAGATCAGCTGTAGCTGTTATTGTTACTGTGCTGTTAAAGTCCAATTCAGTTTCATCCCAGCTGGTGTTTGGGATTCAGCTGTAACCAGTAGAAGTGGGAATGTTATCTGGGTCCTTATCTTTGGCCTGGTCTGCTCAGGGCATCTTGCAGAATTAGGATGATGAAGGTTGGGTCCTAGAGGATTGTGGCTTTGGGAGCTATGATGGTGAATTTTGCTCCAGTAGCCTGTCTTTTCTTCAATATTCTCCTCCTCATGTCTTTCTTTATGGACCCAAAAGAAAGTAATGGGTGAAATAGCCATCCCCTCATTATTTTGTCCACCAATTAGACCTAATATTCAACATATCAATTTTGGTTAATTAATTTCCAGTTCCACATCTTTTGTTTTTACCAAGCATGATTTCAACATAATCTTTGAATTACACCAACGTGGCCTTTTTTTGGTCTGAACTAATTTAGTACCTGCTTATGACAGTCATTATGGAAAGCAGCTTGACCTATTTTCCGTGAACATTTGTTGTTACAGGTTATTGTATCATCTTATACACTTTTATATACTTTTTACAGTTGAGCTCACAGTTAGGGTAAATTTGTCAGGCCAATTATCACAACAGGGCCCATGTTCCCTGGAGGGACTTTTATCCAGAGGGCGGCAGGAGAATAGGAAATGGGTGGAGTCAGACTGGAAGTAATTTAGACACATGGACAGAGCAGTGCACATTCAGCTTTGCTCATTGCTAAAATGAAACAGCATCAGAGCTGTGAGTTCACTGAAGTAAAGCAGCTGGTGGTGTGAGCCAAAGAAGGTGATTGGACAACAGAAAGCTCGCTTTGCATCAGAGGCACTGTGCTGAACGACAATGAACCCCAGCTTGCCTCGGAAGAATTCAAAGAATTTGCATGCAAATGGGAGTTTGACCACCCCATCTCCATAGACGCCATAGAATAAGAAGCAACTCCATAGAATAAGAAGGTGGAATCAGCTGTGAAAACAGCTTAGAAACTATTATGCAAGGCTGTTTCTTGTGGTTCATCCCCCTTGTTAGCATTTTTTGGCACACAGAAATACCTCATCACAGATGTGCCAGAACAGTCCAGGGCAGGCACTGTGGGACAAATCACCTGAACCCTGTTACATGTTACCGGTGAAGGGAGGCCTGCTGCAGCTAGAAGGATGGGGCACCACTTGAAAGGAGAGGGCCAACAATCAGAGAAAGCAGGCACTAGAACACAGCCCAGGACCTACTGATGTGAGGGTTCTAGCCATTAGAGAGACATCACGAGGAGCAGACTAAAGCTGTGTTTCTCAACCTTTTTGATACCAGGAACTGACGTGCCGCCCTCCTTAGCTGTGTGGAAGCTGTGTCAGTGAGCTCTCAGGGGCCAGCACCGGTCCATAGACTGGCAGTTGAGAAACACTGGATGAAAGGAGCTGGGAGCGTGCGAGCAGTGACTAGGTCAGACGAGATGAGCGCACAAGAGGGACAGGTGAGCTTAGGAGCATGAGCCAGCAGACCCAACAGCCATCATTGCAGAGTGGAGACAAAGAGCTATCTGGAGGCCAGCTGCACCAGGAGGGAGGAGAATCCAAAGAGAAAGCAATAGAGAGATGCAGGGACAGGTGATGGGGAGAGAGAGAGACTTCATTCCTAGCATGATCATCTGCTGAGGAGACCAAACTGCCTCAGACCATGTCATCAACTGAGTCTGTTATAAAGATGAGACGCCAACTCCGCTATGTGTTAGTCATCTCTGGCCAAAGAGAGTCTGGACTGTTAATCTTTTGTGTTTGTTTATATTAAAATGTTTTGTAAAATAGGGAAGATGTATCATGATGATGAGTGGACCTGGAGTCAGAAAGCCATGTTCTCTGGTGAGTCTGTTATTGAGGGAACTGGTGGGAGTTAAGCTAGGAGCAACTCAGGTGCATATTACACTTGTTTAGCTTAACATGTATTCGGCTTCACTGGTGAAACACTCAACAGTGGAGCTCCTAACATGGCTAATGCCATTGGTGTGGAGCTAGCGTTAGCAATAGTGAGAGAGTTTTAGAAAATTTCCCTAGTGTAGGCAGGGCCACAGGGAAGACGAATAGCTGCTGGTTAAGGCACAAGATTGACTGGTTGACTGGATCTGATTACCTAGGCTTGTGAGACTCAATTGAGCAATGAGTATTTTGTGATCAGTGAATGTGAGGTACTATTAAAGTGCAGAATAAAGATGCAAGGTTTAGCTTTCTCTCTTTCTGTTCTTCTTGCTTCAGGCTTGAAATACACCCTGTTTTATTGAACTGTGTACTGAGAGCTGGGCTGCAGGAAACAGAAAGCTTTAAGTGTATTTAATTTGTGTCAAATGTATAGAAACAACGATTGGCATGATGCTGTTGATGTACATTTAAGATATTCTTTTGAAACTGCAAATGCTGAGCTTTCTTTCTTTCTTTCTTTCTTTCTTTCTTTCTTTCTTTCTTTCTTTCTTTCTTT